>CM061527.1:68508782-68638782 GCA_030068015.2 Neoceratitis asiatica | reverse complement strand
AATGTGGCAATTTTGCTTGTTTGCATACCCATTGAGCCAGAAATCGGCCTCATCGCTAAACAAAATTTGGGTCGAAAACGTCGGATCTGCTGGGAACTTTTCAAGCGCGCATATGGCGGAGCGATATAGCTTGGGAAGGTCGTTCCTTACGTCAGTCCGAGTTGCTGAGAACGGCGCCGATTCGACTCTCCACGGTCTTCGTGTACACTCTCAGCTACGGCCGTTATAGTTTCTTCACTGTGTGCTGAACGTGTTCTATTCTGTCGAATATTATCCATTTATGAATGCTGGGTCTCAAGATGGGTGATGATGTTGCGCTCAGTAAGTACGATCAGTAGGCCGATTATGCTTACCATAAGTAGAGCGAAGTGCGCGAAACATATTCTTTACAGAGCGGGGAAAAAAGGCTCTTGAAAAGTTACCTCTACGTGTATCACCCTTGCGGTGAAAACTGTATGAGATACTGTACTTACTTTACTTTTACGGGGTATATGACGAGATTGGCATAGTTCAGCGAATTAGAAAATCAGTGGATACGCTGGACAAGTTATGTCAACCCCAGATGGAGGAAAATACTTCAGCTTTGAATATATTTCCGCTGGTAATAATGAAGGTTATCTCAGCTACACCCTTTCAAAGTAATCAACGCGACGCTGTCCTCCAATAGACCCACGCACTTTCATCCGGCGTAACTCACTCAGTCTTGATTGTTCCGTGCCTGTGATGTACAGTGATGGATCTCTGTTTCTTCTGTGGTTATGAGACGGCACAAGAATTCGTACAGATTGAAGCTGAGCAACGACAAATACTACCTTGAAGACGTCACACGATTGCGCTTTTGTTCGAGTGCGAGAAATCGTAGAAGATTTGATGCGAAATGCTTTCCGTGTCCAAATATTATTGTCGAATGTAGTTTACGCTCTGAGGTGAAATGCCTACAGCCGTTCCATGTGCTTCCATACTTCGACCATTGGATATTATTTCAAAGACTTCCGCAACGATCTCTGGCTTAAGCACCTCTTTTTGGAGATCTGAATGTTTGGACTCACTTATTCTGGTGAGACTACAGCGGAACTTAATTACCAATTTCTTCACCATTGATGTGGAGAGCTTAACTCAAAACGTGTTTAAAGAGTTAGCAGTTGTGTGCTGCGGAAGGAAGGGATCTACCAGCTTTCACTTCTACTCTTTCTACCACTAACCAGAGCACACTAGTGCGAAACCAAATTTCCGTGGAACTTTATTTACAACAGCCAGCGGAGCCATGGAAAGGCATATATGGGAAGTCCTATTTTATTAGCTTTGGTGGGCCGAGCAACCATACATGCTTATAGAACAAAATAAAATATTGCACGACGGCAGCGTCAAAAAACTTTTTTCTCCTCTACTAAGAGATGTAGCCAACCGCTATAGCCGGCTGAATAGCAATACTATGGGAAAGATTACGGGTTTGAACTTTCACCTGGCAAAAATCCAAAATTATGGGAGAAAATCTCATAGCCAGCGCCTCTACGTAACGAATTTACATCCCACCGACTGTATTTTGAACATAATATGAAAGGCTCAGCATAAAACTCCGTTCAGCGTTCATACGTGAATTAAAAACTGTTGGTTCTTCCATATTGCATAAACTTTTAATAGATGCGAGTAGATACAAGTGGATAAGAGTACAGGTTCCTTGTACTTAATATCCCCAGACACAGGTAGGAACTATTTTACCCGTAAGTGATGAACTTTACACCGAGTCCTTATCAAGTTTCGGGTCTGCACTCCAGCTTTGCTGTTTCAGCAACTGGGATCAGATATTTTCTTCAAGTTCTCAAAGGTTTTCGCAATTTTTGACGCGTGACGCCCGGATTTTCGTTCAGACATGTGACGACTAATAGAGCAGGTGCTAACTGACAGTGAAAGCCTACACAAAATCTAAAGAAAGTTGAGGTTAAGATCATTCGGCAGTCCTTCTCTTCAATGAAACTACGTCTCTTATAGGACGCATCGAAATAGATGCTACTTCTCTCATAGAATAGCAGTCCTGGGGAGATAAATGAGGTTTTTATATTTAGATACGGAACTCGACTCTTCCTGCGATTTGAAAGATAGGCATCGCGAACTATACTCAGACGGATTGTCCCATTGTCCCATCCTTCAAGATGGGGTCTGCGCTCTTTTAGAAACTAATGGATTATTGCTAGTGAAGATTAGGGTGGCTAAAGCACTTTGGTTTGTATCCAAAATTGGACGTGTGAGAAGCGTGGAGACAACTTCAGAATTTTCGGGTTAGGCTGGACAAGGAAACTTCCAAGGTTTTCTCTTTCAAAGCCTTTAAAAATAAAAATTTTCAAAGAAATCACTGTCAAAAGGACAAAAAAAAAATATTTTTCTTTATTTAAATAAATTCCTTTGACTCACCATGCACCGTGGCCGTCTGGTAGGCTGGCGGTGGCGGCAGTGGCATCACGTCAGCCGCACTGCCCAATAACGTCGTTTGTGATTGATGCTGTTGTTGCAGTTGTTGTTGTTGCGGCTGCTTCCTCGCATGCGTTAGTTGTATTGTGTGATATTTCAAAATCGGCTGTTTGCAAAGCAATTGCGTTGCGGCTGCCGAGCTCACACCAGAACCAGCACCGACGCCCACTCCACTCAATGTCACTGCCTCGTTGTTTGCTGGCGTTGTGTGTGTGCCTGTAGCTGTTGCCGCCGCTGCATAGTTGGTTGACTGTGGATGCGCTGTGGATGCCGTGGCAATTGGAAAGTAAATTGTGGCCGTCGCTGTGCCTCCAGTCATTGACACATTCGCCGATTGATAACAATTACTCGGCACACCGGTGGTGATGAGTGTGGCACCAAGACCGATGCCAACATTACCATTGCCGTCGGTTGTGCAATTATTGCTGTTGCCACTCAGCGCAACCGTTTGTGGGGGTGCGGCGTTCGCTGCCGTTGCTATGGCTGTTGCTGGTGTTGTTGTATGGAAGCGTAGTAAAGCGCCGCTGGGCACAGCGACGAACTGTTGTTGTTGTAGTTGTTGTTGTTGTTGGTGGTGGTGATGGTGTGGCTTGTGTTGCAGCGTTGCATATTGCCGCAATGTGACGTGTTGTTGTTGTTGTGTGGGCGATGAGTTGGCCGAGACGAGGTGAAATGTTTGCATGGGATGTGGTTGTTGTTGTTGTTGCTGCTGTTGAAAATGCTGCGGTGATGGTGTGGCCGAGCGATTGTACAGCTGCTGATATTGTTGTTGTTGTTGTTGTTGTTGCATTGGCTTTTGTATTGCTGTTGCTGTTGTTGCCATCAGCATAACTTCCGGTTGTTGCTGTTGTTGTTGCTGTTGATAGTATTGTGAATTGATTTTTGTTGCCGTCAACATTTGATTTTGATTTAATTTCGCTGGTGAATTGTGCAGCAGACGACAGGAGTCTGAAAGGATAATAAAGAACGGTAAATGTAAATATTTAATGGAACTGAGCTGATGTGAGCTCTGATGTGGGTAAAGTAAATGGATGAATCGGGTAAGGATAACAAAAGCAGAGTGGGTGGGAAGGGTAAGGGAAGGGATGGAATAGGATGGGAAGGGAAAGAAAAGTAAGCGAAGGGAAGGGAGAGGATGCGTTAGGATGGGATGGGAAGAGATGGGTAGAGAAGGGAAGGGGTGGGAAGGGAAAGGAAGGGAAGGGAAGGAAGGGAAAGAGATAGGGACGCAAGGTTTTCAGCGACCCAAACAATATCCCTATTAAACAATTATCGATATCGATTATCTCCGATATCTTACGCTCCTTCAAAGCGCATGATTGTCCGTTCTAGTTTGGGCATTCGCGGCATGTTCCATAGCAATGCTATGCTCATATTGTCGATTTAGAAATTACCACGAGAGTTTTCATGCTTTGGACTTTGTTTTGTCAAGGAAGTTTGTAATAAGATTTGAAAAGGAAGAAATCATAGTAAATACTGCGTTCGAAACATATGATGACTTCACAGCTCTAGCCTAACACTTTCAAAAACTGGACGCGGTGACTGGCGTAGGACTTCAAATGCTCCTTGCTTTACGGTGAGTTGGTCTCGTCTTCTCTTACGCCATGAAAGCCAAACCAAAAAGCGAAATAATTATTTAAATTTGTATAAAATTCGAGCCACAACATCCTTGCTAGTCCTTACAAGGTCTAGATTAAATTCTGCAGAATAGATTGGCTTTATAACGCAGAGAACTGAATTCAGCGGGATTCTTTGGTGATTTTTAATGTATTGTCTATGACAACAATAAATTATTACCAACTGATGTAAATTCTATGGTCGCAAGATGGTTAATTCAACCCAGATTTTGCTTAAGGATGGAAAAAAATAGATATGTGCATGTTTGAGATAATTTTCGAACACTTTTTGGCACATATTGGGCGGTATCTCAACCATCACTTGACGAGTTATGGTTTTCAAGTGCTCAAGAGTTAACGGTTTATCCGCATAAATATGGTCTTACGCGTAGCTCCACACAAAAAAGTGCAAAGATCACCAATAACACGATCTCGTTGGCCAGTGGACCTCGCCAAGACGAGAGCTTACGCGGCTGGGAAATTTCGCTCGCAATATGGCTTTGGCTCGCGTTATGTGGCATATGGCACAATCTTATTGGAATAACATATTGTCCAAATCGCTTTCTTCAACTGCAGTCTAAAAAAAAAGTCGCTTGCCAAACGCCCACAACGCTCCGTATTGACAGTGAGAGTCTCGCCGTTAGCGTTTTGAAATAAGTAAAATCCAATTAAATATCTCAGGACCAAGAAGCATACCATACAGTAGTTTTTTTTTTGGGGGGGGGGGGGGGTGTAATGACTATTCTTTAATTATTTGAGGATTCTCGGAGATTTTTGTTTATTTACATATTCAACGAGTGGGAAATGTGCCTAGTCAAGCACCCAATCGACGAAATTATGGCGTTGTGAATGGTCAACTGGCTTCAGTTGTTTCGTAAGCTGGACTTTATAAGGATGGAGGTGTAAGTCCAAGTGCAAAATACGCCATAATGTGCCGTTCCAGACACAGTCGCAGCTCTTGAGAACGCCGAGAAATAGACACACTCGGGCCTTCGGTTACACTTTCACTTACAACAGCGATATTTCAGGTGGAACGAGCTAAACGATGATGCAGAGGCCTTACAATAACTGTGACCAGTCCAGAACTAGTCTCTTAAACTTTCTTTAAGATTTTACCAATTGGAGTAGTTGGACGATTGTCTGCACCATAATCTCCGCGTTATCACGTTTCAATCACCATTTTTTTTTTTAGTAGGTTTAAACAACGTTAACGCGTTGTGCGTTTGCAAAGCGATCCATTCTCATAAGTAACTGACTTTTAACTAAAAGAAAACATTTTTGGTTTGACAGTTAAGTTTGACAGATGTCAAAATATAGCACTGCACTTTGGAAACCAGTGAATGGATAACCCTTAATGAAGCAATTTTCAACCAAACTCTTACTTTAATACTGTATTTTTTCTCATAAATTGAGGGACCTACAGTTTCTTTTCTTCTAAGCCTCCCCTCCGTACAAATGATGAATTTTTATGAGAGTTTTTTCATGTCATTTCTTCTCATAAATACACAAAATACAATTTATTCAATTTATTATTTAATTTCTATACTCACCATCACCTGAATCCGTGCCACATCCGCCCATATTGCCACTGTTGCTGTAATCATAACTGTGGCTCAGCGTGGTTTCGCTGATTAGAGCATCATATTTACTAATTTTGCAATCCAACTTGGAAGAGAAAATTTTTAATGTAAAATTATTATAAATTTTTTTTCAATAAATAAGAGTTAAATATATTTTTTTTAACAAATTAGGTTTTCAAAATTTAATTAATACTACTATTTCGCACCAAAGACGACGATGTGGATATATATGGCCCGTCCATAGAGCAATTCTTACATATGGAACACTGCTTTGGTGGCCTGTATTAGGCATAATACAGTAAGTAAGCAGTGAGGACAGGGCTTACAGTGGCGATTAATTTACGTCCGTCTGAAGCGCTTAACATTACTTCTATTTACATCGAGAAGAAGTTCTCATGCGAATAGTTGCAGCATGCACAGGTATCAAACTTGAAGAGTTGTGTGGCTGGAAACTAAAAGTATTATGGACAAACCAATATGATGAACGAACTCACATCAACGAACTCACATTACCTTTAAATATATCAAACTATATAGTCAGATTGTTTGGAGTGCGATAGTTGCTTCTATGTGAGAATGTTGCTTACAGACGTGAATGGAGAAGAGGTTTAATAGGAGAGGAGAATACCATCTCAATCTAAACCGGCGGGTACAAAATGGACTGCTGGGCGAAGGCGGCGGGAATATTTCAAAAAAATTTGTCAACTCTCTCTCTCTATATATATCTATCTCTCTCTCTCTCTCTATCTCTCTCTCTTTCTCTCTCTATCTCTCTCTCTCTCTCTCTCTCTCTCTCTCTCTCTCTCTCTCCACATATGGTTACAAAACTCAGCTAGCACCTTTCAAACGGAATTATTAGCCATAGAGAAGGATTTATTGAGTTATTAGGGCAGGATACTCAGATCAATCATACACGAGTACATGAAAAGCTAGATTTAGAGGAGGGTTGCCAGCTGATGAAATTTTTTAACTAAAAAAAAATTATATATTTGATGAATTAAATATTACACGACTGAAAGCTGGCGAAAGTTGCTTATGACGCATTTCAATGGAAAACATATATGAAAAGAGGTTCTCGTAATAAAGAGAGTATTAAAATAGTTACGAAAATCGATATAAAATTTATTGATGAAAAAAATAAATTTAATTTATAAAAATGCAATCTATATAACAGATGATCCATATCCCTACCTTTTTTTAAAGAAAAAATACAGAAAATTCTAATTTAATGGGAAATTTTTATTGTAATTCGAAAGAATATTTATTTTTTGAAGATTATCTCTTTCAAATGTTGGCCGTGGCTACGTCTCGGATGGTCCATCCGTTGAGTGCAATTTTCACTGAATCGGTTGAACATTTCGACTGGTAACTGCCGAATGACACGCGGCTCCAAGCCTGAATCGCAGCGGGATTGTCCGCATAAACTTTAGACTTTACATATCCCCACAAGAAAAAGTCAAACTGCGTGATATCAAACGATCTTGGTGGCCAATCTACCGGTACAAAACGTGAAATTATCTGCTCACCGCAGTGTTCTCTCAATAAATCCATTGATTGATGCGATGTGTGGGAGGGAAGTGGCGCCGTCTTGTTGAAACCAAACGTGGCGGAGATCATGAGCTTCAATTTCAGGCATAAAATAGTCGATTATCATGCCGTCGACGGTAACGTTCTCACCGACATCATTTTTGAAGGAATGTGAACCGAAGATTCCACCGGATCACAAACCACACCAAACCATTTTTTTTAATCCCTTCAGGTTGCTCCCAAATGCTGCAATTTTGCTTGTTTACATACCCATTGAGCCAGAAATGGGACTAATCGTTAAACAAAATTTGGCTCGAAAACGTCGGATCTTTTTGAAACTATTCACAGAGCCCACAGAGCGAAGCGATGTCGCTTGGAAGGGTCGAGCGGCTTCAGTGTTCTTGCACAATCTGGATTTTGTACGCTTTCAATTTAAGATCTCGACGTAAAATGCGCCAAGTCGTACCATACATCAGTCCGAGTTGCTGCGAACGGCGCCGAATCGACTTTTCACGGTCTTCGTGTACACTCTCAGCTACGGCCGCTATATTTTCTCACTGCTGTGTTGCGCTCAGTGAGTACGCTCAGTAGGCCGATTATGTTGACCATAAGTTGAGCGAAGCGAACGCGGAACACTTTCTTTACAGAACGTAAATTTTCGTTGAAGCTGAAGTTGAATGATTTGTAAATCTTGTTCAGACAGTAAGTCTTTCCATGATGAAGCGCCAAACAATACTGAACAAACACAACATGACAGACATGACATGCCTCACACGTCATCTGTCTAAAAAGGCAGTTGAAAAAATTTTTCTACTTGGGTCACCCTAATGCTATATTTAATAATTTTTTTTTTATAAGAAAAGCGGTTAATTAAAGGCAGAATTTGCTAGTTCCTTTATGTATATTATTACTTTCCTCTAAAGCACAAAAATAAAATTTTATACCTTGAAATACTCAAAAAAAATATTATAAATTAATTAATTAAAATTGTTTAAAAAATATTAAAATGTTAAAAAAAGTTTTCTAACTAAAGCTGATTATTCAGTTTTGAAATTTTCCATAAATATGGCAACTGTTGAGACGCTTGAAGCAATGCAAAATGCTTTGCTACCATAAAGTTTTCACTGGTTTTCAAAAAAAGAAATTTTTAACATTATATTTCACTTAAAAATTTAATAATTTTGGTAATAATTTGAATTTAATTTTCTTACCAAAAACAAAATATAAAATCTGTGCTTTTATGTCATACTAAATTTAGCTTCAGTCATTATCCTTTCAATATATAAATAATTGACTTAACTCCGACACCTCGAGCTTCATAGTAAAATCCAACTCCTTTCATTGGCTGCACATTTTCCAACGAGTTTTAAATGAATTCAATATATATCATTTAATTAAAATAAATGCCATTAATCCTTTTGCACAATAAAACCCAAAATTGTTCTGGCATTCAGTCATAGAAAAGCGTCAAGTTATGTACGAGCGTATTCCCCCTTTCAGTTGGCTAGTATGTCGCCAGCAGCAGCTTTGGAGACTTTTCGCTTTCTGCATACGAGTACACACTATCGCTGCTCATACGCTTCCATACTAAACTGTGGAAAGTTTCTCCCCAAAAAACTAATCTCATTCGGAAAATCCTTCACTAAATTTACTATCAAAGCATATTAAACGAGCGGAAGCGAGCAAACGCGTGATAAAGTCGCAACTAATCCTTTTGAATACAAAACCACACCGTGGCCAAACACATGTAACACATACATACATGAGAGGACATACGTATATACATATATACACATATGTGAATGCATGCATGTGAATATACTCGCATATATAAAGGGTGATCCAAGTAGAGGTTCTCAGAGTAGTAGAGTGAGTCCTCTTGTCAAGCTCTCATATTATTTTTGTTCAGTATTGCTTGGCATTTCATCACGGAAAGACTTACGCCTGAACAACGTTTACAAATTATTCAACTTCAGCTTCAACGAAAATTCACGTTCTGTAAAGAATGTGCTTTGCGCGCGCGCTTCGCTCAACTTATGGTCAACATAATCGGCCTACTGTGCGTACTCACCCATTGAGCATACTCTTGAGACACCACCAGCAGTCATTACCAGGTAATATTCGACCGAATAGACCATGTCCAGCATCCAGCAGTGAATAAATCATAGCGGCCGTAGCTGAGACTGTACAGGAAGACCGTGCAGAGTCGATACGGCGCCGTTCGCAGCAACTCGAATTGACATATGGAACGACTTGATGCATTTTACGTCGGATCTTAAATTGAAAGCGCACAAAATACAGTTTTTGTAAGAACACTGAAGCCGCTCGAACTTCCCCAGCGACAGCGCTTCGCTCTATAGGCTTTCGAAAAGTTCCAAGAAGATCCGACGTTTTTGAGTCAAATTTTGGTGCAGCGATGACTCACATATCTGGCTCAATTGGGTATGTAAACAAGCAAAATTGCCGCATTTGGGACGAAGAGCAACCTGAACAGATTCAAGTGTTACCATTTCATTCAGAAAATATAACGGTTTGGTGTGGTTTGTGGGCCGGTGGAATCACTGGTCCATATTTCTTCAAAAATGACTTCGGTGAGAACGTAAACGTCAACGGCGACTCTTATCGCACCACGATAACCGACTATTTGATGCCTAAAATTGAAGCTGAAGTGATCTCCGCACCATCTGGTTTCAACAAGACGGCGCCACTTCCCTCCCATACATCGCTTTATTCAATGGATTTGGAATGGAGGGAACACTTCGGTGAACAGATAATTTCACGTTTTGGGGCTGGTCGATTGGCCACCAAGATCATGTGATATCACACCGTTAGACTTTTCCCTGTGGGGATATGCAAAGTCTAAGGTCTATGCGGACAATCCCGCTTCGATTCAGGCCTTGGAGCAGCACGGGTCATCGAAAACTTGTTTTTTTTTGAATTTTCTCTGTTTTTTTTTTTCTTTAAAAAAGTAGGTAATCCCGAAATGGATCACCCTTTTTTTATGGAATACGACTAGAGATTCATTTACAATTGGAGTTTTACAGTTGTCAGTTAACCAGCTTTTTTGGTATTGGAAGGACTCCGAGCTGGACTTTTTATTGCTGACATTTTCTATGCTTTTTATATAGAAATTGCTATCTAAATGATTAAGAGCAGTGTGTGATCAGCGTGTTAGAAGGGTATGGTGTGTGTGGTGTGGGCAACTAAAGTCAAAACCGTTTGGAATAAATAACTGTCCACATTTAACTATATTATCTTTCACAGGACTTGCAGTTGCTTACATATATGATGACTTTGAATGGGGGAAAAATGAAGCAACTATATGTAGCAACACATATCCTTTTTTCATTTAATATTCGCTATCCAGCATTTCACAGCTTTTTATTTTTATTTTTATTTTTATTTTTATTTTTATTTTTTATTTTTGTTGGATTTGTGATTTGATTTGAACAGTCAATTAGTTTACTTTAAGCTCTCTTTTTATTATCAAATAGTCACCACATTCTCACTGCTGTTTCTTGCATCCCTCTATTTCCTACGTCTCCTCCTCCTCCTCCGCCTTCTCCTGCATGGCATTCTAACTCTATTGACCAACATTTAAGCTTACAAATCCGCCATGGCGAGTGTGGTAAAGGCGTGAATGAAATTCGTAATTCGATAGAAATCGAACTGTGCAGGGAAGTGAGAAAAAAAATATCAACAATTTGTGTGGAAATTGGATTTGGTAATGGATAGCGAATGGGTAACCCATACCTACCACATATATATGTGCGATTTGGCGTAAGTAAGAGAGAGAATAATTGGCGTTCAGGTCGATTAAAAGGAAATAAAAAAGAAATATTTAATAGCGGGATTTCCAATAAAGAACCTGAAAAACATATAAAAATTTAAAAATATTTCAACAAAAAAAAAAAATTAAAAATAAAATTCTAAAATATAAAGAGTTACTCTATGAGTTAGAAATAAATATATGTAACCTTTATAAAATGTAGAGCAAAAAAATGGAATTTCACGTAAAAAAACCAGTTCCAAAGTGAAATCATAATAAGCTTCAGATGAGAAACCCCCAAGCTTTTGTTGACAACGCCCTAAAAGGTCTTGGATGATCACGATTTGAGGGCATGCGCCTAAAACCTGACAGCATCGTCGTGCCAGAAGTGCGATAGCCAGGAGAAGGATGGAAGAATATGAGTCCTAGTGAAATCTACTATAGCGACCATATAAAGGAGAGGAAATTCGATGTTAAATTTGGTGTTGGTTTTGTGGTGGGCAAGGAGACTCCGTCGCCGTGTGCTGGAAGTCCTGGAAATCGTGAAAATGAATTTGATGGAGGCACGTCCCGTCAAAATCCGCATCAGAATGTAGCTCCTCAATTCACGCAACGAAGGAAATAATGATGTAGCCTGGTATGTTGTTGTTGTTGTTGTCCTTGGCCGAATAAAAATCTGGGCCCGTCTGGTATAAAGGCCCGACTGTCGTGAGAACTATTGGATTTTTTTCGCCTCTTACGACAGGCATGCCGCCTTACTGCGGATAAATTCTTGACCCTGCATCAGGGGAGCCCGGTGTGCTTTTTACGACCGCTTACAATACACCTATGAGCTACCGGCACGACAGGGTAGGTATTTTTTGTGCACAAATAGCCAAAAAGTCAGTCTTCACGACGAAACATCCGCAAAACGGACTGCGGCTGAAAGACGTTGGTTGTTTACAGTGCCAAATTCCGGCAGAAGAAAATTCATAAAGCAACGTGACGGCCGCGAGTTGTCATTTGTATGGCCAGGTTTCGAGCCCTGGTGTGACCCATAGCCAAAACCATATTAATTTTTTCAATTGCGGTCGCCCCTCGGCGGTACATATAAAACCCTGCGAATATTATTCTGATGTGAAATAAAAAATTCCTCATAAAAATTCAGCAGCCGTTGGGCGGCGGCTTAATATAAACTGCAGGTCCCCCCATTTGTTGGAAAACCTTAAAACGAGCTCCACAGTTTGAAGAAGGAGCTCGGCCTCGGTTTGCATTCCCACTTCGCACGGGTGCCTATTTTCCGAGTGCACTTATCGTAGCTCCGTATAAGAGAACGGTGGGACAAAATTTCAAGGCTTCCACGGATTACCGCCACCAAAACAATTGGTTGCCAAGAACGTTCGAACATTAACTGGTACCATGAGAACTGATTATTCGCAGGGTGAAAAAAAATCTGCTGACTGATGTCCAGAGCATAGTTACTTAGTTTATGGAGGGAGCACTTTTAAAGTCTGCTAAAGTGGTGTTGGTGAAACCAAATCGTTGATGATAGAAATGACGTTCCAGTTCCCGATTAAGACGAAGTTCCAATAAAGATTGCCGTTTGAAGAATTGCAATGCTCTAGAAGCCGCTACCTTACTATTCAAATATGCTCGCGGAAAACTCGTTTACATCAATTTCTTTGCATAATATGGTCGAACGAAAGCATACCTGACGATTGGAGCCTACGTTTGCTCTGCCTAATCCAAAAATAGGAGTAACCCGACGACTTGTGTGAAATGATCACCCTCAATGTTGCCTATGAGATGCTATTAAGTGTATTATGTGAAAGACTAAAGCCCAATGGCAAACAAACTGCTTAGATCTTATCAACGTAGCTGCAGTCCTGGAAAATCTATAGTTGACTATCTTGAGAAAAGAAATTGACACAACACCTTCTCCTATCAAATTTTTTTTCTAACTGCCTTCGACCAAAAGGTCTGAACTTGGTCAGCATGCAAAACTTAAATGGCTTAGTTCACTGATGTATAAGCTACCTAAAAGCTCCATCTAGATCGGAAAGCCCCTCCCCGAACTGTTCGATATCAAAAGAGGTTTCAGACAGGATGATTCCTTTTCGCTTGACTTTTTTAATGTATTATTGGAGGAAATAAAGTGAGCTGGAGAGGCTAAGTTTTATGTAATTTCATTTATCTAGGAACCAAAATTAACAACAACAACAATATCAGCCTTCTAATCTAACGCAGAATCAAATTTATCAACTACAGTTGCTACTTTGAACTGAGTCGGCAGTAGAAAGGAAGAGTTCTGCAGTAAATTCAGTCATCATTCTCGTCCCGCTAATCTCCTCCGAATGAGAGGTTTTATGGAGGATTTGTGATTTGTGATTTGTGATTTGTGAGAAGCTGTACGAGTTATATGGCTTTATACGAATCAAGAGACTTTTGCTATGCTGGCTTGACCTTGACCGTAACAGCCGAAAAATTTCAGCTTTTCAACTGCTCGATGCAATACCCGCCCCCGGTGATAGCAGTGGGAAGTGAAGACATCCACCTCGTTGATCAAGATCAAGTGGAGAAAGATCTTAGTTAGGAGAAAAACTACAATAAATGCAGACAAACGCATGAGACTTGAGTAGTACCACTTACTCGCCACTCGGAAAATGAAGAAAATACTTTCACCGTAATAGTATTTAAGATATTCTAAACTTGAAAATAGTTTGAATTTTGGAAAATCCACTCAAAACCTCCGTCCCAACTTAGCTCAGGTAGAACCTGTGCTTAAACCAGCAAATAAAGGGTGACCCATTTTAAGGTTCCCTACTTTTTTAAAGAAAAAAAACAGAATATTCAAATTTAATTGGGAATGTTTTTTTTTTATCATTCGGAAGAACATTCTTTGGCATTTATTTTTTGGGGACTATCTCATTCAAATGTTGCCCGCGCCTACGTCTCTGATCGTCCATCCGTTACGTTGAGTCCAATTTTCGGTGACTCGTTCGAGCACTTCGACTGGTAACTGGCAAATGACACGCGTGATGTTTTGCTCCTAGGCCTGAATCGAAGCGGAATTGTCCGCACAGACTTAAGATTTTACATATCCCCACAGGAAAGATTCTAACGGTGTGATATTACATGATCTTAGTGACCAATCGACCGGCCCAAAACGTGAAATTATCTGCTCACCGAAGTGTTCTCTCCATTCCAAATCCATTGGTTAATGCGATGTATGGGAGGGAAGTGGCGCCGTCTTGTTGAAACCAGATGTCGCGGAGATCACTTCAGCTTCAATTTAAGGCATCAAATAGTCGGTTATTATGGCGCAATAGCGGTCGCTATTGACGGCTACGTTCTCACCGGCATTATTTTTGAAGAAATATGGCCCACAAACCACACCAAACCGTTGTTATTGTTTTTTTGAATCTCTTCAGGTTGCTCTTCGTCCCAAATGCGGTAATTTCGCTTGCTTACATACCCATTGAGCCGGAAATAGACCTCATCGGTGAACAAAATTTGGATCGAAACCGTCGGATCTTCTTGGAACTTTTCAAGAGCCTATAGAGCGAAGCGATGTCGCTTGGGAAGGTCGGGCGGCTTCAGTTCTTGCGCAAACTGTATTTTGTACACTAGCAATTAAAGATCTGCGCCAGGTCATTAAATACGTCAATCTGAGTTGCTGCGAACGGCGCTGAATCGACTCTCCACGGTCTAGGTTCGTGTACACTCTCAGCTACGGCCGCTATATTTTCTTCACTGTTGCGTGCTGTACGTGGTGTATTTGCCCGAATATTATCCAATAATGACTGCTGGGTCTCAAGATGGCGGATAGTGTTGCGCTCAGTGAGTACGCTCAGTAGGCCGATTATGTTGACCACAAGTTGAGCGAAGTGCGCGAAACACATTCTTTACAAAATGCGAATTTTCGTAATAAAATTGAATGATTCGTAAACGTTGTTCGACGTAAGTCTTTCGACGTAAGCCAAACAATACTGAACGAATGAAAATTACATGACAAGGATATTGAGAAAAGTACCTCTACTTGGATCACGCTTTACTTACTCGCACCTTTGCTGGCTTAGGTACCCCTAAAAATATGCTAAACCACCGAGAAGTTTCACCGTAACATGTAAAAAAACAACAATAAATAACAGAATTTACATGACAACATACCACACTAACCACTTTGCAACAACTTAACCACATTTTCAACACTTAACCAACGTCATATATACACACACCCACACACACATACACATGCACTCACACCCAGGCAGCAATTTAAGCTTTAATCGCAGGTATTTTCCACACTAATTAACACCTTTCATATCTGTGTATGTATGTATGTATGTATGTATGTAGTAAAATACTTTCAACTTTTAATACTTTCAAACATATTTGAGAATACTTCAAATTGGCAAAATTTTCCAAAAGACAAGAAGCAATTAACATAACACTAAACACTAAAGCAGCGTAGATAGAGAGGGCGAAAGGGAAATTTTCTTGGTGCGGAAAGTCAGGCAGGCAGGCTGGAGGGGGCGGTTAATTAAATTACCGTGACAACAGGCGTGCAAACCAAGCGGAAGTAAGCAGCTTTGATAACGCTTAGCTGGCGTGTAAAAGCTAGAGGTAAACAGCAGCAGCAGCAGCAGCAGCAGCAGCAGTATGTGGGCAATCAAAGGTAAATAGTTTCAGAAGAAGTTGCTCATACGCCATGGCGGACGAACTCACCTAAGAAGGCTGATAATGGAGTTAACAAATTGTTTGCGCTTGTATGCATACGAGTACACATGTGTGCGACCACTAAGCGTTGTGTCAAGGTGTGGTTTCTTGGGTTTTGTTACAGTGAAGCGTGAAATTAATTTTGTAAATAATTTTGCTTAACAAATAACGGTGATAATTTGGAAGAAGTGGTTTTTGCGGCGCTCAGAAGAGAGCTTTTTGAGGTTTACTAAGAAAATTGATGTGTTTAATGTGTCAAATGGGTTAAAAAAAAATTTTTTTTTTTGATATAAATATAGATAAAATTTGGGGTAAAAATGGTGTATAAAATTGCCTTCTCTAACACTTTCTGTGTAGAAATTCCAATATGCTTTTAAACAAATCATTTATTATGGATCTCAAATATCTATGTTTGTGCAAACCACAAAACTAACTACCTGCTGCGGTTGCGGTTTGGTTACAAAACATATGTGTTTGATTTTTGCTCAGCTGAATACATACGCTTATTAGGCTTTATAAGCTCCTTCATGTCATTGTATTGGATTGTTTGTGGTCTTGCAACTTCAGAAGAACAAAATCATTTGAATTTGTATGCTTTAATAATTGGTTTGTGGTTGTTTTGGTGCGTTTAGGGAGGGTTTCATACCAGCTGTGCTTATTACTGCAAATGACTTCAAGTAAGAATCATATTTAAGTTCATATCGACAAATTTCATGCATTTCAGTAGTTTTGATTCAAAAGTGTGCTCACAAATATATAAAGAAAAATATATAAAAATTTTTTTTTTTTAAATAGACAAAAAATAAATAAACACAGAAAAACCGATAAAAAAAATTCAAAATTTGGTAACAAATATTTTAAAATATTTAAAAATTTACATAAATTAAAAAAAAAAAATATTTAAAAACTTTTAGGAAGTTTAAAAAAATTCAAAAAAACTGATAAAAATTAAATTTAATTAAAATTAAAAAAATAAAATTTTTAAAATACAATATTAGATTAGCAAAGAAAGTTATAAATTTTATAATTATATAATTTTATAAAAAGCACTACCAAAAAATTAAAAATGTAGAATCTATTTCATAAAATTTAAAAAAAAAAAGAATTAAGAAGAAGAGTGAAAGGAATTTTTGAAACCAATTATTAATAAAATATTTCCAACACTAAATTAATTAAGCCTACAAAAAATATTTCCATAAAATTTAAAAAAATCAAAACCCTGCAAAACACTTTTCAAACATTGAATTTAAAAAATATATAAAAATTAATAAAATATTTAAGAAACAATAAATTGAATAATTATTGAAAATGTCTAAATTTTATTGTTTTGTTTCACAAATTAAATTTCCAGAAAATTAAAAAAAAAAATTCCGAAATTTTTTTTTTTTTTGGAATTTCCAAAAAAAATTTCTTTTAAATAGACAATAAACAATAAATACCGGTAAAAAAATATAAGCTGAAATCTTAATCAATTAAGATTTATTTTAACAAAACTAAAAAATGTAATAAAATTTTAGACCAAATTAAATAAAAAATAATAAAAACATTTTTGTTAAGAATTAAATCCAAATTTAAATGTAAAATTATTAAAAAAATGAATAAATCAAAAATTAATTTAATTTATCTTACGAAGGGCGACTTCAGAAAATTCCAAAAAAAAAAAATTTTTTTTTAATTAGGAAAGAACTGAAACACATTTTTGAAATTAATACATTAATACAAAATATTCAATGTTAAAATAATAAATTTTTCAAAAAGCACTTCCAAAAAGTTTAAATTAAAATAAAAACATATGAAAAAATTCAAAAACTTTAAATAAAAAAAATTTATAAAAATAAATCATAAATTTAAGAAATAATAAATTAAAAATTTAGTAAATATTAATATTTTATTTCGCAAAATATTTGTGAGGAAAACCATAAAAATATTAATAATAAAAACTTTTCACAAAACCTAAAGTTTACAAAATGTTCTTCTACAAAATTTAAATATTATTTATAAAAATGTTTTTAAAATTTGCAAAAATATTTAATTTAAGAAATAGAAAAAAATAAATAAAATTAATTAAACATAATCAAAAAGCAATTGATATATATAAAAAATGTTATTTTGATATCACTAATTTAATTCTTTTTTTTGGTTTATTTTTTTTTTTAATAAAATTTTTAAATTTTCTTGTTTCTTTTTTTATTTTTGAAAATTTTGGAAATCTAATTAACTTTTTATGTAATTTCAAATATTTATTTCTTTGTTTTACAAATTTCCAAAACTCTTGAAGTTATGAAATTTTAACGCCAGTTTTTCTAAGTTCTTTCTCAATTTTTTTCATGAAAAATTTATTGCAATTAACATTTTTGCTTTTATTTTTTTTTTCTATATAATTCGTGTATTTTTGTTTCTTTGGAAAATTATTTTGATATTCCAACATAATATTTTTTTATATTTTCAAACGTTTTTGTAGTTAATTATTTAATCAAAATTTTTCAATGCTGCTTCTTCTAGTATTTAAATTAATTAAATTACCTATATTATTTTTTAAGTCGCATATGAATTGCTATTTTTCTAGAAACAACTGTTGAAGATTTTCAGGTTTAAATTTTTCAAAATTTTAATTTTAATTATGCAAAAATTAATTTTTTGCATTTTTTGAACTTATTATATTTTTCGAAAACTTGTTAAAAATGTTTATTCGGTTTCGCTTATAGATTTTAATATTTTTCCCTTAAATATTAATTAATTTTTTTTCGAACTATTGCAGCGTTTGACTGGAATTAATTTTTAAATTCTTTATTAATTGTTTTCTTCGAATAAAAATATATTTTTTTTTTTTAATTTTATTTATGAGTTATAATTTTTCCAATTTATTTTTTATTTAAATATTTTTTTTTAAATTTTTATTGTTTAATTTTGTTCTTTTAATTTCTTTTGAATTATTTCTAATGTTTTATTTTTATATATAATATTCTTTTTTTTACTGTTTTATTGTATCTTTTTTTCTTTTTTTCATTTTATTTTTCTTTGCTTCTGTTTTTTTTTTCTTTTCTCCTTCTTCTAATTTTAGCACCTATTTGAGTTTCCAAGATTTTATTAGTGCTTTAATATTTTTATTTGAAGATTACTTAAATTTCTATTTTAAAATTGTTTGGAATTAACGACTTTTGCTGAAAATAATATAATTTTTAATTTTTCCATTATTATTGTTGTTTTAATATTTAATGTTAAGTTTTTTAAAAAAAATGTATACCAAAGAAAAAAATCAGATTTGAAAAATTATTTTAATTTTTCATATATTTAAACTTTTTATCAGTTCCTTTCCAATTTTCATATATTTCATCATTTTAATTTGTATAGTTCTAATATTATTTTTAGTGATTTTTTAAATTTTTTTTTCCTGAAGAAATTAAATTAATCAAAATCATAGAGCATTTTTTAAATTAATTCATAAATTTGCAACAGTGCACATTTTTTTCTAAAATTACCAAAAATTTCCTCACTAATACTGAAATTCGTTTTAGTTTTTAATTAGAAATCAATTTGATTTTTAATATTTTTTTTTTTATAATTTTTGTTTTTATTAATAATCGATTTTTTTCTAAATCATTTACACATTACCGCGACAAATATATAAATTTATTTGAAAATAAAAAGATTGAATAGTGAATTTAATTTTTTTCTCTACTTTCAAAGATAGCTCGCCAAGTTATTATACAAAAAAATTAAATTTTCCAATTTTTTGCTGAAAACACGCCCGACCAGTTGTGAAGAAATACCTCTAGCATGTATAATTTACACTGTCAAACAATTCTGCTACCAAAAAGAAACCAAAAATCGATTATTTTTCACTTTAAGAGTTATGTCACAGCCAGATTGAGTTTTTTTTTTTTTTTTTTTTTTTTTTTTTTAATTAAAAACAAATAAATTGCAATTTCTAAAGGCATTTTCAAAAAATTTAAAATTCCTCCTAGCTAATTCCGTAACTTTAAATTTATGCTGAAATTCGTTCCTCACTTCCTCTACTCGCCGAAAGCACAGATGTGGTGCAACGCCCAAAAGTATGCTTCGCAGACAGCTGAAGTACTAGAGAAAGTCAAGTAAACATGCTTTAAATTGTTTTTTATTATTCACCAAATAATATAGTATTTTCACTCCCAAAACACTTTTTTGCTTGAAAATTTTCAAAAATTTGTTTGCATAAATTTTTCATAACATTTCGTTGCTCATTCCACAACATAACCCATAAGCGCACGCCGCACAGAACACAAAACTCTTCACCTTCATCACCAGCCACTTGCATGGCCCAAAGCATGCTCAATATCCCGCAAGGCTGCCTACTTTAACTTGACTTACATGCATATGTGTGCATGTGTGTGTACCTACACTTACAAGTACAATATTTGCCATTGCCCGTTGGCCTGGTGGGGAAACAAAAACTTTTTCACGAGCAAAAATGCAAAAAATGAACAACAAAAAAAACTGGAAAAAAAAATTAAAAAAAAATTTAATTGAAATAAAAAAATGCGGAAAACTTTCAAAATTGCACTAAAATGGTTTAAAAATTGAAAATGAGTTCAAGTGGCGCTTTTAACGAGCTTCTAAGTGGGCGTTAGCATATGTTGCGCCCTTTCCACCAGGCACACGCACACACAAAAACATGCACTCGTATATGTATACACGTAGGTATGTGTGTGCGTAT
Source organism: Neoceratitis asiatica (assembly GCA_030068015.2). NCBI lineage: Eukaryota > Metazoa > Arthropoda > Insecta > Diptera > Tephritidae > Neoceratitis > Neoceratitis asiatica. The sequence continues at coordinate 68,618,433 of CM061527.1, read as the reverse complement.
ACGAATGTGACGCTTAAAGTACCAATATGGAGTGCACCCAAGCGCTCAAGTGCTAATAGTTGGGTAGGCCAGTGTAGTGAAGTAGCTGCTGCTGTGGCTGCTGCTGCTGCTGCTGCTACTGTATAATTTATATGCCAATAGAGGGCGTTGTGTGTTACCTTACTGCTGGCTATATAAAGTTGTGTATACCACAGGGCTGTGTGTGTGTGTGTGTCTAATGGTTTCTAGGTATATGTGTGAGCCAGCAAATTTAGTGAACAAATTTTTTCAGCGACACTAAAAGGTCGCTACAGAAATTCCTTAAACGCAGCATTAAAATTTCAGTTTATTTAATTTCAGTTTTATTGCATACCTCTAGGCTTTCAAGCTGGCAGATTTTTAGTTAACTCAATATTTAGTGAGTTGTAATTTTTTTGGACTTTTACTGCCTTTATTTGAGTGAACGGAATTTTTAAATTTAAAAATTGAATTTATTTTTGGCCACTTTTAGGCTGAAATCTATTGCCAAAAACTTTGTATTGGAATTTAAAAAGCTTGATGAAGCCATAACAAAGGCATTTAGTTTAAGAATTTATCTGCTCTCTAGTGATCAGCATTCCATTTATTTGGCTTTGGTAAATTTAATTGTAGCCTCTGGTTGCCAAAGTAAATTAGAAAAGTCGAGTTTACTGCAGTACAGTGCCTTGTGTTCAGAAAATATGAAACAAAAAACAAAAAACAAAAAAAAACTTTAAACAAAAGCCATTTTCACTTAATTAAAAATAAAAAAAATTATTGATTATTATTGATTTTAATAAAAACAACGTAAAAAATACTGTAAGTCTGTTATATGATATATTTTTGCACATTTTCTTTAAAAAAATATAAAATTTAAACAGTTGGCAACCCAAATCGATTTTTTTTTTTGCTCATAATTTAAAAAAAAAATTTGCCATTAGCCCCGTTGCATATTTTTCTGGGTCTTCCATAATATTTTTTGTTCACTTTCATATATAAAATAAAAAATATTGGACAGTTGGTAGCTCCGTTCCATAATATTCTTAACTAATTAAAAAAAAAAAATTAAAAAAAATTAAAAAATTCGTACTTTTTTGGCTTACACGTAAAATTTGAAAAGTGGCAACCCCGTTCCATAGCATTTTTTGCTTGGTTTCATATATAAAAGAAAAAATACTGAACAGTTGGTAACCCTGTTCGATAATATTATCGACGCATTTTAAAAAAATATATATGTATTATGCAGTTGTCAATTTAGCTATATCATTTTTTTGAATTATTAAAGAAAATATGAGACAGATGGTAACCCCGTTCCAAATTTTTTTAAATTATTATATACTAAACAGATGGTAGCCCCGTTCCATAATATTCATGACTCGTTTTCCACAAAATATTTATATTTAGCAGCTGGCATTTTCCACTCTTAGGCTGAACCCAGCTGTGATTTGTTTTTAATTATTAAAAAATATATTGAACAGATGGTAAGCCCGTTCGAATTTGTGTTTAGTTATTAAAAAAATAGCAATTTTAGTTCGCTTTCATTTATAAATATTGAGCAGTTGGTAACCCCGCTTTTTTCCCGTTCATATGCAAAATTTAAATCTGACGGCTGGCAACATCGTTTCATTCATAGACGGTTGGCATAATATTTTTGTTTCGGTTTCATATATAAAATATAAATAATAATAAAATATTGTGCAGTTGGTAACCCCGTTATATAATATTTGCCTTATTAAAAAAAAAATATTTTATGCAGTTACCAACCCAGCTCGATATTTTTTTTAAATATTAACAAAAATACTAAAAAAAATTATTTTAATTATTCAAAAAATATTAGGTAGATGGTAACCCTGTTCCAATTTTTTTTACTAAAAATTTCTATTAAAATTTTTTTTTAATATTAAATAGACGGTAACCCTGTTCAGTTTCATATATAATATAAAAAAGTTTGGGGCATTTGGTAACCCTTTTCCATAGTATATTTGATTTATTCAGCTCGATCATTTTTTTTTTTTTGAATCAATAAAAAAGTATTAGGCAGCTGGTAACCCAGTGCCATAATATTCCCGACTCATTTTCAAAAAAAAAAAAAATTGCATTTTTTATTAGGCAATTGGCAACTCATCTCGATATTTTTTCTCGTTCATATTTAATGTAATTTGAGAACTGGCAACCCCATTTCACAACAGAAAGAGTTGGTAGCTCTATCCAATTATATTTATCTTATTATAAAAAAAAAATTAATAGAGCTGGCAACCAATTTCATAATACTTTTAGCTAATTAAAAAAAAAAGGTTTATTTATTTCTTCGAAATGTAATTATAAAAACGGCTATCGGCCTGTCAAAAGATATAAATATTTTCTATAGCTGGCAACACATAATACTTTTGGCTTACTTGAAGAAAAACTTAGATAGTTTGGCAATTCTTTTTCCAAAAAAAAAAAATCTAAATGTTAGACAGTTGGTAACTCGGTTTCCTAATGATTAAAAAAAAAAAATAGTAGACACGTGGTAACTCCGTTCACAACTGATAAAATTTTTGGCTCACTTAAAAAAAATTAACGGTTTGATAAAGCCGTTACCAAAAAAAAAAAAATGAAAAAATGGATAACTAAAAAGAATATTAAACAGTTGGGGAAAAAAAATTGCCGACAGTTGACAATGCCGTTACATACTATGTTTAGCTCATTATCTCTGTTATCAAAGGAAGATGGTGGTGTAGAATTTTCGAAAAATCGATTAATTTCTGATATTTCGAAAGTATAATCTGTTAAAATTTTATAATGATATCTAAAGTATTTTTGGTTCTACAGGTCTTTCAGCATATAGCGGCCGACCGATCTCAGTACAGATTTTCTCTGCACGGCGCAGATAAAAATATAGTATTTATCCGAATAATTTGAAATTTGAATATGTTATTCAGTACACTAGTAGCTATGTGCCGTAGCATAAAGATTTCATTACCTTGAGGTGAGGTGGCTAAAATTCTGCAGAAAAACAATTAAGTGGAAAGTAGATTTAATAGAAAAAATATTTTATTACATTATTTCATTCGTGAGTGTATACTCTTCAGAACAAAATTTCTTCAGAAAAAAAGAGATTTCCAATTTTCAGTGCACAATATTGCTAAAAACTTTTTTGATAGAAAAAGCTTCTGTAAAACTCCTAACCTTTTCTTTTATTATTTTTTTTTTAATTTTTTTCTTCACTTTTCTAAGCAGAAAACTTCACTGTGGCATAACTTCGTAGCTCTTATTCTCCGCACAAATTACTTTGGAAACATTTTTGACCGCAGCATATTTTTCTTCATTATTCGATTACTTAAAAGTTAGCTGAAATTCAACACAGCTGAGCTGGAAGTTGTTGCTCACAGTGCACACACATACATCAAAAAAAAAAAAAAAGTAAATAAAAAATAAATAAAAATTTCAGTAAAACTTTAAGTGCAGAAAAAATTCTTTTTTGTATTTAGTGAAAATTGATACCCAAAAAGGACAACAGACGAAGTTGTAATAAAAAGATATATACATACATATGTAAAGTAACATGTACGAATAATAAAACTTCGACAACAAACTTTTGTGGTATACATTTCCAAAAAAGAGGTCAAAAATACAACAACAACAAAAGCAATACAGCATAAGACAGGAAAATATGTCATGAAAAAGTTTTTGAAGAAATGAAAAGAAAATATATCAAATAAAAAAAAAACAGAAACAAAAAAATTCCCATGCTTTGAAGGCAAAAAGGCACAACAAGCGAATTAAGCAGAAAATACTAATAGCAGAAAATAGTTGCCAGAAGCAGGAAAAGTGGTAAGTGAAAGAAGAAATTGCCAAACAAAAATAAATACAATTGCAGCAGCCAAAAGCAGCAAAGTCAGACGAGAGTAGGACAAAGGCAAAAGCAGGGCAGTTTCATGCTTTTACCTATTGGCTAACAGCATTCAGCTTGTTGTAAAAATTAATTTTCTTATTTGACGGTTGCTTTTAGCTCGTTGTTGCAACACTTGTTTGCTCGGACATTTAATTGTTAAGAGAAATATATCGAAATTTCGTCTTACTTTTCATAAAGAGTATTTTTTTTTTAACTTTATTGGGTTAAGTCGAAAGCAAATAGAAGAAACTTTGGACAAAAGTAAAATAAAACAAAAATTAAATAAAATAAAAAATATAATAATAAAATCAAAACACAAAACAATATAAATAGAATTAAATAAAAAGAAATAAAATAAAATAAAATAAAATAAAATTAAAATAAAATAGAAAAAAAATAAAATTAAATTAACTAAAATAAATAAAAAAATGGAATAAAATTAAAAATAAATAAATGAAATTTTTTTTAAAAAGTTGGAAAACAATTTGATTGAAACTAAATAAGAAAATGAAATAAAATATAAAATAATTAAATAATAAAATTTAAATATATACAAATAAAATGGAATAAAATGTATTAAAATTTTTATTAAAAGATGAAACAATAAAAATTCTATAAAGTTATTTAAAATTAATTATACTAAACCAAATTAAAAAATGCATATAAAAAATAATAATATAAAAATAAATGAAATTAAATGAAATAAAATAAAAGAAAATTCGGAAAAAAGGAATTAAATTATAATATTATTTATAATATTTTATTTAAAATAAATGAAAATGCAATAAAAAAATAAAAGTTAAACAAAATAAAATATTTTTAGTTATAATAAAATAAAATAAAATTAACAAAAAAAAAAATGATGGAATAAAATAAAATTATTTAAATTTAATTTAAAAAAATAGAAAAAAATAAGGCAAAACGAAGTTAATGAATTATAAACAAAATAAAAATAAAAATTTTACTTTTATAAAAAATATAAAATAAAATAAATTACTATAAACTAAAATTGAATTAAATTTAACCAAATTATGATTTGAAAAACCAAATAAGAAAATAACATAAAAATAAAATAAAGTAACAAGTCCCTGGCCTACCATTGTACAACGCATACCTTTGGCAAAATTATCATTTTTTTTATTCAACATAGTTTCCCTCAAGGGTGATTCACTGATTGCAGCGACTCTACAACCTTTCGATAGTATTTTTGTGGTAAAATTTGTCCTTTGCTTCGAAAAAAGGCCTCAGTTTTTGCTGATCGTCGAACTCTTCACTAAACGAAAATTTCTCCCCCAGCGACTATTTTTTTGAGGTCTGAGCACAGTGAATAGACGCTGGGGGCCAGAATTAGAGAATACGTTGGATGTGGAAGCACATCGAAGCCCAATTCATAGATTTTTGCTATCGATTTCACTGATTTCTGATATGACGGTGCATTGGTTTGGTGAAACAGTACTTCCGTTTGCTTCAAATGCAGCGTTTTTTTGGCGATTTCGTTCCTCAAACGGTCCAATAACGCTATGTGATAGTCCCTGTTGATAGTCTCTACCCTTTTCAAGGTAATCCATGAAAATTATTCCATGCATATCCCAAAATACACACGCCATAACCTTGCCAGCTGACTGTTGCGTTTCTTCACGCTTTGGAGCTGGTTCAACGTGTGCACTCCCCTTAGTGCTGACTGTCGATTAGACTTCGGCGTGAAATGATGGAGTCATGTTTCATCCATTGTCACATATCGATGCTGAAACTCGGGTTTATTACGCTTGAACATCTCTAAACACTGCTCCGAATCATCAACTCTTCATTGTTTTTGGTCAAAAGTGCGCTCGCGCGGCACCTACTTTGCATAGAGCTTTCTTATAACCAAATATTTGTGAATGATATGATGTACACGTTCAGTTGTTCGAGTGCCTTCTATTCCATTCAATCTCAATTTACGGTCATTCAAAATCATTTTGCGGATTTTTCTTTTGGATTTTTTTGTCGGTAACAACCGCTTTTGGGCTATCACTGTGTTCTCCGTATTCGGTGCTCATTTCACCACGTCTAAACTTGACATACCAATCCGTGATGGTTGATTTTTTGCTTCAACTGTATTTTTTTCGCAAAATAAATTTAAATGAAATTAACTTAAAAAAGTAAAATATGATAGAAAATGAAATTTATATTCTAAAGAAAAAAAAATTATATAAAATAAAATAAAAATAAAATAATATAAAATAAAATAAAATAAAATAATATAAAATTAAAAAAAAAATTAACATAAAAAAATAAAATTTAAAAAATAAAATAAAACAAAATAAAATTAAATAAAATAAAATTAAATAAAATGAAATAAATAAAAAAAATTAAAAAAAATTAAAAAATAAAAATAAATAAATTTAAAGAATTAAAAAGAAATAAAGTGAAATAAAAAAATAAAATAAAATAAATAAATTATTTAAAACAATTAAAATATTATTAACAATCTAAAAAAAATTTGAAAAGGATAAAACCAAATAAATTAACTCCACTGCTAAGCAGCTACCAATTATAATTAATAAACATAATTTTTTCTTCAGAGAAAAGTACTTTACCAAGCTACCATTACCATAATTCAATTATTTTAGCAAAAGTGAATCACAGCACGCTCACAAACATTTCAGCCTTGCTGCAATGGATTACCAGTTTCCGCCAACAATAAGCTAATTGCATGAACGTCAAGCCATAATTACCGACCATTAAGCTTTCAACAATTGGATGTAAATACCAGCAACAAAGCCAAGAACACCCAGCAATTACAGTTAGATGTATGTATATACGAGTATAATTCAATTACAGTTAATTATAAGTTGAAAGAGAAAGAAAAAGGTTCGACAAACTGAGAATGCAACAAAGGCAGGAAGAATTTAATATGAGAGGATTAAAAGCAAAAAACAAAAACAAAAAAGTAAAAGAGAATAAAAATTGAAATAAAAATTTGTATGTATGTACAGCAGTAGATGTAAAGCTACACACACACGTGTGGCAGAGTTTGAAGTTGAAGTTTTTATGAGTTGCGAAATATTAACACGCCATAAAGTGCTGTGCAAGTGGAAAACAACAGAAAATGGCTGCGACGAAGAAGAAGAAGAAGAAGAAATCACAAAATAGGAGCACAAGGAACTTAATGTGTGAGCTCATTCGTATGTATGTATGTGTATATACAGGCATGCATGTGAGTATATAAAAATTTTACCAAAAAAATCCCTACAAATAACTCCATCAACACAACGAAGAACTCTGAGCAGCACACTGGAAGTCGTGTAAGTAGTAATTTGTGGCATGCCACATTTCTACCGCATGCCACATACACACCTGCACAACATGCACAACTATACTTACATATATACGACTTATGTATATGACTTGTTGCTACCATAAATTGTTGTGCAATTTAAAATCGCCACTTTGTGCTCGCGTCAAGGTAATAAAATTACAATAAGAAATTGCAACGGCCACACATATGTGTGTATATATGTACGAGTATGTATGCATATATGCATATACTTTATGTATGTACATACAACTCAACCGGTTAAGTGAGTGCATGGCTGCATAAATGAAATATGTTAAGTGGCATAATAATCACTTAATGTGTGTATCTGCGCTTGTGCTGAATAGTGTGTGTGGACGTGAGTGTTAGTAAGTTGAACTTTCACCTTTTTTTGTAGGTATGTCGTTGCAAGCTGACATCCTTTATGTGTCGGTGTGTGCTTCTCGTGTCTTAGTTGCGGGTTGAGTTGCGTTTTGTGGAAAATGTAAATATGCAATTAAACTGACATACATACACACATACATATTTCAAAATGTTAAGTGCATACGCCCTTGCGTAGAAATGTCATAATTATGCGGTTGGTATGCAAAGAAAATAAATTATAACAAAATTCAAGTGAACTCCGGCCATTTAAATTGGGTTTGAGAGTGAAAAAATTAAATAAAAATGGAAATATATATATATATATAACTAAAATAATATAAAAAAAAAAAATTAAAAAAAATAAATTAAAATAAAATGAAGAAAAAAATAAAATAAAATTAAAACAAAAAAAATAAAAATAAAAAAAATGGAAAAAATTTAAAAACTGAAGAAAATATAAAACTAAAATTAAATTAAATTAAATTAAAATAAAATAAAATAAAATAAAATAATAATTTAAAAAACATATTTAAAAAATAAATTTAAAATATAAATTAAAAAAATTTAAAAAAATGAAAATAAAAATAAAAATAAAAATAATAATAATTAAATAAAATAAGTTAAAGAACAATGAATAACTAGAATAAAAAAAATAAATGAAAAAGCGATTAAAAAAATAAAATTAATAAAAATAAAATAATTTAAAAAAAAAATTAATAAAAAATAAAAAAAAATAATAATAATAAATTAAAATAAAAAATTTTAAAAAAATTTAAAAACAAAAGAAAATAAAATAAAATTATATAAAATGAAATGATAAAAAATAAAATAAATAAATTAACAAAAAAAAAAATTAAATAAAATAAAATAAAATAATTTTAAATTAAAAATTAAAACAAAAAAAGGAAAAAATAATAAAATTAAATATAAAAATAATTTTATTTTATAAATAAATAAATTAACAAAAAAAAAATAAACGAATTTAAAAAAATTAAAAAATTAATAAAAAAATGAATTAAAATTAAATAAAAAAATTTAATAAACTAAAATAATTAAGAAAAACAAAATAGAAAACAGATTTAATGATAAAATAAAAAGTAAAAAAATTAAAAAAAATTTAAAATAAATAAAAAAATAAAAATAAACCAAATAATATAAAACTAAATTTAATTAAAATACAATAAAAAAATAGAAATTTCAAAATACAAATTTTAATAAAATTAAATAAAATAAAAAAAATAAAAAAACGAAAAAAAATTTAAATTAATTTATTAAATAAATTACAAACTAAATAAAAAAGTAAAAATATAAATTAAATATAAAATAAATAAAAAACAAAATAGAAAACAGATATAATGATAAAATAAAAAGTAAAAAAAATAAAATAAAAATAAAAAATAAATAAAAATAAACCAAATAATATAAAATTAAATTAAATTAAAATACAAAAAAAATAAAAATAAAAAATTTCAAAATAAAAATTTCCTAAAATTAAATAAAATAAAAATAAAATAAAAAAACGAAAACTATAATTAAAATTAAAATAATAAATAAATTCCAAACTAAATAAAAAAGTAAAAATATAAATTATATTAAAACAAAAATAAAAATAAAAAATATAAAAAATAAAAAATTAAGAAATAAAAATCAAATAAAATATAAGAATTAAAGAAAAAACATTAAAAGACTAAAAATAAAGTAAAATAAAATAAAATAAAATAAAATAAAAAAATAAAATAAATAACTTTAACAAATTAAAAAAATTAATTAAAATAGAAATATAAAAATAATTAAGGAAAAAGAATAGAAAACAGATTAAAAAATAAATATAACAAAAAAAAATAGATAAAGTAAAATAAACTAAATTAAAATTAAAATAAAAAATTAAATCAAGTGGAAAATAAAAATAAATTAAAATTAAATTTTATTGTATTATATAAAAAAAATTGAAATTAAAAGAAAATAAAAAATAAAATATTAATAAAATAAAATTAAAATAAATATAATTAAAATAAAATTAAAATTAAAATAGTTTAGAAAAATTAAAGCTATGAGAAGATTAGGCTGGTTATAGCGCCGTCTGCATGCTGGCTTTAATTTTACACTAGTGTTTGAAAGCCCCTCTAACGATAAGAAGAGCATGTCACCTTCATCTTCGGAACTACATTTTTTACCAGCCTCTGCCGTTGATACATCGGCTCACTGGTGTTGCTATCTGCGACTTACAGACGTTGGTTTTCACTTATATGAACGTATAACATCACTGCCACTCAGTGTCGCTTGGAAGCCCTCTTCGTAGTGATCGCGGAGCCAACAAAGTCCCTAATGGCGTTTTATTCCTCCTACTTCTGGGCCTCACTCTTTATTTTGGCTTTTTTTTTTCAAATATACTAGCTAATTATTTCCACATAATGCACAAAATCTGGCGAAAATGCAACGTTGATAGAAAATCTCACACAAAACTGTTTTTCCTTGACCTCGTCAGCTGAGACTACACATCATAATTCGTTGAAAGCTGCTTATTGGCAAGTTTCTCTTCTTTTTTAACGGTTCAGTCGGTATTTAGGCTCACGTCGTCGGCGTCTGCCATTTTAGCAGAGCAATTTTTAAACATAATTTCATTTTTGTCATTAGCACCACCTCACTGGAAGTTGATGCAGCTCATGATGACGACTGGTTGCTTTCGAAAGGTCTGTGCCACTGGGAAAAGCTCGATGCGTATTCCTGGTACGAAGGTTTCCTAGAGACTATGACATTTATCCGTTCATTTTCAATAATTTTCTAAACTGGTCTTTGTAAGTTCATTTGAATTTGTATTTAATAAAAATCTGCAAGTTTCTGAGATATATCTTTTCACCCAAAAGTAGCTGGTGCGTTGTCCACCCGAATTTTTTTCATCCCTCACATTTTTCGGTTAAAAGTTACATAGAGAACTTATAGAAATATCCTTTAATGCAATTAAATAAAAATATTATATTTGATGTTCGTTAGGCTTTTGAGAACATCAGTGATTTTATACTTAGTTCCAGCAAAAGAGAAAGGAATGAACGGAGACCTGGGTAACCAACTAACAAAATACTACGATATGGGGTCATATTAGAAGCAACAAAAAAGTTTCGAATTTTAAAAACACGAAGACAAAAACTTAATCGAAGTAATCACATGAACACTCAATGAATAAAAAAAAAATTCGAAAAACATCCAATGAAACGCAATACACCATAACACTTAAAATTCAGATAGGTTTGAGCTAACTTTTCTAGAAATAAAATTCTAAACTTCACTAAATTAATTCTCCGAATATTCATCAAAAATCAAGAAACCCTTCACCCCTCCTCTGCCTCCTTTAGGCATAATAATAATCATAAAAAACTTCTAAATTAATAACTGGAAGCTAATAAATAGGCAAACAACGACTGGGAACCCCAAATACACATAAAATTTGCTCACATAAGAAACTCATTTTCGTGCTGATGACCTCGAGTAAGAAGAAGAAGCATATATGTACTGTGAAGAAGAAGAAAATATGTACTGCGGAAGGACAATCACTCCAACGCCAAATCAATGAACAAAAAATTAATGAAATACACAAATAAGGAAAAGAAAAGTGGAGGGAGATAATGAATAAATAATGGTGTTGTTGCGAGAGAGAGAGAGAGAAAAAAAGCGAATAATGGAAAAATCATTAACTTATAAACAACAAAATTACGCCGACGCGAAGTGCGCAGAGGATGAGGGAAAATATTGGTTCGAGCCTTCCAGCAATATCGAATATTGGCGTATTAATGAGATGTGTAAATTAGAAGACAAGTGGATGAATAAAAAAAAAAAAAAATAGAAAAAGAAAACGAAAATAAACATGCAATAGGCTAGTCTAAGGCTAAGTATTGGGAAGAAAGGCAGGGAAAAGGCAGACTAGTGCTGGTGTGAGCGAGCTGGTGAGCGACTTTGTTCGCGCAAAGCTTGATTGGAGAATCAACCGAGTGGCATGAGTGTATAAAAATATGTATCAAATAATCGTTAAATCGCCATAAATGAAACTCGAATGGTATATTGAAAGAGAGTAGGGGATTTTTGGCATCGTAAGAGACATATAGAGGGCTGGCGAGACTGTAGCAAAAAATTAGTTGGTGGAAATAAGGGAGATAAAAAAAAAGATTATGAAGAAAATTACTTAATTCTGGGTGTGTAAATGGAAATGTTGAACAGAATTAATATGAAAATGTACATGGAGTATATATGTATGTATTTTTACTTTGCTAAAGAGCACTAAAATCAATCTTTGGGCTTATTGTTTGCCATTTTTCGTATATTTTTCTTTACGAGCCAGTTTATTAGTTTTGGAATTAAAGCATTTAATAGAAAGTGGAAAAGTGGATGAGAGGAAATGAGTCATTAGTAGCAATAATAACATTTCGGAAAACACGCCGGAGACAAGTACATAGCGGCATATATACAATTATATAAGTATATAGTAAAAATATTAGTGGAGGAGAAAAAAGGAATATGAATAAGAGTGTTAAAGAGAAAAAGAAAAAAAATAAAACCAAAAAAAAAAAAAAAAATTACAAAGAAAAAAAATTGAGAGGAAATTCATTGGCAAAGAAATCACTCTCACAATTAACTCTCTCTTCTCTCAGCGCAAAATACAACGAAAAAATTTCAATCATCTGGCAACTCCCTTCACAAATTAGTGTTAAAAATTTCTAGGTTTTTCCCATTTTTTTCATTCTTAGACCTTTTCTGTTAAAATTAAATTTATTTAAAAAAAAAAGTTCAACGGGTGGCAACCCTTTTATCGCAAATATTTTTACAGCTGCAATTTTTTGTTACTCATTCTTATTTTTCTTTGTCTTCTGCCAAAAATTAGTATTCTTACCCATTTTTTGAATATTTTTTAAACAGATGGCAACACTTCTCATAACTATTTTGAAAAAAAAAATGTGTTTCGAAAAGCATGTGTTAAAACAGTGTTTTCCTGGGGAGAGGTGAAGGTATGAAAAATCGTTGATTACTTTGCGAATGGGGTACCTTTCCCAGAAGCCTTTCTCATCTTAGTAGCCCTTGTGCGAGAGATAGAATCGCATCTGTTGTCAAGAGGTTTCACCTAACTGATAAAACAAATCTACACCTGGACGATGTCAAGCATAAATTTCTCCCCTACTTCAGGGTTCCATGCGTTTCTGTGATCGTTAGCAAGTTGCAGCCAATGAAGTCCGATTCTATTCGCTTAGAGCTCATAGATACTGTTCCACTTCAGGAGTAAAAATAATTCGCTGCGGTATGAGGCTCCATCGCAGTCGATCGTTTCTTTGCAATTTCACTATTTTTTCTCCGGCTTTGGAGGTGGGTAAAAAGCTAGATAAAATATCTAGACATAAGAAAGCATTGAAGTACTTGTGAGTACTTGTGAAAGTGTTGCTGATGAAGACGGCATTGCAAAAGTATTTCAGTCCCCGGTAACCATGCCTCTCGAGCCGCAAGGTCGATATGGCCTAAAAAATATCTTCGATCCTGAGAACCATAAGTGTGGAAAGCAAATCTTACCAAAAAAAAGCAACACCCAGCCGGAAAACAGCTTCATCTGCATGAAGGAAAAGCTAAACTGTCGACCGGATTCAGAAAAGTCGTCCTAATAGACACGCTCAAGACAAAACCGCTAAGGAATAACATGACCGGCACTAAGCTATGCACAGGTAAGTGTTCAAACGGTACTGAATTGTCCCTTTTCAAGTAGTCTAAAAGACCTCAGACTGGTGAAAGCGATTAAAACCAAAAGGTCATTGCAAACTGCCTAGCAGACCTATAAGTGAGCGAGCAAAGTAACACATAACATAACGGGTCATAGAGAATTGGAAATCAGTGGGTCTGCAAGTCTACAAGAATGGTATACAAGAAATACTCGGACGTGACGCCGACTGATCTAAACGCCGGTCGAGGTTTGTGTCTAGTGCTGATGAGAGCGATGCTAAATTTTACAAAGAGACCATTACCGAACTGATCAGGGTCTAACTTAGCGGTGGCCTAATAGGAACAAAATCCTGGTCCATTGAGAGCTTGATCACTAGGCGAACCATCGAACGCAAGAAACTCATCAAATTTGGTAATGAGTAGCTTCCTACTAACAAAAGAAGAGTAGTCAAAGTCAGCTGAGGTCTAGGGAACGCATAATTGTGGGAGTTTTTCCCATCAACGATGTATCTCTTTCAATTCCAGCGCACAGTGGTGGAGTAATCAGTTACTCTGTCACAATGAAATCTCACAAGAATGGTGAGTCTCAGAATAGGTTGGCAGAGGACCGTCTAAGTGAATATGCTGGAACACAGGCTTCAGGAGGAGGTCTTCTACTCATTCTGAAAACAAATTGAGCGATTTGGATGGGACAGTCTCGGTCGTAGAGGAAGCAATACTCTCCAAGCATTATATATCGTATTAATCAATTTTTTTTTAATTTTTATCAATATTTACGCAGGTGGCAACTCTATGGAAGTATGAAATTTCTTCAACGATAGAAACTTAATCTAAAATCTCAGCTCTCATCTATTGTTTCCTTTCCTAAATTATTATTTTTATCAGTAATATTTCATTCTCTCCGCCACTCACCTCATGTCCCTTCTCCTGCTGACAACCGCCCAGCAGCCCACGCTTCAACAGCGCATCATTATCCAAGCTGTCGGCACTGCAACGCCTCGCATATTTACTAACAGCGCCACCGGCCTGCACGCCCATCAAACTCGCCGAGCCCTCAAGCAAATGTCCGCTCTTCTCGCCCGTCACTTGTAGGTGATGTGTTTGTTGTTGATAGAGTTCATGCTCCGGCGGCGGTGGCTGCTGCTTTTGCTTCACACCGTGACCTTTCTCGTGTTTATTTTGTTGTTGTTGCTGCTGCTGCTGCTGCTGCTGCTGCTGATGATGATGATGATGGTTATGGTGATGGTGGTGGTGTGAGTTATGATGGGGATGGTGTTGATGCCGCGTAAGCCGACAGCAAATTCGCGCGTAGGTACATTGTAACGCCTCCGCCAGTAGCGCACCCAAACTGGAGAGGCACATCAACATGAGCGGCACACCGATGAGGGCATACAAAATGGTGGCGATTTTACCGGCAGCGGTGCGTGGTGTTAAACTGCCGTGGCCTGGAATGGGGGAGGAGTAGAGGGGAAAACTTGTAGAGAAGAACAGTTATATGTAAAAATATATTATGAATTAAAGCAAATATTTTTTTTTTTTTTGAAAAATAAGCGGATCAAGGAGCTGAAAAATGAGGTTAGATACTTTTTAATATATTTTTTTTTTATAAATAAAATTTTATTGTAGAAGATTTAAGAAAGGTGAGCCAGAGTCGTGTCTATTTAATTCAAATAAAATTTTACTTTTCGCACATCCCGATTGGACACACACAGTGAAATAAGTTCTTCTTCACCGGATCTTTAAAACACAGCAGAGGCCTTACTCTTCTTCTGCTTGTTCCGACGAGTACAGTATGACCGAAATTTGTTCACAAAACCTCTCTTCCAAAAACTGAAAAACAGTCATTTTTCAAGGCTCCACCTCATATAGCAGTACGGGAGTGATGAGCAATTTGAGAAGTTGATCTTTGCACATTGAGAGAGGGCTTTACACTCAACTCTCTGCTCTGTCCCAAGTTATGTCTGTCCATAGGGATGAGCTCAGATATTTGATCCGATTACCGGCGATATTTTCTCTTGTCTTTTCTCAACATCAGACCCATTCTCCACCTTTTATTGTAAATTCTAGAGTAATCTGGACGCCTGTGGAAGACTTTACCTTCTCTATTTAGCTCTGGCGATCGTATTACTTTCTTCAGCAACTTTGAAATCGACGACGAGATGGTGTCTGCAGATCTTTTTCTTACAATTCTGTACCTGGGATTGACCCCTGGTGAATATCTGGTTGATCTTACAGGTCAGAAGTCATTCAGTTCGCTTTTTTGATAGATTGATTGGCTGATTTCAGTATTTCACACAATACGCAGGATGAGACCTTACATGCAATATTGATATAACCCACGATACTGATCGCGGAACTGTAGAGTCTCCCATTCCTACGGATTGGGAAAGGCACACTAAGGTTTCTACCATCATCACCGATTAGGAATTCAGGCTCTTCATCTCCCAATGTTGCACTTACACTACCATTCAGCTCCTGGAGAAGAGTTCACTCCAGAAACTCTGTATGTTACGGACTTCGATCACTACATTTCTCTACTGTTCCTGCATGTTTCGGAGCCTTCTGTGTATTGCCACATCTTCTCATAGAATTCTACAGCTTTATCCCTGATGATCAACTTTACATACTGACGTATTTCAGTCTGTTGGTTTTTCCGCCTACAAATATATCCAGCTTCCCTCCTTAACTCTCAGTATCTGTGCAAAAACCCCAACTGGCGGAAAGCAATAAGCCAGAGTTTAAAGTTATACAAGGCTTTACCGTCTTCGCGTAAACACCAACAGCTGAACCGACGAAGCTTCAATTAGCATCACATAGTTCCCTCATACCGAGTTTTCGATGGGGAGGAACCTTCGGTTTATATTAAGCCACCATCCACATGGCTGATGGGTTTTTATGATGAGCCTGTATTTCATGTCAGAAACACACTCGGAGCTCTTGAAACTTGGACTTGTGGAGTGGCGACCGCAATTAGACAAATAATTTTTTTAATAATTTTTTATGTTGTTCAAGCTATGAGTCAAACCCTGGTCTTCCGAATGGCAGTAAGCAATTCTAGCCACTCGGAGAGTATAAAATTCTGGAGACCTATTTTCCATCAATCAAATTTTAGCTTGTTGAATTTTCTCGTCTTGCTGTTAAGGCAACAAATTCCCGACAGTAGTAGTCCTCGCGCTAAACTGGACTAGCACAATTTAGACATCGAAGCGAAGGCAGCGCTCATATATACGCTTCAGGCGCTCATAAAAGCTTCTTTGGTCATATGGTCCTTCTCTTCCATCGCAGCATGGGCGCAGATCAGTAATACGTTGAAGAACTTTGCTATAAGCCGTATTTTTGGGACACGTTTGTACATGGAGGGGAATAATAATACTCTACGCCGGAGTCTATCTCCCACCACTGAAGTACATGTCACAAGTGCATAGTCCTCCTCCGTTCTTTTTTCTCGTTCGTCGCTTTTGTTGAATGCCTATGATGTCAGCTTAACATCTTGTGAGATCATCAACGACGATCTAGGCTATGGCACCTTCCCAATTAAGTTCATATTCGAGATTATTGGGGTTTTTCATTTGAGTGGTTTTTGCTAGGTGTGTCCTAGCACTTATATTCGCTTCACGAAGACTGGCGAGACTAAAACTTTTTGCCATCTCTCCACTATATCTAGATTTCTAGCCGCTGATAAGCCATACATACACCTCTCTTTAGTCTTAGTCAATCTTCTATCTTCTTACAACGACGAGGTCCATACTCTCTTGGTGCTATTCAATGGACTTTTTGATGATTCTGAGATCTTCTGCTGATGCTCTCACCATAGTTTATTGTGAATAATGGATATTTTCTAGACAAATAACTCCTCTTTAGCTCCGAGGAAGTAATTTTTGGGCAACTGGTCGAGTCCACGAATGATCCGAAACGATTTGCTTCACTCAAATTCATAATATTTTCAAAACTTTTGGTCGAAATTTCTTCAACAAATTTTCCGTTTAGTGCACTCAGTTTTCCTTCCTCTGCTCTTCCTCTCTTTAGCCTCCGGCTTGGTAAGCAGCTCAAGCAAACAATGAAATTAAACGCTTCCTTACGCTTAACAACAACAATAACAGCAATAACAATAACAACAACAACAACAGCAATCAGTAAACATTTACATACTTGTAACACAAATCATATTTGGACTATCAAGTAGCAATAACCAGCCCCGAAGCAGCAGCAGCAGAAGAAAGAAGTGGCAGGAAGAGCAGTAGCGGAAGGACATGCTGGATCACCACCGACTCAAAGCAAAAGGAAGCAAAGTAAACTCGAACTCGAAACACTTGCATGGCATAACATTGGGTAGCTGCAGGCACAACAGCACCAGAGAAAGGACAATAATAAAGGAGAGTTGGATAAAGAGTGTGTTTGCAAGTGTGTCGCAAGGAAGGAAGTAAGTAACAGAAGTCACTGAGTATTGGCATTTGTGGTCAGCCACAGACAAGTATCTTTCCTGCCAATAACAACGATCGCGGTAGTCGTTTGTGGCACAAACAGAAAACCACAGAAACCCAACCAGCAGAGAGAGAGAGTGAGAGAGAGAGAGTTCAAATATTGACACCAGCCGAGATGTGCCTGTACTCCCCGCCCAGCAGCTAAGTATCTGGTGGTGGCTCTTCCTCAACATTTAGTAACTCGAAACACACATTTCTGTGTTAGCTTAGGTAAATTTAATATCGAAAGAATTATCTCTGCGAGGTTGAGAATGCTTATGTTGCAGTATTTGCTTAGTTGGCTTTCCATTGATTGGCCAATACGGTATTGCTTAGTATACACTGTTGGCATGTCCCAAGGCTCGAGAGTCAATGCAGTGGAGTGCTATGAAGTCTACGCCTATACTTTGGAGCTCATTTGAATATTTCTATGGAGATTTCTGTTGACTATTTTGTTGATTGATCATCAAGAGACTGTGAATGGTCCCAAAATAATAGCAGAAAAATAATGTGTGGAATGTAATTTAATGATCAAGAATGACATCAATAGCTATCCAACGTAGAGTATAAGTACAAAAAGTCCGCTAGATGGCGGTGGTGTCTAAATTATTTACAAAAAGTGCATTTCTAGACCGATTTGGCTAAATTCGAACACATGTTTGGCTAGGTTAAAGAATTTTATTTAAAAATATTTACCCGCCAGGTGTCGCCAGTGTTACTATATTACGTAAAGCCGCTTTTGTGATACAGGGTGTTCCATTTCGAGGTTCCCTACATTTTTAAAGAAAAAACACAGTAAATTCAAATTTAAAGGGGAATGGGGAATTATCATTCGAAAGAACATTCTTTGGCATTTATTTTTTGAAGATTATCTTTTTCAAATGTTGGGCGCACTACGTCTTAGATGGTCCATCTGTTGAGTCCTATTTTCGATGACTCGTTCGAGCATTTCGACTGGTAACTGGCGAATGACACGCGTGATGTTTTGCTCCAAGACCTGAATCGAAGCGGGATTGTCCGCATAGACTTTAGACTTTACATATCCCCACAGGAAGAAGTCTGACGGTGTGATATCACACGATCTTGGTGGCCAATCGACCGGCCCAAAACGTGAAATTAACTGCTCACCGAAGTGTTCTCTCTATTCCAAATCCATTGATTGATGCGATGTGTGGCAAGTGGCGGCGTCTTGTTGAAACCAACTGCCGCGACCGAGATCACGAGCTTCATTTTTAGGCATCAAATAGTCGGTTATCATTGTGGGATAACGGTTGCCTTACCGACATCATTTTTGAAGAAATATGAACCGATGATTCCACTGGCCCACAAAACAACAGAAAACCGTTGTTTCTTCTGGATGAAATGCCAGCTCTTGAATCTCTTCAGGTTGCTCTTCGTCCCAAATGCGGCAATTTTGCTTGTTTACATACCAATTGAGCCAGAAATGGACCTCATCGTTGTACAAAATTTGGCTCGAAAACGTCGGATCTTCTTGGAACTTTTCAAGAGCCCATAGAGCGAAGCGATGTCGCTTGGGAAGGTCGAGGGGCTTCAGTTCTTGCACAAGCTGTATTTTGTACGCTTTCAATTTAAGATCTCGACGTAAAATGCGCCAAGTCGTTGCATACGTCAGTCCGAGTTGCTGCGAACAACGCCGAATTGACTCTCCTCCACGGTCTTCGTGTACACTCTCAGCTACGGCCGCTATATTTTTTCACTGCTGGATGCTGGATGTGGTCTATTCGTTCGAATTTTATCCAATAATGAATGCTGGGTCTCACGATGGCTGATGGTGTTGCGCTCAGTGAGGACGCTCAGTAGGCCGATTATGTTGACCAGAAGTTGAGCGAAGCGCGCGAAACTCATTCTTTACACAATGTGAATTTTCATAATAAAGTTGAATGATTTGGACATTACATTACATGGCTACTTTAAGTTTTCTCTTATGTGCGTGTTTTGAACACTTTTTACCCACTCTGCGACGTTGAGAGAATTATGTAGTTCTCAGAAATTTAACTGTCAGATGTCGCGTGTTGACTTTATTAGTAAAATTTTTGATTTATTTGATAGGTTTTAGAAAGGCAGAGAAAGTAAGTATTTACACGCTAGATGGCGCTAGAGCAGAAATGTTACTTTGAGTTGCTTAGATTGCTCAGATATCTTTTAACTTTTAAAATCTTTAAATATTGACCACGACCACATAATATCCTCACAGCTGTCGTAGATGCTGATAACACGCCGCTCAAATTTACATATGTCCGCACTCAACTTCATAAACATATATATGCAACTGTATATCTGTATGTAGTTACAGGAGTAAGTGACTTTGTGAGCAAATATGTGAAAATAAATGTGAGTGAATGGAGCGTTGAAGGTTGTTGGTGATGAATATCTATGACACACACACATATAAATGATTTCTCTTTGCTGTTCTGCGGTCAAAAGCACATGAATATAAATACACCGTTATGTACATACATATGTACACACTCGTATGTACTTGTATGTGTTAACTCACTGCCTTAACAGGCATTGTAGCGCCAATGAATACATCGGTGCATAGAATAGTAAATTTACCCTACGAGTATGCATATACATATACATACATAGTCGTATAAAACTGTTTATATGCCAGCCTGGCTGTGACAAACACAACAACAACAACAACAACAACAATGACAAATGTTTATCTTCAATTTTACTGCAGGCAACGCAGTGCAGTGGACCAACAGTGGCAATGGAGTAGCTGACGTGAGCGAGTGTGTAAGAGTGCAGGGAGCAGAAGAGTGTTGGAAGACAGAGCGAGAGAGGGAGAGAGAGAGAGCGAGAGAGTAAAGGGTTTAACCTGCACAGCTGCTGCATTGCCACAATTCAAAATGTTTCGAGGCCATTCTGGGCTGTGGCACGTGTAACCTGTCTGTTATGTGGAGGTACAATACTCTTCTGTGGTTTTTGTTGTTACAGCCATACTCATACTTTTGTGTGCACGCATGTATGAGTGTGTGTGTGTGCTTGTGTGCATAGCATTCACTCATTCATTGCATCATAACCTTGGCTCACTACGCCTCAAATCAAAAGCAACAAGGATAATAAATATACACTCATGTATATATGCATGTGTGTATAAATATATTTACAACTAACCACATGCATACATATGCATTTTTATGATAAATATCTTGCCTTGGCCAAAATGCATTTACGCATAAGAAAAGCTCAGATTTTTTTTTTGCCATGGCATGCGCATACAAATTTAACCGCTGGAGGCTAAATGCATAGAGAGACCTCTTAAATGCATGTCCTGCATATAATATATGGTCGTAAATATAATTTTTGCATTTTCATGCATGTGTGTGTGTGTGTGAGTGTCTATGTTCTTGGCTCCCCCATTTTAGTTTTTCAGCTGCGTGCGTACCTGAGGCGACTGCATTTTTCCAGTACTTCCGTTCTTCCCTTCACTTGTTGTTTTCCTTTGTTTGTTGTTTGTTATTGCGACACGCAGCGCAATTTAATCTCTGCTCGGTAATTTGTAAACGAGTCAATAAATTGGTAAATGATCAACTCGGCAAATGACCAACTCAACGCATTGAAATTATGCATTATGCATTTGTTGTTGTATTTATTTGGTATGCATGTGTGCACTTCTAAGAGTTGTGGGATTGTACTTGTATTGAGGGTGATCGAAATAGGATTTTTCGGAATTTTGCAAAAAAAAATTTTAAATAAAAATTATTTTTATACCTTATCTGATAAATTTTTTTCATAAAATTTTTTTCTTAGTTTTCTTTTTATAAATTTTTATATATATAATTTTTTTATATAAAATTTTCAAAATTTTTTATGAACTTTTCACATCTTTTTTTTCAGAAATTTTTTGTAATTTTTTTATAAGCTTTTTATATATCTTTTATACTTTTTTATAAATTTTTTTATATTGTTCTTATTAACTTTTTTTATAGTTTTTTTTTTTAATTTTTTTACTCTTCTTTTTAAATAAATTTATAGTTTTTTTTTTTTTTGATAAGGTTTTTTTAATTTTTATAACTTTTTTATAATTACCTTTTTTAACTTTTTTTTATTAATAATTCTATTTATTTTTTTTTTGTAATTTTTTGTAATTTTTTTTTGTAATTTTTTTATATTTTTTTATACATTTTCAATATTTTTTATACATTTTTACTATACAAATTTTTTAGATTTTTAATATATATTCTTTTATATACTTTTTATTATAAATTTTTAATAATTTTTTTATATTTTTTTTATATGTATTTATATATCTTACATTTTTTCAATATATTTTTTATATATTTTTTCAAATTTTTTTTGCCAATAATTTTAATTAAAAGTTTTCGGTTTTTATAATAATTTTATTACTATTTTTTTTTATAAATTTTTATATTTTTTTTTTATAAATATGTTTTTTTATTTTTTTAATAAATTTTTTTAACTTTTTTAAATTTTTTATAACTTTTGTTATAATAGTTTTATATATTTGTTATATATTTTTTATAAATATTTAATAATTTTTATTTTTTTTATATTTTTTTATTAATTTCTTATATTTTTTTATATTAATTTTTTATATTACTTTTATAAAATTTAAATTTTTTTTTACAAAATTTTATAATTTTTTTCATGTCTTTTTTATTCTTTTTTATAAGGTTTACATATTTTTTTTAAATTATTTTTTTACAATATTTTTTACATATTTTTTTATAAACTTTTATACTTTTTTTTGATAAATTTTTTATAACACTATTTTAATTTTTTTATATTTTTTTTTATAAAATTAAAATTTTTCTTTTTAAATTTTATAATTTTTTTCATGTATTTGTTATATCTTTTCTTAATAATTTTTTTTTTAAACTTTTTAAAAAAATTTTAATTGTTTTTTTTTTTATAAATTTTTTACAATTTATTTTTAATTTTGTTATATATTTTATATCTCTTTTTTTTATATTTTAAATTTTTTTTATTTAGTTTTTTTTATAATTTTTTTAATTAAACTTTTATAGTTTTTTTTATTAATTTTTTTTATTATTTTGATAAATTTTAATAATAATTTATACTTTATATTATAATTTTTTTAACCGTTGATATCTTTTTTCTAAAAATTTTTAATATTTTTTTATAAATTTTTTATATTGTAATATATATATATTTTTCCCCTTTTTTCATAAATTTTAATAATTTTTTTTTATAATTTTTTATAATTTTTTTTATATTTTTTTTATATTTTTGTTGTTGTTATTTTTATAAAATTTGAAATTTTTTTTTATTTGTTTATAATATATTCAAAATTTTTCGTCACAATCCCTTTCTACCTCTATTAAGTACTCACCAATTGTCGTTATCACAGTCACTGAGTAGAGCAAGGCCTCGCCAAAGCTCCAATGCGTCGACGCGTCCATCGCATCTGTTGTCGCATCGAAGGCGCTGCCATAGCGTCGCAGCGCCGTTGAACTGCCACCAAACATGCCGACGCTGGTGCTGTTTGTATGACGCGTTGCCGCCACAATGGAGTCTTCGAAGCGACGCAGCTGCTCGTGCACCAATGTGGACCAGTTGCGCTCGTAGAGGACGTTGAGTTTTTCTGCAAGAAAAAGACAAATTTCAGCATTAAATATAAATTTAAAAAAAAATCAACAAAAATCACTCAAAATGAAGTAATTAAAATGTGAAGATAGCATTTCATAGAAATTTCCATTTAGTTAGTCCTTTGTAGTACAAGGGAGAGTTTCAGTTCAGCTCAAGCTAAGAGGGTAGATGGCGTCAAAGCCTTTCGGGAAGTGTGAGAAAATCTTTGGGAGTGAATTTCGATACTTTAGCTAGCTTTTTGAGTTGCGAGGCTTTTAATTATCTAAGAGTAGTTCTAAATAAAGCCGTAGAGAATCAGAGTAGAGGTCTTCCAGCTTCTCACTTATGTCTTGCTCCTTGCGCTTCAGACATTTGTCACTGTTAATAATACCCATTCAGCTTGTGTGTGTTGCCAGTAGATTAAGAGCTGTCATTAGGCGTAAACAACAGTCCTTTTGAGACCGCGTGTGCCAAAACTGGGTATTCCATCTTATCATTGTCAGTCTTCAAGCTCTTTCGGAAATTTCTTTGTATAGCTGTATCTACGCGATTTTCGTACAGATTTCTGCCTAGAAAATACTGCACAACTCCAAGGGCTGGAAGACTTTTCTGGCAGCTGTCCAGCACACCAGAGCAGTAAATAGTAAGACTGGCTGGACCACCGTTGAGTAACACTATCGCCTGCAGCTGTGTGATAGGTCTCACATAGAATCTAGCATTTTCCTACATACGTAGAGTACACTACTGGCCTATTTCAACCCCTTTCCCACATTAAGTTACCCCAACAGCTTGCTGTTCAAGACTAATCTCGGTTGCTTGGTAAGCTTCTTCGTTGTTAGGTCAACTTCGTCGCAGCTCGGAGATTTCCACACAGGCATCCTGTATCTACATGTAAAAAATACTTCAGCTATTTTATGAAGCTGAACGATATCGCCTATCGGTGCATGCCTATTAGGGCGTTCTCCAGCACGCTACTAATTTCGTATAGGAACTTGCCCGTCACTAGTATAGCTATGAGGTCTTAATAGATAACTAGTTGTGGTAATTTCTGTTCAAATTTTTTTCAGAAGCTCATTTTCTGCGAGTAACCACAAGAGTGAGAATAGTAAAAGCCCCTGAAGAGTTCCTCTACGTGCTAGCCTGAGCAATCTGGCTTCGTTTCACTCCGCATTTATCTTGCAGCAGCTCTGCAGAGCAGTAGAGTAGAGAGACAAGCTCTACACAGGCGGTTACCAAGCTATTCACATTTTGTTGAATGCTCCACATATATTCAGAAAGATCTCTAGAACGTATTTCTATATATTGTAGAACTCTCTCTATATTTAGGCTTAGGGAGTGAAGTGCAGTCTCAGTGGATCTACCCTTCGTATAAACGTGCTGTGCTTTTAATGTGTAAACCGACAAAAGCTTATCTCTTTTTGAGTGTTCTAAAAATTTTTCGAGTGGTTTCAGAAGGAATAAGGTAAGACTAATTGTTCCATAATCCTTTGACTGAATACGCCTGTGGTATGATACGACCCTCGTCGCTCTGCAAAAAACAGCCACATAGCTAAACCTTAAACCTTAACCTTAAAAATTGTCATCAGGTATGGTACAATACCAACCCTGTTGAAACTTTCTGCATCATAGCTGGAATAATACCTTTTGTATCTGGGAACTCGAATGGTTTTAAGTCGTCGATTGCTCAAAACACGTTGTCCTTTCTCATGGTAGCGGTGGGAACGTGTGCTATACCGTCTGTACAGTTGGAGTTAACTTGGCCATTTTGAATAACTCTCTGAAACTTTGTTGTTCCACTAAAAAGGCTTCAAACCTAGTTTTTCATATAGTGGAGGACGATCACGAGATGTTCAAATTTCCCTGCACAAATCCCAGTTCATATCCTTAGGATTTCTGAAAATTTCAGTTCTCTTGAGAGCTGTGAATTTTACTTGAAATCTCTCTCTCACATACTTATGGACAGAAAAGGCGGATGTACGAGGCCCCTTTGCAAAATTTCTACACTCATTCCTTTACTAGTGTGGATTATTACAGCGGGAACGTTCAGCGAGTGAGAGAGACAACATGAATTAATCCTACACACTGGTTAACCGCTGAAGCGATTTGTAACGGCCGAGCTCCTTCTCCAATTTATGTTCTGCATACTTAATCTTTTTTTTCCAAAAAATGGAGGAATCTACAATTTATTGTAAGCCGCAAACCAACGACCGATGGATTTTCATGAAGAGCTTTTTACTTCATATCAGGAAAAGATTCGGAAGGCTTGACATTCCCTGCTAAGGGACAAAGGCAATTAGAAATGTTAGTTTTCTATAATTTTGAATGTTGATTGGACCAGAACTCTCGGGTTCTTAATTTTTTATAAATATTGTAACGAATTTGCTAAGTTCGCCTCGATGATTTTCCAAATCCTTCGAGTCCGATCACTGGATTGCTAAACAAACCTCCAAAGATTTATTTGTTCGTTGTTATTATCTGCTTCACTCAGCTTATCCGTTTCTCAAACACACACTAGGACTGAGTCTTCAACTTTATTGTCCGCAAATAGCTGCTGCAGCTCCTTTTATACCTCAACATTCACACGATCAAGACTAGGCTGATAATTCGTTTGCCTGCGGTAGCTGTATCCTTAACCGCCTGGAATTTCCTTTACGTTGTCTAGCATTTTCTTTGACCTTGGTAAGGGTAATTTTCATTATACGGCCGCTGCTTCATTTTCGGTCCTTTTCGGGGAATCGCCTTTACATTGTCACTTATTTCAATCTGTTCTTCGTATTTGGGATTTTCGTCACAATATAAAGTTTAGTAAAGACTCAAACCTTTCGTTGATGTCTCCACTTGCTCCTCACTGTTCATTTTATTTTATTTTATTTTATTTCATTTTATTATTATTTTATTACCGCAGACACCCTGTATCTTTTGGTCACAATGTACTCCCTCAAGCCTCCCTCAATGGCCCTTATATGCTGAGTGTTAGTTTGCAGCTATGTATGTATGTCTTTAGCACAAATTACATAATTGTTTAAGCAGTTGAGCATCAACGTACCAAGAGGGAGTCCCTTGCATAAGCAGCAAATCTTAGTGGACGCGACTCAAGTGCATACTGGAGGCCGCAATGGAATTACTTAGTGGCGGCGTTGTTATGCAAGGCGCCTGCCAATGCACAAACAGACGCGTATTTGGTTATGCATAAACTGAATGTGCAGGTTACACATACATATGTAAATATAGTTTGTATGCATGTATGTTTGAATTATGCTTTGCATGTCCTTTTTGCTTGCCTTGTAATGGCATTCACATGTCCTTCGACATCTCAAAACTTGCCTGCTTGGCACTCTCGGCACTCTCGGCACAGTTGATGCGGCATCTGCTCTTCATTTACATATGCCAACAATGTCTTGTTATAATATGCTTACGGTTATTTAAATTTATATATATATACATATATATATATATATATATATATGTATGCACGAATACATATAATTATGTACATATGTAAGCTCCTCATGCATGCGGACTTAAGAGGCCATAAGAGGCTTTCATACTAAATAAGTTGATTTGGATGAGGTGGGCGGTGCGAAAATTGTGCATTTCACTCAATCAATTTTGCTCAATTACAAAAGTGAGGTTAGAAACTAATACTTTGAAGTATTTAAATTTCGGTTGATTTATTTATTGATTTAAGTTTTCTTATTGGTAATGGGAAAGTCTTTGTTCAAATATTTCTCTGCCGATAAAAAAAATATATAAAGTGTGATCCAGATCCTTTTCAATTAAATTTTTTTTTTTTTTTTTTGATAGATCGCGCGTCAGTCGTGTCAAGCTGTCATATCAAGATCTTAAATTGAAAGCGTACCAAATACAGCTTGTGCAAGAACTGAAGCCGCTTGACCTTCCCAAGTGACAGCGCTTCGCTCTAAGGGTTCTTGAAAAGTTCCTAGAAGATCCGATGGTTTCGAGCCAAATTTTGTTCAGCGATGAGGCCTCTTTCTGGCTCAATGGCTGGTATGTAAACAAGCAAATTTGCCGCATTTGGTACGAAGAGCAACCTGAAGAGATTCAAGAGCTGCCATTTTATCCAGAAAAAAGAACGGTTTGGTGTTGTTTTGTGGGTTGGTGCAATCATCGATCCATATTTCTTCAAAAATGATGCCGATGAGAACGTAACCGTCAATGGCGAACGTTATTGCGCCATAATAGCCGACTTTTTGATGCCTGAAATTGAAGCTGAAGTGATCTCCGCGACAATTGGTTTCAATTTATTGAGCAGATAATTTCACGTTTTGGGCCGGTGGATTGGCTACCAAGATCGTGTGATATCACACCGTTAGACTTTTTCCTGTGTGGATATGTAAAGTCTAAATTCTATGCAGACAATCCCGCTTCGATTCAGATCTTGGAGCAAAACACCACGCTTGTCATTCGCCAGTTAGCAGTCGGAATGCTCTAACGAGTCATCAAAAATTGGACTCAACGGATGTACCATCTGAGACGCAGCCGCGGCCAACATTTGAAAGAGATAATCTTCAAAAACTAAAATGCCAAAGAATGTTCTTTCGAATGATCATTTCCATTTCCCATTAAAATTGAACTTTTTTTTTTTTTTTTTTTTTTTTTTTTTTTTTAAAATGGATCCCTCTTTATAATTCCAATTGGTGCTTTGTAACCGCTGAAGCGATTTTGGGCGGAACTCTTGCTCCAATTTGTGGCTTTTGGTGTCGTGATGTTCCAACAAGTGGAGAAACTGACAGTTTTTTCTAAGTCACCTCCATGTCAGAAATACACTCGGAGGGTTTAACGAGAACTCGAAACCTCAAAATGGTTGGCAACTCTAATCTATTATTTTTTAAACCGAAATCTTGAAGGAGGACTCGAAAATTTTTGAATATAAAATATATTTTATTATAATTTTAATTTGGTTGGCAACATATTTTTTGACAGAAATCTTGAAGAATGACTCAAAACCTGGCCATCGAAAAAAAATATTTTTTTTTTATAATTTTTTTATTTTTGTTTTAATTTTTTTTTTTTAAATGGTTGGCAATTTTTTTATACTAATTTTTGCATGAAATCCTTTAGAATAACTTGAAACCTGGTCTTCAAAGTTTTTTTATTTTAATTTCGAAATGGTCGACAACCCTATTTTGTTACTTTTTGACAGGAATCATCAAAAAAAAAACTAAAAGCCTGGTCTATTTTTTTTAATTTTTTTTTAACTGACTTTTTGAAAAATTAACACTAAAAAAGGATTAAAAAATTGTCAAGAAAATAGCATAAAATTAATAAATCTACAAAATTTAAGAAAAGTAGTTTCTTAATACTCAAAATAGTGCATTAAGCATTATTAAAAAAAAATAGTAATAAAATATTGCCACTTCAATCGATGGCATGACCAATTTGTAGCTCGCCAGAGCGCATAAACATTTCAGCATTAATACATATATATATATAGGTAAATACATCAGTATATTGTATTGAAACCTGCGGTTCTGAAAGCAAATTGATTAATATTCAATAAATACTACACTTTTTGACCGCATTTAAATAGTATTAATTTGGTCAATGAATTTGCCTAACAAATTACATAATAAATTGTCGAATTTACAGTTAAATAATTATCAAAAGCTCAGTGAGAGCACAATTTAAGGCTTCCAAAATCATTTATAATTAATATCAAACAGAGGAAATTTCAATTATTTTGTACTCCGAAATAAAGGTCAAGTTCTCCTTTGTAATACATACAAGTATATGTACGTATGCATGTGTGTGTGTGTGAAATGGTTGTAATAATAATGCATGTTTTACCAAACCATAATCGCATTTCTGTGAACCAAACTGTAAATTTACATAATTATTTTTTTCAATTTATTTAGTTGCACAACTGACGCTCTCTGCCTCTCTATGGCGTATATGAATGTGATAGTGGTATACACGACATGAATGTGGTAGTGTATGCTGCTACTATTATTTTCTAGGTCATGATTTCATTTTGTGGCGAAACAATTGAAAAATTAATTATTAATTAAAAATATATTCAGTATAAATGAAGCCAATTCAACGTATTCCTGTCTCTGTCGCCGTATTTTGGTAATTTCAGCTGTGGCGAGTGTGATTTTTGTGGTTTTTTTTTTCAAAAATATTTTGCCTGAAAGTCATCGACTATTAGAATCATTTAATTTTAATTAAAAAAAAAAATTGTGCATTTTGTGTTAAAACAGACCGCTAACGCACCAATTTGTTTTTACATTTTTATGGGAAATTTATATAAAAGTAGCTGACCAGTGGCCGTGGTTCTACCTAAGGATATAAAACCATCTTTACATGAATTGATCCTTCAGCACTCCATTTCTAGAGAAAATATTTATTTGGTAGCATATTAATCTCAGTGAACTCTTATCGTAATAGTTATACGATATTCTTTAATATTCTAACTTGGGTAAAAAATTATAAATCTTTTTTGTAAAATTTTTAGTAGAAATATTTTTTTTTAAATTTTTAATTCCTAAATTCCTAAAAAAACATATTTTAATTTCGTACTAAAAAATTTAAGTGAAAACCCACAATGAGTTAACCCGGCACAAACGTAGTCTAATTATATAACCTTTGTTTCCTGCTGTGGACATCTCAAGTTCGAATCCAATTCAAACATGGATGTCTGGAATGAAGTCTGACAAAGAAACGTGGTGGTTTCCGAAATAGCTATAGCCTTTACGGCTCAGACTGTTGTTTTAATTTTTTCACTTCTCCCAAAAACTAAAAATTTGATCTGATACAGTTCGAAGAAACTAATTTAAAATATTTTAATTGAAAATTTCAAGCAACCCTTTAAAATTACTTTCCACTTGAGCCTTTCTCCCCTGATTTTAGGATAATGTATTGGTTTCAATGTTTCGAGCAATTCATTTTGTAAATAAATGTAAGAAATGTGGCCACTCCACTCGGAATTTTCATTGTAAATTTATTCGAAATTTTTTGGTTTGAATTTTTTTCTATTCATAATTTTTCATCAAAATCTTTTTTAGAGAGGTGGCAACCTTTTTTATTAACATTTGTCACTTGACACTTTTTGCAGCCCATCTTAGTGTAAAGATATCATTTTTAGAATTTCATTAATCTTATTTTTTTTTTTGCAATAAAAAGCGCAACAGTTGGCAACTCTTCTTCTGAATATATTTTTCCTATAAGCGTCTACTTAACTCTTTTTTTTATGTTTTCAAATATTTCCTTTTCCATTGGCTATGTTCTTAATATGAGCCAAGTCCGAGAGAGTAAATGCAATATTTGTGAGCAACTGGACCGCAGCGCCATCTAGCGTTTGACTTTGACTATATATTTATTTTAAGATATTCCAAGAAATTATGAAATCGTGACTTCTCAGCTGTGTTATTATTATATTTTCACACTTTTTTTACAGAGAAAAATTTTATTCAATTTCTAAGCTCTTTTTTCCGAGGAATAAGTACTTTTCAGAGTTAGTAATAGGCTTAGAGGCATTTTTAGGCTTCTGTGTCATAGGAAAAAGTATTATTTATGTATACTAGAACACCAAAAAACTTTTCCTAGCCAATACTATGCGAAATTCTAAAACTTTTTGCACTTTTTTTTAACATAAAAAATGCTCGTAAAATTTTTTTTTAATATGATATTATCTTCCAAGATCAATACGACCAAAATATTTTTTGTGGCAACGCCCACGAAAATATTTCTGAATTCAAGCTCTTCAAAATCTACATAACCTAACTTTCTTTTTTTTTTTAAATTAAATTTAAAATAATTTTAAATATCTATGGCAACTCTAAATAGTGCACAATTTCCACATGACATATCGCTGGCATTACTGAGCGTGTCAAAACGCCTTTTGGAATGGACAGTCTACGGGAAAGAAGCGCAAAGGACGACAACGCAAATAAGCTAAGAGCAGAAGGAATTGGAATTGGGTCTAAGTCTGGAGATTGCCGAAAGTAGTGGTGGTAGTAGAGCTTTAGGAGAGGTAGGAGACATATAACCCCTCATAATAAACCACAGTAAAATAATTTCGAGAGAGCTTCTCCTCACGACGTGGCGTTAGTTCGCCAAACAGTGCCTGCAGCAGTCGAGAGAGTTTCTGGAATGAAGAAAGCAATTTTCGATTTGTAGCCAAAGTGAAAGCGGTAATAATAGTAATAAAAGTATTTTACTCATCCTGTTGTCAAAATTTCAGTACTTAGGACATACCAATAGTAGTCATAGAACCGGAGGGAAAGAGGAAGATATCAGCCCAGCTTCTTGTTAGATGACTCACAACATCGGGGTTCCGCCAACTGTGCTGAAGGCAATGGTCGATTATAGCATGCGCAAAGGAGGACAATTAAGCATAGGCACCTGGCAGTGGCGAATCCACAGGTGGGGTTTTCGGGTCCGGACCCCCCCCCCCCCTTTGGAATCTTAAATTCGAATCTACTATTGCAGTTTCCGCGTGTCTGATGTATCCAAAAAAAATTAATATATTTTAGAACCCCTCCCCCTTCTGGAAATTTTGGATCCACTATTGGCACCTGGTATAGAGGCAACATAAATAATAGAAGCAAGTGCCTGGGGCCCAGCTTTCTTGACCACAGTGCTCACTATTCTCCTGGACCAAACCGTAAACGTTAGCAATTTTAGGAACCTAAGATAAGGGTCAAAAAGGATCTTTAGTTCACCAGGAATGTTATGCTAAATTGCTCAGATCGCGAGGAAGCCAATATGCACCTGACCACCACCCTACTTTGTGCCCATAATGTCTCTTGTCGCACATAATAAATCATGGGTAGAAGCAAACAAGTGGAACCATAAAAAAAAAACTTAAAAAATATATAAAGCATAGATCAGGATCACACGTTCGAAATTGAGGACAAATGAGGAACTTCATATATCAAAGTCTACCGAGCTTCTTGCAAGTAATTTGTCTGGCCATAATCCAATTGCTAAAGGATAAGGATAAGGAAGTCCTGATGGTATCCTTCACTAGTTCCACACGAACACCGGGAAACTTAGAGATCAAGTCTAAAAGAGGTCGCATTCTTAGATATATAGAATCTGTAGGTGCGTCTGTGTACTTCGGCATATCAAATACTCACTTTAGAATCTACCAAAAATACTACATTTAATCGGCTAAGTAAAAATTAATGCCCAAACACTCACCCGTTATAATCCACAGCTCACGCAAACACTCTTCGCGACTCTTCGCAATCGCCGCCGACGTGTTGATGTCCTGCGGCGCTTCGAGTAGAGGAAAAATGACAGCACCAAGCATTGAGTAGCCAACGACGAGTGCGACCAGACCGGGTGGTGAGAAGAGAACTTTCAGCAATGTACCAAAACAGCTGCCGAGGAGAGAAGTGTCATTGGCGTCGGCGACGAAGTCACCGCCTGCAGTGGCAATTAATTGATATTGTGGTTGTTGGTGGTGCTTTTGTTGTTGTTGTTGTTGTTGTTGTTGTTGTTGTTGTTGTTGTTGTTGCTGTGCTAACGATGTGCTGTTTTTGTAATTATAATGCGTTGCTGATGTCGTTGTTGTTGTTGTTGTTGTGGGTTTGCTATATTTTTCTTGCTGCTGTAGTTGTTGCTGTTGCTGTTGTTGGTGATAAAGTTGATTATGATAGATTTGTTGGTGTTGTAATTTCACTGTTGCCGCTGTTGCTGCGCCGGGTGTTTGCTTTGTCGTTGCTCCTTCTTTTGTCGTTGCTGTTGTTGTTGGTGGCGGTGTTGTTGTTGTTGTTGTTGCTGCATTTCGTGCCCTCTCAACGTCCGACGACATTTTAATTGCAATAACCGTTTCGTTTGTTGCATTTGTTGTACGCACCGCCGTCTTCGTCGCCACGGGAACATTTAGACCGTTTGAACGGTTGTGGGCGGGCGGGAAGGTACGTTTTTCTTTACTCTTTTAGTGGTTTTGTAGATTCAGTTTTTTCTCTTTTTTACACACTTTAATCACAGAATTTTCTTCAGTTTTTTGTTGATAATTTTTTTTATTTATTTTTTCTCAACTTATTTTGACGAACTCTGTTGTAAAGATTTAAAATTAAGGAATTTTGAGGTTAGAAACATCTTAGCACAAAGAAAAATGATGAAGAAAACTAAATAACAAGGAAAATGAGAAAAACAGAAAGAGAGAGAAAAATAAAAATAAAAAGGTGAAGAGAAAGAAAAATTTAAAAATAGAAAGAAGAAGGAATGGGAAAAGAAAAAAATATAAATGAAAAGAGGGAAGAAACAGTACACGAAGAAGAATTCACAAGAATAAGGGACATAAATAAACGAGAAGGCTAAGGGAAAAGTAAAAAAAAATTAATTGGAAATTAGAAAAAAAGGAAAACGTAAAGCAAAAAGGAGATGAATGGAAAAGAAAATAGGAAAGATATAAAAATAGCACAAGAAAAATAAAAAGAGAGAATAAACAATATAAGAATAAGAAAATGAAAATGAAAAAACAATAAAGAAAAAAAGAAAAATAATAAGAAAATTGAAAAGAATAAGAACAATAAAGGCAAAGGAAAGGAAAGCGAAATAAAAAATAAATTGGAAAATAAAGAGAATAAGAAGAAGTAAAATATGAAGTAAAGAAAGAAAAATCAAATACATTAAATAGAAAAGGTAAAAGGAAAAAGGGGAAAGGAAAACGAATTGGAAAATGAAAAAAGTAGAATAAAGAGTAAAAGAAAAAGAAAAAGAAAAACAAAATGAAAAAAGTGAAAGAGATAAAGAAAAATGAAATGAAAAAGGGAAAGTAAAAAAAAGGTAGAGAAGATGTAAGGGAAAAATATAGAAAGGAAAGAGAAAGGAAGATCCATAAATGAAAAAGAAAAAAAGGAGAACAAGAAAAATAAAAAGGAAACGGAAAGAAAAACGGAAAGTAAGATGAAATGGAAATAGGAGAAAAAGTATTAAAATAAAATAAAAAGTAATGTGAAAAATAAAAAATAAAAACAAACTGAAGCAGAAGAAGAAATCAAGAAAATAAAATGGAATTTTAAAAGAAATGGAAAAGTAAAATTGGAATGAAAAATAAAAAGGAAAATAAGAGGAAAAAAGTGATGGGAAGACAAAGAAAACGAAAGTTATATTAAAAAGGGTAAGAAAATGGAAAATAAAAAGTAAGGCAAAAAGAAAAAAGAAAAAATCAAAAAAAGAAGATGGAAAAGAGAAAAATAAAAAGGAGAAAATCGAAACGAGAATAAAATTCAAAATAAACAGAAAAGAAAACAATAAAAAGAATATTGAAATAAAAATGGTAATGTGAGTAAAACTTTTAAAGCAAAATTTGGCTGAAAATTAAAAAGGGAAAAGAAAAAAAGAAAAACATTATGAGGATAAAGAAACAGAAAGAGGGTAAGAAAAAGCAAAGCAAAAAAAAGAGGAAAAAATTATAAAAATAGAAAAAACAGAATGAATAAAGAGAAATGTGGAATAAAAAATGAAAGGTAATAAGAGGAATATAAGCAAAAATTAAAATGAAAGAGAAACTGTAGTATAAAGAGTAAAATAAAATGATTAAATAAAAGGAAAATTTAAATATAAAAAAAAATATAAAAAAAATAAATAAAATAAATTAAAAAAAAATTAAAAAATATAAAAAGAGAAATAAAAGAAAATTAAAAAGAAGCAGTAGAAGAAAACAATAAAGCGAAAACTGAGATGAAGATGAATGTGAAAAGAAATGGAAACGTAAAATAAAATGAAAAGTAGAGCAAAAGGAAAGAGTAAGAAAAAAGAAAATAGAATGGGAAGAAAACATACAAACATGGAACAAAAACTGAATGATGAAAGAAGAATATAAAGTGGAAAAAGTAAAAAGAAAAAAAGTAGAAAAGAATGAAGAAAAATAAAATATAAAAACTAAAAATTAAAAATTAAAAAAAAATTAAAAAGAAAAAAGAAAAGAAAAAAGAGAAAAGAGAAAGGAAAAAGTAATAAGAAGAAAAATATATAAAATAGGAAAGAAAAAACGAAAAAGAAAATAGAAAAAGAAAATAAAGAATAAAAAAATTAGAGCGAAGGCAAAAAAAAAAGAAAATAAAAATATTAATTTAAATTAAAATATATTGTAAAAAAAAAGGAAAAAGAGGGAAAAAGTAAGTTGAAAATCCAGAGTGTAGCTAAAAAATAAATCCTGCTTGTCAGTAGCCTTCTCCCCGGCTCTGCGCTCTGCCAAAAATTGACAAAAAAGCATATCAAAGTAGGCGCTCTTTATAAGAAATAAAAAAAAAAAAGGATAATTGCTGTCAGTTGTCAGAATACATGTAACAGTTCATAAAAAGTGGAATGAATAGACGAAAAAAAGAAGTTCATAAACTGATCACCAAACTTCCATTATTTACTTAAATTCGTGCAGTATAGTTAGATACCATGAACAGCTTGAAAATAAATTTGCGAAATTTTTTTTTTTTTTTTTAAATTAAAAAATGTATAAAAATGTGAAAATAATGTTAGAAATTATTAAAGAATATGAAAAGTATTTGAAAGCTGCAGTTTAAAATTCAAGAAAAATGACGCTATAAGATTTTTTCGATATAAATTCAACTTTTTCATATGAAAAAGAATTTATAGTTTTATTTTGTTTGTTCGAAACATGCATTAATTCAAATTAATTTTTAATTCGATAAATTTTTTGTTATTTTTTTTTTTTAATCATAATCGAATTTTTATTAATCTCTTTAATTTTAATTTCATTTTAATTGTTCGGTTAATTTATATTTTTCACTTTTCCACCTATTTTAAGCACCACAAGCACACCGCTACGTCTCAGGTCTGCCCCCACGCGCGCGCTGTAACTGTCACTCTTTACGACATTTTAATGTCATTTTAGCCACCCGGAAGTGTTTACGTCCACACTTCACTTAATTTTCGCAAAAACCTAACACCTACATACCTATGCGCCGACGTCCATACATACAAAATCAAACCAACACTGGGTGCACACCAACCGATAGTATTGTGCACTCAGGCACACTTAAAGTGCTTGTTGTTATTGTTTCTTAACGGTTTTTTTTAATTTTTCATTTATTTTTTTTTTTTTTTTTTTTTTTTTTTTTTTTTTTTTGCTGGTGTTTTTATTGTTTCTCGAGGAGTCTGCTGGTGCTATTAACTTGACATTGTTGTTGTTGGCCAAGTGCCAACAGTGTGAATGAGTTCGCCCTAATTTCAACACTTCCTTAACACTTTGCCGACGCCGGCTGACGGTGTTGGCTGTCACTGTTGGCTGACGCTGTTGGTGGTGGCGGGTGAGTTAGCGGAGGCGGAGGCGGCATAATGTGTATAAGCATTGTCTTGTAGTGACAATTAAGTTGTTGTTGTTTTTTTTTGCCAGTGCTGATTGTTGTTGTTGTTGCGTGCAATAGTTTCAGGCTTTTTTTTGTAGGTAGAATTTCGCCTCAGCGCTGCCGCGTCGTAATCTTTTCTTGTAATCAAAGGTATTGTTGTTGTTGGTTGTTGTTGTTGTTGTACTATTTTCTTCCGTTGTTATTTTTCCAACTATTGTTGTTTTTATCTTTCCTCCACTGGCATCAGCAACTTTTGTTTAATTACACTTTAATGCCTCGCAAAAGTGTTCGTCCATCCACCGCCAGCTGTCATCCGCGGCACCGGCGTCGTTAGCGTCGGTGCAGGCACTTCCCATGCCTGTCGTCACACTTCCTGTTGTCAACATGGCACGTAATCTGTTGTTGACGCATTTATTGTTGCTGCGCTTTTGCTATGTTGTTGTTGTTGTTATTTGTTGTTTTTGTTTCTGCTCGCTAAGTTTTCGTTCATGTGTGCTGCACACGCTTAGTGCTGGTGGTGGTGTTGTTGTTATTTTTATTGTTTTTCTGTTTTTTTGTTGTTTTTGTGCCTTACTTCTGCACGTTTTCGCTGTCTGTTGTTATTCGTGCCGCTGACTGACTTTCTTGCCTGCCTGCTGCACTTCCTGCCTGCACTTTCCGCTTTTCACTACTTTATTCTACTACCTTTTGCTGTTGTTCTGCCTCTCTGGGTATGCATACATGCAGTTTTTGCTCCACTTTTTCACTTGCAAAGCCATTTCCGTTACTTGTTAATTGCACTCACTCGTCTTCTCATTTTTTCTATTCTCACACATTTTCCTTCGTCCAATGTTCCCTGTTCAACAGTACTTTTTACCAGCAATACTCACATGCTCCTCTCACGCCTTTCTTTCGTTCTGCCTGCAATGAAAGTGCAACAACAATAAAATTTTAATAAGAATTTCAACAGAGAGAGAAGAGAGAGAAACATTTTTCGAAAACTTTTACAATAAAATTTTATGATTTTTGCTACTTAAAGCGCTATTTAATTGAAAATGGCAATAACAACAACGACAAGTGGCAACACAGTTTCTTTTTAATGGAAACACTCAGAGCAAAGTGATGGTGCGAAGAAATTGAAAACATCAACAACAAAAAAAATAGGTCAATTATTTAGCGGTTTAAGTTTCTCGAGATCACGGAACCCCCGGTCATGTGCATGTAGACATGCTAATCCCACTACGGTACCTATGGTGAGTATTTGAAAAGAGCTTAATCTCAACTTTATAGATATTTAAAGCATTTTATGGAATCCACGAGATTCCCGACGCTTACTGGAGCAAATTCTATAAGACAGACGAAGTAAAAATTATGGAGAAAACGAAGCCGTTCAATCCTAAGGGCTGGACTGTGGCAGAGTTACTGCTCTACCGACTATAGCAGAGTATAGCGGAGCATACACCGGCATATCCGACAGAAGTCGTTAGGCAAGTGATCAGCTTTCTACAGGTACTGTAGAAGAAGTTGGAAGGATTTTGGTCTCTTCTAGCTAGTGATTTCTTCAGCTCTTTGTTACTGCTTCGAGCTTTTAGCGAAGGCCGTGGAGGAGAATCGATTCGGTGGCGTTCGCAGCAAATCGCTTCGCTCTTGAAAAGGGCTATTGAAAAGTGCCAAGTATATCTGACGTTTTCGAGCCGAAATTCGTTCAGCGATGAGGTATGAGGCACATTTCTGGCTCAATGGGTATGTTAACAAGCAAAATTTTCAACATTTGGGACGAAGAGCACCCAGCAACCTGAAGAGATTCCAGAGAGAGAGGGCCGGTGGAATCATCGGTCCATATTTCTTCAAAAATGATGCCGGTGAGAACGTAACCGTCAATGGCGACCGTTTTCGTGCCATGATAACCTTTTATTTGCTGCCTGAAATTGAAGCTCGTGATACCCGCGACATTTGGTCTTCAAAAAGATGACGCCACTTCCCACACATCGCATCAATCAATTGATTTATTGAGAGAACACTTCGGTGAGCAGATAATTTCACGTTTTGGGGCCGGTCGATTTGTCACCCATATCGTGTGATATCACACCGTTAGACTTTTTCCTGTTCGAATAAGTAAAGTCTAAAGTCTATGCGCACAATCCCGCTTCGATTCCGGCCATAGAGCAAAACATCACGCGTGTCATTCACCAGTTAAGCCAGTCAAAATGCTCGAACGAGTCATCGAGAATTGGACTCAACGGATTGACCATCTGAGACGTAGCCGCAACCAACATTTGAAAGAGATAATCTTCAAAAAATTAATTCCAAAGAATGTTCTTTCGAATGATAATAAACTTTTCCCATTAAGTTTGAATTTTCTGTGTTTTTTCTTTAAAAAAGTGGGGAACCTGTTATTTGACCTCAGAAGGAAGAGCTATCTGGAATTCTTTGATTCAGAGCGCTTTACAAACCATCTGTTTTCCACCTTTTTGCGAAGAGCACCAATTTTATGTTCATAGAATTTACAACCAGAGTACAATAACTGTACCAATTTTCGACTATTTAAAGGGCATTTTTGGTGTAGAACTTCTTGGTGTTTTCCACTGGCCGTGAGATCGAAGTCGTCTGCGTATGCGACTACACCATAACCTGTCCTTCTTAGCTTGTAGAATAACGTATTTGCAGTGAGATAGAAAAGAAGGGGAGAGAGAACCACACATCCTGCGAGATTGCCTAATAAAGGATTCACCATCTGTTTCAACGGAGATTTACCTGTTTACTTCGAAAGATTTCATGAGTTTCCTTAACTGCGCAACAAGATTAATTTCTCTGCAAGCATTCCTGACTACCTCGAGGGAGACTATATAATTCTCCAAGAGAGGAGATTATTTGGCCAGCTGGGGATTGATTTCCCTAAACGGGTATTGCTCTAGCGCTCACCTCCTTGTTCTGAAGACCACAGAAGTTGGGTAGAGCGTG
Source organism: Neoceratitis asiatica (assembly GCA_030068015.2). Lineage (NCBI taxonomy): Eukaryota > Metazoa > Arthropoda > Insecta > Diptera > Tephritidae > Neoceratitis > Neoceratitis asiatica. The sequence goes on along the minus strand of CM061527.1, from coordinate 68,578,944 downwards.
TAGTCTTAAGCGGCTCTATCGATGCGATGCACGTTGAATGAATTTTTTCAATGCCACATCATTCGATGACATTTTCACCGTTTGCAGGATTTGAGAATATGTTGGTTTTAAGCATCTCATTCTCATCTGGTCACCAACTGAGTTTCCGTGGCCGGAAAATGGGAAATGTGAATGCGTTCACTGCAGTAGAGCTTCGGAGCGCAGCAAGTCACCTTTACCGCGTAGATGGATTAGTATCTCTAAGTTAAGCTCTCTTCCGATATAGTCAGATGCCCTTACTGCAAACATCCAATGGGACCGGAAACGAATGACACTCTGGATTAGGGGAAGAAATGTGTTCTTCGGTACTCTTCAGATCTAGATTCGTAACGGTCGAACGCAGAGAGAACACCCTCCGCCTATTGAAAGATGCGATTACTCATCGCGCATTAACGGTGCTGATGTGAGAGAGACTCAGAGCACTGCTACGAGTTGTATTGCGGCCCAACACACTGTACCACAGCCTCACTACTGAGCCGTTAATAAAATTAATTACTAAAAATAATAAAAGCTTGAAGGCGTTTCACAAACAAAAAGTATTAAAAATAATTATTTTGAACTATATTAAGCTAGATGAGGCAAAATGAAAGAAAAGGGCGATAAAAATATGAAAAAAAATAAAACAAAAAAAAAAATTTTTATAAAATGCGGATCCACCGTACACCACAAAATCGAATTACAAACAAGTTTGTTCTCACTCATTTACTTTCAAATCTCATTTTAACCGTCCAACTCAATCGTTATACGCGTGAAAAGGAGCCACGTCATCTTTCATAGAATTTATACTTTCCAACGCCAACAACAACTACAGCAAATAGTGTTAAATGCAACCGATAGTGAACCAAGGCAATTATCAGCTTCGTTGGTTAGCAAACCAGGCAACTAACCAATTATTTAACTGACAGCGGGACAACGAAACAAGCGGACAGAGAGACACTTGTGTCAAACTGCATAATAAAATCCATGCAAAGAGAGCGTGAGTGTAGGGTGTGTGTGTGTGTGTGTGCAAATAAAAAGCTTAAAGCGCCCGACGAAAGATTGTAAAAATTGCATTTTATGCGCGAAAGACTTTAGCGAGGATTAAAATTTTTGTATTTTTTTTTTCCATTCTCCGCCAAATACAATGTAAACTTAAAAGCGTGAGAAAGATGATGAAGGCAAGCAACAGACAGCACAGTGGATTAATGAGAGGAAATTAAAAATAAAAGCTCGTTAAAATAGTGTGGCCAGAGAAATTCATAACTGTTTTTTTTTGTCCACGTGAATATTCTCATTAACAAACAGCGTGAGGCAGCAGGCAAAGTGGCGCAGTTTGAGCAACTTTTGAATGTGTTTAATGCAGGGAAAGACAGAATTGCATTTACATGGGTGTTTTTGTATGTATATATTCCTGTGTGAGTGTGAAAAATAAAGTTAAATTTCCCATTGAACTATAGACAACTAAGTGAAATGGAAGCGCTGAGCAGGCGAGAGGCTCCTGGAGTGAGACCAAAAAATATATATATTCTGTTAATGAGGCTATTCGAAAGAAATTAAATGGAAAACGAGTAGAATGAGAATGTGTTGTTGAAGGCAAGTAAATAGAAAATGAGTAGAAGAAAGTGTAATGTTGAAAGAGAGTAAATGGGTAACCGCAGGCAATGGTGGATCATAGGGCGCGTCAAGTGAATGTGATTAAACTGCGCTGTTTTTGTTGTTTTTGTTGTTTTCAGTATTTTTCATAATTATCAAATGACAATCAGTGTAGTAGGTGGTGGTGTGGGTGTTAGTTTGTCAACAAAAAAATATGCATTAAAATTTTAATGAGAGTGTGAAGCATAAATGGTGGGTAAGTAAGCAAAAATAAGGCCAATAGCCATCGCCGCTTGCTTCCGCCACCCGACATTTGTCTTTTCTGTTATTAAAATGTAGCTGATCGCTGTAATTAAATTTTAATTTGCAAAAAAAAAAATTCTCTTTCAAAAAACATTTTCTATGGCAGTTCCTCTTCTTCTTCTTCTTCTTCTTCTTCTTCTCCTCCTCCTTTCTTGAGCAGTTTCATAAGTCCAGTTAAGTGTTAAGCGTGAACTCTGCACTAATTACTAATGAAAACGAATATTATGTTAAAGTTTTAGAGGAATTAATCATATTTAGGCAATTCAAATGAATTCGGTTAAAAAATATATTTTTGCGCATTTTTGAAGAGGAAAAATTCCCCATATTTAATTGAAAATTTTTAGAAAAATTTATGTTTCAAAATAATAATTCAAAAAATTTATTTTCACATTATTATTATTTTATTGTTTTTGCGCTAAAATGTTTTTTATGATTTTATGAAAAATTAATTGAATTTTATTTAAAAATTACTTGAAAGAAATGCATTTAAAAGGTATTTTGGCAAAATTTCTGTTTAAAAATATGGTTTAAAAATTAAAACAAAATTATAAAGGAATTTTATTGCATAACATTTTTGAATTATTTAAAAAAAATATTCATTATATTCATCTTTAATATATTCAATATGCAAATTTATTTTTAATATTTTCAAAAAATGTTTATAGCAAAATTATATCAAAAGAAAAATTATATCAAAAATGTATACATAAAACATTCAAAAAAAAAAAATTCTTTGGTAAAGTAATTAAAAAAAATCTTATATTAGAAAATATACTGTTAAAAATTTCTGCTAAAGAATATAGTTAAAAATTAAAAAAAAATAATTAAAATTTTTTAATTTAATTTTATTTAAAATTTTTTTCATGATATTGATCTTTAATATACTGAAGAATGATCCATTTCGAGGTTCCCTACTTTTAAAGAAAAATAATAATATATATACAGAAAATTCGAATTTAATGGCAAATGAAAACTATTATTCGAAAGTACATTCTTTGACATTTATTTTTTGAAGATTTTCTCTTTCAAATGTTGGCCGTGGCTACGTATCAGATGCTTCACCCATTCGTTTAGTCCAATTTTCAATGACTCGTTCGAGCATTTCGATCGACTTATAACTGGTGAATAACAAGCGTGCTGTTTTGCTCCAAGGCCTGAATCGAAGCCGGATTATCCGCATAGATTTTACACTTTACATATCCTCACAGGAAAGAGACTAACGGTATGATATCACATGATCTTAATGGCCAATCAACTGTCCCTAAACGTGAAATTATCTGCCCAACGTAGTATTCTCTCAATAAATCCATTAATTGATGCGATGTGTGGGAGGGAAGTGGCACCGTCTTGCTGAAACCAAATGTCGCGGAGATCACGAGCTTCAATTTCAGGCATCAAATAGTTGGTAATCATGGCACGCTAATAGTCGCCATTGATGGTTACGTTCTCACTGGCATAATTTTTGACAAAATATGAACCGATGCTTCCACCGGTCCACAAACCACACCAAATCTTTGTTTTCTCTGGATGAAATGGCAGCTCTTGAATCTCTTCATGCCAATTGTGGCAATTTTGCTTATTTACATACCCTTTGAGTTGAAATGGGCCTCAGCGCGGAACAAAAACGTCGGATCTTCTTGAAACTTTTCAAGACTCCATAGAGCACAGACCTATGAGTTGTCACTTGGGGAGGTCGAGCGTTTTCGGTTTTTGTACAAGCTGTACTTTGTACGCTTTCAATTTAAGATCTCGACGTAAAATGCGCCAAGTCATTCCATTAGTCAGTCCGAATTGCTGCAAACGGCACCGAATCAACTCTCCTCCACGGTCCTCGTGTACACTCTCAGCTAAGGCCGCTATTGTTTCTTCACTGCGTGGTCTATTCGGTGGAATATTATCCAATAATGAATGCTGGGTCTTAAAATAGGAGGTGGTGAGTACGATCAGTAGGCTGAGTGTGAATTAAGCTGTAAACAGGTGGCAACCTTTTGAAAAAAATATTATTAACTGTAAGCTTACTTAAAAAAGTATTCATATTGTAGGCCTCTCTGATATTACTGATATACTTTTGAGCTTGCAATTTTAAAACAGGTGGCAACACTTCATTCACACAGAAAAAACTTATAACTAAACCGCTTTTGCTTCAAATTCAAATCGTTTCTTTTTTTCCGCTTCTATCAAATCTAATTATGTAGAAAAGAGAAAAAACTCAATGACTCTCGCAAACTGAGAACGAGATTTTAAGAGGCCTAAGAGAGTGCCTCTGACAATAAAAATGGGGAGAAATTCCAAACTGTACTCAACACCAGCCATTAAACTCAGGGGCAACGAAGACTGGCTTGAGCTGTTTGTTAAACTGCCTACGGTAGGTCTAAATTGAGATCAGAAAATTCACTTGTACCTTTTGATTTTGAAAAAAAAATTTTTTTTTTTTTTTTTGAAATTGTATAGAAAAACCAAATCTTCAAAACCTCAATGCTTACAACATTTTTACATTTAAGAATTTATTCAAAAAAGGAAAGTATCCCTTGGTTCCGTCGTAAACCTGAAAATCCTTATAAGCTTGGCTTAGTGGTAGTGCACTCGCCTGTGAAGTCAGGTACCGTTGATTCGATCCTTGGCAAAAGAAGTCTGATGAGCAGCAGGTGTGGTGATCTCCGAAACAGTTGCCACTTCTATATATATATTTTTTTTTTTTTTTTTTTAGTATAACCAAAAACTCTATTCAAAATTCTAGCAAAATAAGCCTTTTGAATAAAGCTCATTCGCTTATAACCACATAAAAATTATTTAATTTACTACTTTAAACAATAACAAATCAGCCTTAATGTACACCAAACAAAAAAAAAATTCAATTGAATTGCATTAATAAAGTCCACTTCGCTTGATTGCTCGAAACTCGTTCGCCACTCGCTACCACAGAGCAGCTCAATTAAAGGCTTGTCTGTGCAGGAATTTCTCCAAGCAAACAGCCAAGTCAAACCAATACAAGTCAACACACACAACAACACATAAAACTCAGTGCACACTCCAGACGAATATGGCCAACCTCAGCCACACTGGTCGCCAAATATCCTACACCGTTGCAGCAATTCGATATCCTTGGCGCCTTAGGCTGGTGGCAAACAGCATCTAATTGTTTGCTTTTTCAACGCGCGCGAGAAGCGAAACAAAATCAACTTACATAATTTGGCGACACATTTGGGAGAAGTTGACCAGAAACAGAGCGCGAACACTGGGTGGGAGTATTCGTCCAATTCGATAGCACGCTGAGAGGTGAGTTTGTATGCTTGTGTGTTTGTATGTTTTTATGTTTGTCGTAAGCAATTTGGTATAATGACGGTCATTTGAGGTAAGTGTGTTATTAAGGCACGTAGAGGGCACAGAAAAATGGCTATTGGCATATTAGACTATTTGTGAGGACAGTGGAGACTTAATGGCATTGGCATGGGGTTTATGAAATATTTTCATTATAATTAGATTAAATATTCTATATATCTTGAAGAGGTCACATTTGCCACACAATGCAGTAATCCTATGTTCACTAGAAATATTTCCGCTGAAATCTGTACACCTCTCAGACCCCAATTTCCGCGGAATCCCAGTTTTTACAAAATTTCCAAAAAAAAAATCTTACAGAATCTCTCTTTCGACAAATATCTTCCGCTTCAGAGACATTACTCTCCAAAAAACACTGCACACCTCACCGACCCCATTTCCCTTTAAATTTCGCCCTCCTCACAGGCCCAAATTTTCATCCACTGAATTCGATTTCTTCATAAAATTCTTTATTTCTTCATTTAAATACCAAAGTGATCGCATCAGGCGAGGGACTAGCTGTACATGATACCACGCGGAGAATCTTAGTTTTGAATCCTGTCTGACTCGACTTGTATAAACTTTTCAGCCATACAGAGTAGGATTAGATAAGCAATAGATATCTCCTTTAGGCTCACACCAAAAATTCTCAGTCTTTTCGAGGCTTGGCGGCAATTAGGGACATAGGAAAAACGGTCCTTCTTCAACTGATCTTGCCAAGGAAGTTAAGGTCTTCTTCTTCTTCTTTTTAAAGACGCAACGTGTTTTGTCGACCTTGATGACATGATCAAACCAGTGTCCATAGTCCACGGCATTCGGCGTCGCACTTACGCAGAAGTGTATCAATCTTTCAACAAACCTTTCAAAGTGACCCATCGCACGACAATAAAGAGCGACTTGTGAAGCTTGGTTTTTATTTGTCGAGGCAGGACTTTACCTTCAATTGCCTTCTCAATAAAAAGCAAGGCCTGTTGACAAGAGTAATGACTATCAACAGTGACGTTGAAGCCAAGATACGAGTCTGCTCACTGTTTGTTTGATGATAGAAGATATTTCGTTTTCGGCGGCCGCGATAACCGAATGATTAGCAATGCGCAAAGCCACTCGGAAGGCTGGGGTTCGGCCAACATCAAAAATTATATAAAATAAATTTTTCTAATTTCGGGTCCCCCTCACCAGAGAAAGCCTAGCCCTTGTAAATATCCATCGGCCGTTCGGGGCCGGCTTAGAGTAAACTGTGAAGGACATACATTGAGTTAAAGACGTAAATCACAAATTTGAGGAGAAGCTCGACCAAAATCATTTCAGCAGTTACAAAGCGCCAAATATATATATATATATATATAGAAATATTCAATCTTGTCCTCTTTCACCTTGCTTTCGTATTCAGTCAGGAGAGAACCGAAATAACGGTGCCATTTTTGAGGCTAATGAGAAAATGTGCGCTCTCCTAGAAGGTTATATCTTCTCTATTCAGCTCTGAACGTGCTATAATTTTTTTCATCAATAAATTAAAGAAGTCACGGGATAAGCAGTCCTCTTTTCTAAAACTTCGTTTCGTATCGAGCTGCTCGGTGTGTCCTACTCAATTCAGACTGAGCTTGCTATGTTGCCTAGTGTCAGCTTAGTCAGCCGTATAAGTTTTGCGGAGCTACCAAGACCAGACAGAAGGTCTCTCGTGCAGCTCCTCATCGTGCTATCGAAGACAGTGCTTTAAAATCGATGAAAAGTTTATGTGTTGATCCATATTTCGTGGTTCTTCCTCAGCTATTCGAATGTTGGGAAGTCTGGTTAATAGCGGATCTAGCATATCTGAAGCTGATATGTTCTAAACGGTTCATTGACGGTGGTACAGAGTCCTATCCCAACCTAAGTGACTCAAATACCATGAGATCTGCCTTCAAATCTCTTGGACTCAGCATACACATGTTCCAATCGCCAGGCTTGTATTCTTTCGGTCACATTTTTCATAGCAGCTGATGGAGCTTCACCAAATCAGCTCTGCGCCGCCATATTTGCATTAGCTCAACCGGAATGGTCATTGTATCCGAGCGCTTTGTTGTTCTTCAGTCAGATTGTTCGAATTGTTGTTCGAACCTCATCATCATCGTGTGATGATGTAAAGTTTATTCCATTGCCAATGTTTGGAGATTCGGGTTCATCAGCTCTTTTCTTTGTTTTCTTTATCACTTCAATAAAGCAAGCTCGAGTGAAGTGTTCCCTGCATAAACTCAATATTCTTCGGTCTTCAGTGATAATCTTATTGAGATGATATTATTGGTTCCTAGATGAGTATGTATGCTGTGGTCTTGGAAAGTTCTGCAGGTCGTCACATATTCTCATAGATTTTTCAAAAAAAAAAAAAATGTTGACTGAAAGAGCCTGAAAATCCTTACGCGCTCCGAATAGCGTACCCACCGTGCAGCTCACACACTGGTTCACTACATCTTCCCTTATATATATCGCACTCTTTCTTTGCTTATGCTTATCACCATTGTCTGAATATGATGTTTCTAAAGTGTTATTGTTGTTGTTGCATATTAATATCCCTAATGTGAACAAAGCACGAGCAGGAAGAGAAAATCCGTTGAATAAAAGCATGTGTGACATGCATAAGGAAGTCCTCATTGTTTAGAAGAGAAGACGATGGAAAAAGAGCGGGGAAAAAAAGAAAAAAAAAGCAAAAAGTGAAGAACAAAAAGAAAAAAAATAAAAGAAAATGAACGAAAAGTAGTGAGGCAACATACTCGTATGTACATATGTACAATACTTAGTGGCCACAACAATGGTGGCGGTTTGCTGTCGCTGTAATAATACACTTAAATTTTATGCCACTCAGCAAATAGAATAGCAACAATAAAAACAACAACAAAAAGCCCATAAATTTTTTTTCTTTTTTTTTTTTTTTTTTTTTTTTTTTAAATATTTTTTTCCCCTCCACTTCCGCAATCATGTAATCCCACAAGTGCGTGCATACTTACATATGCACATATTTACTTAATCTAATATCTCTAGCCGCGCTTTACGTCAATTTTGACAATGATAATACGCGCCGTCATGGCGTATACGTAACCGATTTTTATTATATTCGCTTGTTATATTATTTGATTTCTTTTCAATATTTCCACTACATTGCCATGTAATGGCATTTTCTGTTGCACACTGAAGCAATGTATATACACACATATACATTTCTACACACTCACATACACACAAACGTGGTTTCTTACAGCAAAGGCTCGTCTTTACAACACTCAAACCACTATAACGACGAAAAAAATAATAAAATAAAAATAAAAAAAATTTCCTATCGATTCATTTCTAATTCCGCACGAATTTCTATCATCGTCTACGTCAACTCACATCTATTGCTCGTATTTGCCGTCACTCGCATAGCGTTTGCTAGCAGTCCGTTTGTATTTCTCTGCTCCTCCTCTGCCTTCTTTCTTTTGATTAATTGATTTAATGACTAAATCCATTGGGACTTATTAAGCATTTTCTTTCTGCTATTGTTGTCGTTATTGTTGTTGCTGTTACCGTTGTTGCTTACTGCAGTTAGTTGCTGGTGATTATACTATTTCGATTTGCCATACTTTTGGTTGAGATTCACTGTTGGCGGATTCACTGTGTGGTGAGTGTACAAATTGTAATCGGATTCGGTTAATCAAACGCTTTGTCATTCGGAAAGTGTAGGAACTAAGTGATAGGGATTAATATTGATGAGTGTTGAGATGGAATAAGGAGCTTAGGTAATTTACAGCATAGCGAAATGCATATGAAATTCTATAGGAATAAGAAATCCCACCAATTTGCAAGTAGACCAGAAGTTAGTTTAATCAGTGCAAATAGAAGTTAGTATTTTTTTGTACTACGAAGAATAAATTTCCATAAAAATCCCTCAGCTGAAGAAAAACTCGGTTCAGGCTAATAGAAACTGCCATTTTTAGGAAGAAAGCCGCATTTTGGTTCTGTGGCGGGGGTATCAACCAAGAAAACAATAAAAAAAAAATTATAAAAACAAAGAATTAACGATATTTTTCTTCAATTCCGAATCGGAATATCCTAAACTAACTAGTGGATTTTATTTATTATTAAAACTATATTTTTTATATATTTAAATTGAAAAAAAAATTTTTTTTTGTATAAAAATAAAAAATTTTAATTTAGAAATATTTCTTAAAATTACCATGAACACATCTAAATTTTAGCCTTCTACCAACTGTCCACTGCTGATAAATTTTCCAAGTTTTTATCAACCCAATTTCATATTTTTAGGCCCTTTCTCAGGCATCGCACTGCCAAAAAGTAGCATAACTTTTCGTTGGTTCACATTTTGTCAGCGAAACTTTAAATAAATTTCAACACTAAAATTCAGCTTATACGATAGTTCATACATTTTTCTCTTTCTTGACCTTTTCTACAAATTAATGTTTGTGTTTATTTTTATTTTTGTTTTTATTTTAATTTTTATTTTTATTTTTATTTTTATTTTTTTTTATTTTATTTTTTTTTTTACACATCGTGAACTTTATGAATTCGCTTACGTTTCGCAGACAACCTCTCTCCTGGTAGCTAATTACAATTGTAATTAAAAGTAAGATACATCTACTCTCCTTTCATTGCTGTAATATTTTAAAATTTTCTTTATTTCCGCTAAACTTAAAAAAAAAAATCTAAACAGAATAATAATGCGAAACTCCTTCATTACAGCGCGAGCACCTAGTTTGCTGTGCTTTGCCTTCTTTTTCAAAATTTTCTATTCAAATTTTTGTAGCCTTTCTCATATTCGCTACTTAACCTCAATAACTGCACTTGTTGTGCAGAGGTTTAAGGCAAGCGCCTCTTGTAAGGCAATATTTGATTTGTTGCAATTGCACAACGTCTTAATGTGGACTACCGGAAATTGCACGTTTTTCAATCACAATTTTTGCATGCTCTTCATACAGAAATTTTTTTTTTACGTTTTTTTTATTTATTTATTTTTTATACTTTTTTGTGCGGGTGGAAACTGAGAAATTGTATTTTTTACGGAAATTTTATTATGAGATAGTTTGATCCACGAATATAAGGTATGTTGAAAGGAAAATGTGAAGGTTTTGCTTACTGGTTTCCTCGATTACAATGGTATGGCGGTGCATCATGAGTTCCTGCCAAAAAGGTCGTACAGTTAATAAGAAATACTACAAGTAGGTTATGCAACATGCTATGAGTGAAGCAAAACGTGGAGCTCAAACTTTTCACTATTTTTTTATATATACAATCATATATTTTATTCAAACAATTCACTATATCAAAGACAAACAGTATTTTCTGAAATTTTTATTCAAAAATTTCAAAACCTAAGCCATTGGTACCTCATCTCCCTAGACGTCTCAAAAGAAAATGTTCTCTCGTTGGACAGCATAACTCATTATTGGTTCAACTAAAATCAAAAAACCAAAAATATTTCGTGAGCACATAGATAAATCACGTTATTGGATGAAGAAATAAAAAAATATTAAAATTAGAATTTTTGACAGACTTTGAACAAAACTAAAAAACACACTTTCGATCAAATTTTCGCCATGCATTGGCTTGAAAAAATTTGTTGTAATAAAAAAAAAAATCCTTCGTTCAATGACTAGATAATGTTATTAGAAAGATGTGTGCCAAATTTGAGCAAAATCGCTTTATAACTTTGCGAGAAATCGTGTCCACTGGCTTAAAAAATAGTGTTTTGAGATAAACGCGTTAAAAGTTTCAAATTGACACAGACATGGCCTGATTGGCGGAAATTCCAAAGGGGCTATCTCTTGGAATTTTACTATGATCGATTTGAATTTTCAGGAGTATATTTCAAAAATATTGCACAATTTAATAAGACAAAAAATCGATTTTTTTTTTAATTTTCAAACCCACTTAACCCCTTAATTTTAATTATTATATTTTATTTTATTTTGTCATTAAATTTTTTAATAATATTTTATTATTTTATTTTATTAATTTTATTTTCTTTATTTTATTTCACTTTTATTTCTTAATATTTATGTAAATAATTTTTAAATTAATGTATTTTAATTTCATATTATATTTTTTAATTCTTTTATTTATTTTTATTTTTATTTTTTATTATACTTTACTTCATTTGAATCAATTCTTATTTTAATTAATAAAAATTTTTTCTAATTATATTTCTTTTAGTTTTTTAATGAAATTAAATTAAATTAAATTTTTTTTGCTTTATATTATTTTATTTATTTTTTCTTGATTTCACTTTATTTTTGTTGTAATTGTGTTTATTTATTTAAATATTTTTTTTCGTTTTATTATTTTATTTAATATTATTTTTGTTAAATTTTATTTATTTATATATTTTTTATTTTTTATTTTTATTTTTTTATTATACTTTTCTTTATTTGAATCAATTTTATTTTAATTAATCAAATTTTTTTCTAATTATATCTCTTTCAGTTTATTTTTTAATGAAATTAAATTAAATGAATTTTTTTTATTATTTTATTTTAATTTTCTTGATTTCACTTTATTTTTGTTATAATTGTTTTAATTTATTTAAATATTTTTTTTTTCGTTTTATTATTTTATTTAATATTATTTTTGTTAAATTTTATTTATTTATATATTTTTTTTAAATTTATTTTATTTTATTTAATTTTTTTTTTTCGTTTTTTTAATTATTTGTATTTTATGTTATTAATTTAATTTTTTTCTTATATTTTTTAACTTATTTAGTTTACTCAATTTGGAAATGCCACTGCAGTACATCCTGTAGGCGCCAAAAATAAAATTAACTTTTTATGCTTAAAATAAGTTAAATATGTGTTACGGAACAAGGTGACAACTCAAAAAACTTAAAGGCAAAATTTCAACAAAATTACATTTCCTGCATTTCTGCAAGGCTAACGAGCTCAGCTTTTTCGAGCAGTGGCTAAGCCAACAAAAAGGTTTCGCACTGTTAAATGCACCAAACGTAGAGATAAGAAAACTTCTCAAGTATGAAAAGTATATGTATGTGAATGCATTGGTGTCAAAATAAAGTTTTAAATAAGCAACAAATGGGGAAATACAAAAAATAAAAAATAAAAAATAAAGTTTGCACTTTATACTCGTTGCACCGCTGTCTTGGTTGGCTCATTAAGGTGTTGCTATTGGTGCTGTTGTTGTTTTCGCTTCTGTTGAAGATTGTTAAATGCGCTCGCTATATGCACTTGAAGCAATTAAACTAAACTAAAAACGGGGATAATGCTTTTGTAGAATTGTGTGAGGTGTTATAGTGTAATCAAGAAGACTCTGCTCCTTGGGTCGCAGGACAATAGGTGCGAAGAAGTTGGCGATGATCTTAATTGCCTTGCTTGCTTGTAAATGTAAAGAAATGAAATGAAAGAAATTTCAAATAAATGGCTATAAAGGTAATGACTCGAGAAGTATAAAAGGACAGTAAGGAACGTTGTTTCACAAAACAAATTAAATTTATAGCATTTAAGAGGAGAGATAAGAATAATAATGTAAATTTAATTTTTTATAACTCGCTTCAAAGCTTTAAAGGCCCAAATATATACATTTACACTTCCAGTTTTGCTGTGCAATTTAAAATAGCTCACTTCGTTCTTTAAAGCTTTCAGAAAAAAAAGAATTTTAGCTTTAAAGCTATGTTAAGTTCATAAGAGCTTATACAAAAGCTTTTCATTTGTGATTTATATTTTCCAAAACCTTTAACAAATTTCCTATAATGGCGACACAAATCATCTGAAATTCAAATTTGTGCTTTCAGAGAGCTTTAAAGCTTTCGCCATAGTTTTTAAGTTTTTTCATAGTTCATAGTTCATAGTTTTTAAAGTTTTTTTTCTAATAGCTTTAATAATACCGCAGCTGACATCAACTCTAGTCAAAATTGGTGTTTTGAAAGAGCTTTCACAGTTCCCATTGGAGCTTTTACAACAGCTTTACATTGTTACCTTTTTTTATTTACTCACTAATAAATATTGAATTAAATAAGGGCCAAAAAGCTTTCAGCTGGAGCTTTCAGCAGAGCTTTTAATTCAATATTAAAATCAAAATAAAACTCCTTGTTTAAATTAAGAAATAAATTTAAGTTTTAAGTACTTGAACTGAGCTTCAGCGGAGCTTTTGCAAAGAATTTTTTGGAAGGCTCTTTTAATTTTATTTTTAATTTTAGTTTAAATAATTTATTGAAACTTTAAATTTTGATTTTAGTATATAGTTTTAGGCGCAAAATATTTAAAATTTTAAACTTTAAACTGCAAAGCTCTCTACTGAACTCGATAGCAAGAAAGTCCGTGTAAGCACGTAATACATAATAAGCCATAAAAACACCAAACGAACGAGGGTAGAAAAGCAAAATGCGAATGAAAATGTAATATAAAATAACAGAAAAGGTATAAACAAACGATCTAAGCAGCGCTTAAAGAAATCAGCATTGGAAGCAGAAAAAATTAACAAAAAAAAAAAGAATAACCAAAAAAGGGAAAAGCAAAAACTACAATTCGAAAGAGCAGCAAATGTAAAGTAGATGAAAGGTTAAGGTGCAACACCTTGGAGCATAAACAAATAAATTTACAATATCCGCTGGGAATTTAAAAATAAATAGTGTGCAAGCGAAAGTCAGCAGGAGAAAAAATTGCGGGTGAATGCTGAACTGAAGAGAAATAAGGCAAAATGGAGAAGGGTTAAGAAACAACATAACTGTCGAAAAGTCAAAGTAGTCAAGAAAAATGTACAACATAAAAAATTCTAGATTTTTGTAGTTGCAAGAAAAAAGTTAAAAAGTCTGAGAAATAAAAATTGAAAAAAAAAATATCTTTGATTTGTTCAATAAACGATAATACAGAATCAGTCAAAACAAAATGGAGAAACTGGCTTTGAGACTTTAAACTGGGTGAAAAAGTAATTTTTCAAGAGAAAAATATTACAAAATTCATTGGACTGAGCAGCAGCTGGAAAAAGTCAAAATTAATATTTATTTTTAATTAATAAAAAAAATTAAAAAAATCTTAAATAAAAAAATTAACAACAAATAATAATAAATAATAACAAAGTATTAAAAAATATTAAATAAAACTCAAATATATTTTAATTATATAAAATTTAAAAGAAATTATAAGTTAAGCAAAATAAATCATAAAATAAATAAAAAAATAAATAAAATTAATATAAAATAAATTAAAACAAGATAAAAAATAAATATAGAAACAAAAAAATAAAAATAAAACACAATAAAATATTATATTTTAAAATTAAATAAAAAAAAATAAAAAATAAAAATGAAAATAAAATTAAATTCAGAAATTATATAAATAAAAATTAATTAAAAAATTAAATAAAATAAAACATTAAAAATTATTTAAAATGAAATAAAATAAAATAAAATAAAATAAAATAAAATAAATAAAATAAAATAAAATAAAATGAAATAATCGAGCTGGAAAATACGCAGCAGATAATACACACAGTTATGTCCAAATATAAAGCTCATCATCCCAAAGCATCTGTCTTTCGAAAGATGTTGATTAGGAAAGAAGTTGGAAGGGGCCATATTGACATCGAGGCGTTGCAGGACAAACTAATTTTAAATCTCAGAGCGTATTTCCATCAAAAGTCATCACATATGAAACTCTTCAGGCTGTAGAATCCGCTGTTGACAACTATACTCCATTGCGAATGAACCAAACCAACCTTATGAAAGCAGAAACACGATATCACCAAAAATAGCCTGAAATGTTAGTCCACGGCGCATATAGAAAGGATATGCTGAGCCAGAAAGTCGACCAAAGATTATCGCACTTATAACTCACAAGCAGAACAATATTCGCCGAAACGAAAGAGATAATTTTTTCAATGTAAGATGGAGTCGTTCCCACCAGAAATTATGTCAAGTAAATACTTCGTGACGTAAATGCTCCTGCAGATAGATGCCGTAGATGCAATATCTGAAACGAAAGTCTAGACCATGTGCTTGATGGATGTGTTACGCCCGCAAATTCGATGTATCTTAACCGACATAAGGACATCGCGAAAATAATTCATTTGTAACTTGTCCAGAAGTACAACTTTTACCAAAATAAGGCACCATACAACACATATATATTCCGGAACCAGTGCACGAAGATGCCAGACCATAACAGATCAGATATATTTATGGTTGACTGTGGCTAGTAAAATAGCATTTATAATTGATATTGTGGTTTCTCTCAACAAAAAGAAGTAAAAAACATGTTCGGAAAAATTCGCAAAGTACTCTGACTTAGAGGTATTTATGTGAAACGCCAATAGAAGTTAAGAAAAGTGTATCTACTGCATTCATAATCATCATATCTGGAAATGGTCTGGTGTATATTAATCTTAAGGAAAACATACGAAGGCTCCAGTTGCCAGATCACATCATCTTCATCAGTAAGGGGTTTATAATTATTATATATTTTTAAGTATATTTATATTTAACAAACAACGAAATTTACTCTTCAGTGGGATGCAATAAAAAGTAAAATTAAAATAAAGTAAAAAATAAATAAAAAGAAACCAAAATAAAAAAAGCTAAACAAATAGACAATAAAAATAAAATAATATAAATAAAAATAAAGTAAATAATAATTAAAATAAATATAAAAAATATATAAAAATAAAATAAAAATTTTTTTTTATATAAAAAAATAAAACAAAAAATAAATAAAAAATCAAATACAATAAATTAAAATATAAAGAAAAAAAATTAAAAAAATAAATAAATTAAATTAAATTAAATTTATGTTAAAAATAAATTTAAATAAATAAATTTAATAAAAAATATATAAAAATTTATAAAAAAAATTAAAATTATAAAAATAAAAATAAAAATAAAATAAATATAAAATAAAATAAAATAAAACAAAATAAAATGAAATGTTAATTAAAAATAAATAAATTAAATTAAATATAATTTAATTAAATTTAATTAAAAAAAAAATAAAAAATAACAAATACATCAAAATTTATAAAAAAAAAAATTAGAAAAGAAAATAAAAAAATAAAAATAAAAATAAAATAAAATAAAACAAAATAAAATAAAACGTTAATTAAAAATAAATAAATTAAAATAAAATAAAAAAATAAGAAATAAATAAAATATAATGTAATAAAAATTAAGTAAAAAATAAATTAATTAATTAAAAAATAAAAAAATATATAAAAAAAAAATAAAAAATAAAATAAAAATAAAATGAAATAAAGTAAAATCAAATAAGACAAAATAAAACAATAAAAAATTAAAACAAAATAAAATAAATTTAAATTAAAATGAAATAATACATAAACAAGAAATATGTTTAAAAAAAATAAAAATATAAAATTTTTTGGCACAAACTGAAAGTCAATTTCTCTTTTACTTAGTTACCCATTATTTGGTTTTAACTACATTTATAATTTTTCATTTGCCTTTATTCTTTCATAACTTTACTACTTAAAAAGTAAATGATTGCCTACAAACCTAATCTACTCCATCCGTTAGCCTTTAAGTTAACTAAGTTAAAAGCTCCAACAACTTTTCCCTAGCTTTTATGCTTTGTCGCCCATATTCGTATTCACCACTCAAAAGAATGGTGTTTTAATACTTTATGCTTTGCGCCTTCCATCCGTTGCTTTATATCATAATAAAAATGTAGTTTTATTAAACATTATGCATTCGGTATGCCTTTATGGTTTTTACACTTACCATAAAAAAGTTGAAAGCGTAAGCAGGCACACTTGAGTGAGTTTAAGATGCGTTAGAGGCAGTTGTTTGCACTTACCAAGTTATATAGAAGTTTAAAAAAAATTAGAAATTTTTTTCGAATAAATATGTATAGAAATATACATATATTTATATTCAACTTAAATTTTTTTAAAACTTTTTTCTTCAAAATATTTCAATAATTAAACTTCCTTTCACATTTTTCATTTTCACTCATTTGCAAATTTCTTTGATTGCATTTTTCGCTATCGAAAGGTAATTACAACTGTATTTAATTAGCTCTCACACACACAGAAATACAATCAATTATCTACGTAACTCATTGAGTTCTACTGAATTATGCTTTAACGGCTGGCCTTTAACAGTGGAATGCATCAATAATGGTCGATAATAATAATTAGCATTGATTTTATGTCAATATACTAAGTACAATTGTGTGCATATAAATTAATGAACAGACCGCCATAAATACACAGACACATATAAAATCACGCTAAATATCTACGTAATGACAAAATTATTGTAAATCTCTTCATATTTGCCACTACCACCCAAGGATGAGGCTCGAATATGGCCTACAAATGTTGTGAATATTGCTTTGTAAACAACAACAATTGTTTTGAGATGTTAAGAAATTAATAAAAAGAGGAAATATTGTTAACTTAAAGTTGTAAAAGTGTCAAAATCCCAGAACCTTCTTCCGTTCTCTGAATAAAAATTTAAATTCAAACTTTTTAAGCAGTGAAATCGGAAACTGCAAAGACCGAAAATTCACTGTCATTACAACAACAGCAATAACAACAAAAACAAAAATAAAAACAAACTGTAACAACAACAATAATAATAATAACAAAAACAACAAAAACAACAACAACAATAAAACCAACAACAAAAACAATAACAACAACAATAACAACAACAATAACAACAAGAAGAAGAAGAAGAAGAAGAAGAAGTAGAAGAAGAAGAAGAACAACAACAACAACAACAACAACAACAACAACAACAACAACAACAACAACAACAACAACAACAACAACAACAACAAAAACAAAAACAACACCAACAGCAACAACAACAATTACAACAAGAAAATGCTGTGTTAACCTTTTTTTCCCAGTGTAAACAATCACGTCAATTAAGTTGCATCAACGAATCTGTTGATGCCAACATGTCATTATGGGCTTAAGGCAATTATGCGAGTGAAATCAGCGGGTTGTCTTGTATGAAAAAAGAAAGAACACAGTAAACAAAGGGAGGCAAAAGTAAAAAAAAAGTTTTAAAATTTAAAATGTTTGATAAAATTTGAAAACAAAAAACATAGGTTAATTAAATTTTATTTTCCTTTCAATTTTAGTTTCTGCTTAAATTAATTTATTTCATTTTGATTTCTTTATTTTATTATAATTTATTTAATTTACATTTATTTCATTTTATTTTGTTTAAATACTTTTAATTTTTATATATTTATTTTTTTCTATATTTTTCGTTATTTTATTTATTTTTCTTTAATTTGATTTATTTTATTTTTTAATTTCTAATTTCATTTTTAAATTAATTTAATTTATTTTACTTAAAATTTGTAATTTTTTTGTTAATAAACTGTTATCTGTTTAGCGGCTTCCAAAGTGCAGGGCTATATTTTGACATCTGTCAAACCAAACATGTTTTATTTTAGTCAGAAGTCAGTTATTTATGAAAATGGATCGCTTAACAGCTACTCAACCACTCAAACAATTGTTACAATTTTAAAGAAATTTGAAGAGACTGAATCGGTTACAGATATTGTAAGGCCTCTGCATCATCATTTCGATCGTTCCACCTCAAATATCGCGCTGCTGTAAGTGAAAGTGTGGGCGAAAGACCTGAAACTGTCTATTTCTCGACGTTCTCAAGAGCTGGGACTTTCTGCAACTTTCTGGAACGGCACATTATGTCGTATTTTGCATTTGGACTTAACCTACATCCATATAAAGTCCAGCTCATAAAACAACTGTCACCAGCTGACCATTCACAACGCCTTAGTTACGTTGATTGGGTGTTTGAGCAGCAGTGCAGTGAACCGCAATTTTTCTTCAGAGAAGGGTATCTCCTTCTCACTCGGTGGAGACGTAAATAAGCAAAATTGTCGCATTTGTGGCTCCGAGAGTCCTCAAATAATTGAAGAGTGGCCATTAAACCTGCGAAAAAAACTTATTCCTTGGTGCGGATGTGTGATTGGACCTTACTGCTTTGGAAACCATAACGGTGAAAGTGCCACTGTCAATTTTGAGCGTTATGGTCGTATGACAAGCTAGTTTTATTATCCTGGTAAATATAGTATACTACGGTTCCAACCCGATCACAGACACGTAAACTTTCGTCTTGACGATGTCAAGATGCTTCCGAGATCGTGTGATATGAGACCGTTGGGCTGTTTTTTTTTTTTTTTTTTTTTGAATACCCGAAAGACTGTGTTTATGTAGATAAACTTTGAAGACTTGAGCACCCGCAAAAACCAACATTCTTTAAGTTATGGCCGAGATACCGGCCAACATATGCCAAAAAGTGATCGAAAATTACCTCAAACGGACCGAAGTTTGCAAAAATCCACGAGGCGGTCAATTGAATGATGTAGGGCGTCACATATGAATAATGAAAAGCTTCGAATTTGATAATAACGAAAGAATTTCATAAACAAAAACAAAATGATTTTAAATGCATTTTATTTACGTTTATTTTGGAATTCGAAAAATTGTTTATCCTGTATTTCAATTAGTTTTAATTTATTTTAATTTATTTATATTTCCATTTATTTTATTTTCATTATATTTTATATTATTTTACTTTGTTTTGTTTTACTTTAATTTATTTTATTTTATTTCATTTTTTTTATTTTTTATTATTTTTTTTTTCATTTTATTTTATTTTTTTTATTTTTTTTTTAAATTTAGTTTAATTGAAATTTATTTATTTTTAATTCGTTTTTTTTTCATTTTTTTTTTGTTTTTTTTTTTTGTTTTTTTTTCTTATTTTTTTTTTTAATTCATTTTTTTAATTTATTTTTTGTTTTGTTCCTTTTTATTTTATTAAATTTTTTTAATTTTCTTTAAATTTTTATTTTTTTATTTTATTATTTTTTTATATTTTTTTATTTTTTTATTATTTTTTTTTTATATTATTTTTTTTTTTGAATTTAATTTAATTTAATTTTATTTTATTTTATTTTTAATTTGTTTTTTTTTTTAATTTTATTTTGTTTGGTTTTATATTAATTCTATTTTTTTTTTCCTTTTTATTTTTTTTTATTTTGTTTTGTTTTATTTTTTTCTTGTTTTATTTTTTTTTAATATCTTTTTATTTCTATTTTATTTTTTTTTTTTGTTTTGTGCTTTTTTATTTTATTAATTTTTTTGCTTTTCTTTAAATTTTTATTTTTTATTTTATTTTACCTTATTTTGCTTTTATTTTATTTATTAATACTTAATATTTTTTAAAATAATTTTTTTTTTTTTTTACATTTATTTCATATTATTTTCTTTTATATTTTCTCCTTTTTATTTTTTTTTATGTGCTTATTTTTTACTTTATTTGTTTTGTAAAATGTATTTAAATCAGTTTAATTTATTTTATCTTATTAATTTTTGCTTTATTTTTATTTATTTTCTCATTGTTTTTTATTTTGCGAATTTTATTTTATTTTATTTTTTTATTTAATATATTTTATTTCATTTTTTTTATATATAATTTTTTAAATTTTTTTTTTTTTTTGCTAAATTGTTGTCCATTTCCATCCCATAGTTCTCAAACTGTTAAACTCTTAATTATAAAAACGATAATTTTCCATTTAAGTGCTTAACGGTAAGCAAAATTAATTGCTTTGTGATAAAGCAGTTTTTATGTGAAAAGTAATCAAAGTAGAAGAGGAGAAAAATATATGAGCTGATGAATGGAAAGTGGTCGCTCAGTATCCGTTATAAATGAGTGTGAATAAGTTAAAGCCAGAGATGGGAGTCGTTTAGGGAAGAGACGTATTTCAATGGCTGCTGCAATAAAATTTATGTTATTAATTTTGTACTAGAATAATCCTAATATTAGTTGAAAAATTATTCTTAAAATTTCACTCAGTAACAAACTTAGTTTTGGGTCATTATCTTAGTCCTCATGTAGGTCTTAGAATTGGTCTTAGCATAAACATAGTATCTCTCCTGATCTTATCATCTTAGTCTCAGTTGTAAGCTTTATTCAATTCCATCTTATATGTGGGTCAACGCATACAACAAAAACTTCAACTGTTTGAAAAAAAAAAATGTTTCTCGTGAAAATAATTAAAAACACCGACCAACGCCGACATTTTCAAATTTTAAATGGTTGCCCTCAAGTGCGGGCATAAATACCTGTATATATGTATGAATGTATATATGTTTTTCTGCATTTTTTTCCTGCACCGCTGCAACAAATTGAGGCATCATAATTGCAATCTGTCGAACAGCACAGAGACAAACAGAGAATGATGCTGCTGCTGCTGTTGCTGCTGCTGCTACTGCTTGCTACTCATTATCGCAAAGGCACTGCCATCAGCCGCAAGCCACAATGGCGCGTCATAGAGCATGATGACAACACCAACAGCAAAAACAACAACAACAACAACATCAATAAAATCAACATTAATTTGGCCCTGACACACTTCTACACAGAGTGGGAGTGGGTGCGGTGCGGTGCGATGCGTTGCGGCCGAAGGCGTTGTGTGTTGATAGTTCGAATAACAGCAAATGATAGCTGTTGAATGGCAATGCCATTGATTGTTGTTGTTACTTTTTATGCTGCGGGCATTTCACTATTTTGCAATTGTACACTTTTTAATATTTCAATTTTTGCTCTTTATCATTTATCCTTCCCTGCTCCGCCTCAACTTTTTTTCTCATTTTGCAAATTTACTCTGCATCGCTTATCGCCTTATTTGCATCTGGCCACCAGATGGTCGTTGAGTGAATGTTGCGTGAATGGCTGAATGAATGGCTGGTGGTACAAACAGGACGAGCAGAAGCAGGAAAAGGAAACAAAAAGACAATGGCGCGCCAAATGTGGAGGGAGAAAAAATCGAGTGTAAAATTAAAATTTTAAATAAAATAAAGAATGCGAAGGGAAATAAAGTCAAACAGGAATCTGCTTTAAAGCTAACAATGCTGAAATACATTCATCCATATATATATGTAATATATGTATAAGTATATGTGTACTACTACACGGAGCGAGGCCAATACAATGATACCCTCCATCCAAACAACAACAATAACTACATTACTATGAATATTGTTTGTGCATATTATTGTTGTTGCTTTCACTGCTTTTATTGAGTTTTTGTTTGCATTTTAAATTAGCTCGATGACGTTGGTCTCATTGGTATCAAAAATAAATTGAATATGAAAACAACGTGTAGTGAAAAAAAAAATTAAAATCAATTTAAAATATAAAAATGAAATAAAGTAAAGAAAAGTTAAATAAAATAAATTTTCAAGGACTTAAATTAAATATAAAATAGAATTAAAATAAATTAAAATATAATTAGTTAAAAAAACATAAATAAAAAATTATATAAAATAATATTTCCTAAATATGTATGTATAATTTAATGAAATAGAATATATATTTAAATTGAAAAAAATCTTATTATGGCATTTAGTAAAATAACTTAAAAACAAAATGAAATAAAAAAGTTAAAAAATTAAAAAATTTATAAATGAAATAAAATGTAAAAAAAAAATTTTTATAAATAAAATTTAAATGATAAAATTTAAATAAAAAAAATTAATTGTATTAAATAAAAGAGTAAGAAAAAAAAACAAATAAAAGGAAATAATGCTATAACAAAAGAAAGAAAAAAATATTAGAAAAAATTAAATGAACTTAAATAAAAATTTGAACAAATTAAAGAAGAAAAAAAAAGAAAAGGAAAAATTTAAATAAAACGAAAATCCGAAAAATTATGAAAAAAAATTTAACATAACATAAAATCAATTGAAATGAAATTAACTTAAAAAAAATTAAGGAAAAAAAATTCCTAAAACCAAAAAAAAACATAGCCAAATTATAAAACTTCATTAAAAGGTATTTAAAAAATGCATTAAAGTTTCCAAAAATAAAATCTAAAAAAGTTAAAAAAATATAAAAATAAAAATTTTAACAAAATTAAAAATGAAACAGAATTAAATTCAATTTAAAATATATACAAAAGCCTAAAATTAAATAAATAAACATAAGGATATATAAAATTATTGAAAAAAAATTTTCTAAAATAAAAGTTAAAACATTAACAAAATATAAAATAAATATTTTGAAAATTTATAAAATGACTAAGAATAAATTAAATAGAAAAAATTTAAAAAAAATTTAATTGCTTTTCCCAAAATAAAACAAATTAATATAAAATAAATTAAAATTAAATTAAATTAAAAAATAGCTTGAAAAAAATAAATAAATAATATCCTAGAATAAAATTTATAAAACGTATAAAATAAAATAAAAATTTAAAATAGAAATTCCCAAAAAAAATTTCTTTTAGAAAATATAAAATTAATTAAAATCAAATTAGAAAAACGACTGAAAATATTTATAAAATATCCGAAAATGAAATTTAAAAATAGACATAAAATAAAAATTAAAAAAATGTAAAAAATTTCCTTAAAAAAAATTAATAGATTTAGCAAAATATAAAATAAATTAAAATTGAAAATTTGAAAGATATGTCATAAAAATTCGTAAAATAATATCTAAAACAATAGCAAAATTTTAATTGATTAATTAAAATTAAAAAAATTTTGCAAAATATAAAATTTATAAAAATAAAATTAAAAAAAAGATTTAAAAAAAAATTATACGAAATTTCCTAAAATAAAATTTAAAAAATTAGGTTTTGAACAAAATATAAATTAATTAAAATTAACTTAAATAAAAAAGTTAGAAAATAAATAAATTAAAAGTAAAGTTTAATGCCTAAAATAGAAAAAAATAATTTTGGCAAAATATAACCTAATTAAATAACTAATAATAAAAATAAAAACGCAATAAAAAAGAAAAAAATCAAATATATATTCATAAAATAAAATAAAATATGAAACAAAACCCCAAATTAAAGTTTAAAAATAATTAAATTGAAAACAATAAAAAAATGAAAATGAAATATAAAAAATTTAACAAAATATAAAAATAATTAAAACAAAATATAATGAAAAAGGATAAAAGAAGGTAGAAAAATTAAAATTAAATTAAAAAAAAACAGAATAAGTAAAATAAAGTAACTAAAGCATAAAAAAAAATTTTAAAATTAAAATAAAATAAAAAAAAGTTTAAGTGAAATAGAATGAATAGAATAAAAATATATACGAAAGATTAAAAATTAGACAAAAAATAAATAAGTTAAAATTTCCTAATACAAATTAAATTAAATAAAATATAATAAAAAAAATTAAAATTAAAAATAAAAGAAAAAAAAAAAAAAAAAACAAAAAAAAATAAAATTAAAAATAAAAGAAAAGAACAAAAAAATTAAATTAAAATTTAAAGGAAATAAGTTAAAACATAATTAAATAATATAATTTTAAAAAATATAAACTTTATTGAAATAAAGCGAATGAAATAAATTAAAAAAAAAAAAATTTAAAAAAATAATAATAATTTAAATTAAACTAAATTAAATTAAAATAAAATAATATAAACTAAACAAAAAGGAAACAAATAATTTATTATTAGCACATTAACAATTTAGGTTCCACTAAAGTTAAATAAAACGAGCTCATAAACTAAAAGTTTGTTCACCTACTCGTATTTCAATTACATACATGAAGTATGTATGTGCGAAAATAAACATAAATTTTCTCTATGGCTTTGCGAAAAAATTCCAAACACGTGCGTTACAATTGAAAGGAATTTTGCCAAAAAAAGGAAAAAAAACGAGACAGAATAGGCAGGCGCATGTTAAAACACACACACACACACATCTATAATTAGTAACAAACAAGCAATTATTTAGTAAATTTCCATGCCACTGAAGTACATGTCAGACTATATGTGCGTGATAGGATGTTTTGTATGTATCCTTGTTGTTTTTTTTTGTCTTTTTTTGGTTTTGTGTGTGCAAATGTTATTTACACAATTAAATATGAGTACAAATGATTTAATTGTTTTAATGCAAAGTTTTATTATAAAATATAATGGGAAAAACATATTTATATATAAAATTATGTATGAGTTGCAATTTCGTATTGTTTGGAAAAATATTTAAGAAAACAAATTAAATTTTGAGGTTATAAGTAAATGTGCTTTTTTTAAAGATCTATTTTATAATAATTTTTTTTTTTTTTTTTTTTTTTTTTTTTTTTTTTGAATTGAATGTTTTGTTATACAACAAAGAAGAAATAGTATTTAGAAGTGACAGCTGTTTCGGATATCATCACACCTCCTCATCAGATTTCTTTTGTCAGGAATCGAACCGACGGACTTTGACGGACAACTGAGCCAACATCTGTCATGTAATCTGTTGCTGTATTATTCAATTTCTTTACTAACCAACAACTATTAAGTGCGCTAATATTTAGCCGCTATTTTTTACTTTACGTTGGGAAAGCAAGTATTTTGCAATCGTGCATATATTCCGGCATTAATTGAATCAACAATACCAAATTAGCATTGAAACTATATTTTCAATTCGAATTTAGTACAATTTTTTTTTTTTTGTATTTCCTCTTTTTGTATTATGTAAGACGACTCAACACTATTTCAACTCACACTGGCCAGTTCTACATAACTATATTTTGTATTAATTGAATTTCGTTCAAAC
Organism: Neoceratitis asiatica; assembly: GCA_030068015.2. Lineage (NCBI taxonomy): Eukaryota > Metazoa > Arthropoda > Insecta > Diptera > Tephritidae > Neoceratitis > Neoceratitis asiatica. The sequence continues at coordinate 68,553,178 of CM061527.1, read as the reverse complement.
AATCCATTTTTATTTATAATCAAGACTCAGCACTCACGCAGTCAAGTCACGCATTTTGTGCTAGATTTGCATTTGACAGAGCAATAAACTCGTTGGCAATCAGACTATGTAGCTTCCTATTCGATTTTTTTTCTTCTTTTTCTGGAATAAAATAAAATTAAATTTTAAAAAATATAGAAATATAAAAAATTAAATTAAAATAAACAAAAATATATATATATAACAAGAATAAAAATAAAAGAAAAAAATAAAAAAATAATAATAAAAAAAATAAAAAAAAATAAAATAAAACAAATTAAAAAAATATAAAAAAATTAAATTAAATTATAAAAAACTAAACAAAATTAAATAACATAAAAAATAAATAAAAATAAAAAAATTCTATGAAACAAAATAAAAAATAATAACAAAAAATAAAAAACAAACTTAAAATAAACCAAAAAAATAAATAAAAATTAGTAAAAAAAATGTTAATTAAATTTATTTAATTTAAAAAATAAAATATAATAAAATATATAAAAAAATTAGAGAAAACTGAATTTAGATTAAACAAACAAACAAAGAAAAGGATATAAAAAAATTAAAAATTAATTTAAAAAAAATAAAATAACACAAAATTAAAAATATAGAAAAATTAAAAATAAAAATACAATTAAATTAAACAAAAAATTAAATATGAAAAGAATAGAAAAAAAAAGAAAAAGATTAAAAAAAAAATTAAAAAATAATATAAAACGAAATAAAATAAAATAAAAATAAAGAAATTTGGAAAGATAAAAAAAATTAAATTATATAATATTTAATAAAATAAAATAAAATAACAAAATGAAAGAAATTAAAAAAAATTAAACAAAAAAAAAATTAAAATAAAAAATAAAAAATTTAAAAACAAAATTAAATTAAACCAAAAAAAAAATTTAATAGAAAGTAGTAAAAAAAAAAACAATTAAACTAAATTAAATAAAAAATATATAAAATATTTAGGAATAAAAATTAATTTAATTTAAACAAACAAAAAAATAAAAAGAAATAAAAAAAAATAAAAATATATAAAATTGTTAATTAAATTAAAATAAAATAAAACAATAATGAAATAAAATAAAATAAAAATATTAAATTTAAAAATGCATTGCTTTCAACATCTATGATATTTTGAAAAATATTAAAAAAATAAAGAAAATAAATAAATTAAACAAAAAAAGTATATAGAAAGAAAAAAAAAAGAAAAAAAAAAACAAAATTAAAAAAAAAACAACTTAATAAAATAAAATAAAATAAAATAAACCAAAATAAAAAACATATGAATGTAAAATTAAATTAAATTAAATAACTTTAATTTAAACAAAATAAAAAATTATTAAAAAAATTAAAAGTAAAAAATTAAATTATAATATATAAAAAAAAAGTAAAAAGAAGTAAAAAAATGAAAAAATTAAATTCAATTAAATTATATAAAATAAAATAAAATAAAAAGTTTATAAAAAATTAGAAAAAAAAATAAATTAAATTAAATAAAAAAATTAAAAAGAAATAAAAAAATATAAATAAAAATTTAAGTAAATAAAATAAATAAAAACAAAATTAAAATGAAATAAAATAAAAAAATTAAATTTAAAATTGCATTTTTTTCAACGTCTACAATTTTTTAAAAATCTGCAAAAAGCTAGAAACAGTGAACTTTTCCAAATGCAAAATGAATTTTTTTTTGTTCCAGCTTGCTGAAACTTACTCTCAAACTTTGTTAAAGTAATAAGGCTTTGCGCGCGCAAAAAAATTTTGAAATCCGCAAGTAGGTGGCCAGCCCGCCACCGGCTACACCAAACCACCTCTTTCGCTATATGTACCTGCGTGCTTTCCACACAATTTTCCAATTCACATGTTAGCGCGAATTCCCATTTTGTTTCAGGTTTTTACTGTTTTTTTTTTTTTTTTTTTTTTAACAACCTGTACGCCATACCCTCAGTTTTCTGTAAGGCAGGGTTTATGTGATTTGTTTATTTTTTTTATTTTTTTTTCTTACTTTTTCCCCAATTTTGTAATTTTTTTTTTTTTTTTTGGAAATTCCACACATTTTCTTCAACCGCACCGGATGTAATCTCTGCATGGCTCATAGCCTCAGCTGCATTGCTAGGCACATGTGATTTTACATATACGAGTATATACTGTGTTGCCTTGTGCTTGAATGTATGTGTGTGTGTATGTGTATTTGTTTATTTATTACTATTCAAAAAGTGTACACACGTTGGCTGGTTGGTTGGCTGGTTTGTTTGTTTGTCTTTTTTGCGGTTTTGTTGATTTTCCCTTCACGCTTTTTGCGGTAGATTTCAAAAAGTGTCACTTAACTTAGAAGGAATGTCACGTAAGTGTCAGCAATGCCTAAAATTACTTGTACATACACTAATACATATACATGCGGATGCTGTGGCATGTGATGTCATGCCATCACTGGTTGTGCGCTATAAATGCTAAAATATTTGTTGTTTAATGTCATTTTACAAGTTTGGCGGTTGGTCGGTGTGCAGAAGGCTTGCATATCAGATTGGATCAGTTGGTTGTGTGAGTGGGATAAGAAAGGATAAACTTGATAAGGATGATTCAAAAATGAATTAAATTTTATAGATATTTAGACATCCAAAGATTACGTGACTATTTGGAGACTTTTGGTGTAAAATAAAAAATTTTTTTCTTCGAAAATTTTGTATTAATTAAATTTCAAAGAAAATTTGTTTCAATTTTGTAAAATATCCTAAAGCATTATAAGGCTTTATTTATTTATTTAATTTAGACTATAAAATACTAAAATCTGTTTTGAAATATATTTTATTTGAATATTTTCGAAAGTTTATTACAATTTTTAATTTATTTTTAATTAAAAGTTTCAAGTGTAGATCTATTTTTTCATTTTAATTATAATCCTCAAATGATATAGGTTATTTAATCAATTAATTTCAAACAATGTGGCAACTCTGGTGAAAAATGGGGCACATTTTGTGACTTTCTTTGCTCATACTCATTTAGGATACGTAATATATTTGAGCATAAATTGTTCATAACCTCATTTTATTTCAAAAGGTTGGCAACTCTACTTACAAACTTGGCTAAGTTACGGTCTTGTGAAGTTTCAAATTGAATTTTTTCTTTTTTTTTTGTTTGTTAAATAAGCAAAAACTATTAAATTTAATTGCCCAAACTAAATTTTCCGCAATATTTTCAAAACGGTAACTCTAAACGAATATTTATTTATTGCAAATTTTCTTCCTCTTTGTCTAATTTATAAGTCTTTTATGTGCACTATTTCACAGAAAGCATGTCTTGAAAAGTTTTAAATTTAAATTTAATTTTTTTTTTAATTTTCAAAAAGTTGGCAACCCTAACATGATTTTTTTTACTTTCATATAATTTTAGCTGTTACTTACTTTTTGATATTTTTCTGAATTTAAGTTATGTTAAATTGTTACAAGCAGAAAGGTGGCAACCCTGCTAAAATTAGTTTTGAGCTAAAGAGCTTTCGCACTTCCTTCTTTCGTTGCTTTCTTTGCTACATTTTATTGATTTACTTTTTTAATTAAAAGGAATAAAATGTTTCAAATAGGTGGCAACCCCATTAAAAATAATTCCGACCTTATGCTCTCCTGAATTTCATACTTTCGGTACTTTCTTAATAACATTTTTTTATTTTTTGCCTAAAAATAATTCAAATAAATTCCAACCGGTGGCGCCCTTTTGTAAAAACGTCGTCAAAGTAGAGTTAAATAATTTTTTTATATATATGTATAATATAATTTTTATTTAATTAAATTTCTTATTTTTTTCAAATTATTTTATAATTAAAAAAAAAATTTTAATATTTTTTTAATTTTATTAATTTTTTTTATTTTTATTTTTTTTTATATTTTTGGTTTTATTTTTATTTATTAATTTTTTTTAATATTTTTTTGTTTTTTTTTCACTACGAAACCACTACAATAACTATCACTGCAAGTACCACCGATTTTCACTAAACTCAAGTAGTCTTCAGACAGCAATGAAGAAATGAAAGAAAATTTTGTCTTCAACTGCAATGCACTCCCTTAGGCAAAATAAATGCAACTCTGATGTCTACTTCAGCACTTCTTCCACACACACACCTGAAACCTGAAAATAATCAAAAAATAAGAAATTTGCGCAAAATTGCCTTTACCACACAGCTTCGACTAGGCAAAACCACTGAACCCACATAAAAATCACTTAAAAATGCTAAATCACCCAGCAAAAAAGAGTGAAATAGAAAAAAAGCAATAAAAAATGCAATGCAATAAAAAAAGTCGACAAACATACGCTTTTCGAAAATCCTACGAGTGAGATAAAATACAAGCAATTGAAGAAATCCTCTCCCTTTAATGCCAAAACTCCTGACATGTTAAAAGGGATTTAATAAAATAGAAAAATAATGGAAAATCCAGTTATGCCACAAAGAGTGTATGCAAAAAATAGGAAAAAAAATTTGAAAATCGAGGAAAAAATTGCGCACTAAAATGAAATGGAATATTAAAATGCAGATGGAAATCTACATAAATGCCGCAGGTACCGAAAATGAAATTGCGCACACACACACAAACACATAACCCACATTTACAATCATCAGAGCTGCTTTAAATGCCGCCAGGATCACAGCGCCATTATTTTTATAGCTGCAGTGTAAAGACCGTAAGCTGCAGAGCTTTGCACATACGCGTATGATAAGTATGTGAGGTGAGCACACTCAGAGCAATCAAAATGCAGTACCTCCTCCAATGCAATACCCGATACCCAATGCAGCTATGTGTAAGAGATATCAATAAAGATTAGAGCTTACAAGCGCGTGAAAAGCTTGCAGTGATACCACCAAAAAAAAAAAAAACATACGGAAATTCAAACCAAAATAGAGAAAAAAAACCAGCGAAAAAGAGTAAATTCCATTTCATTTAGGTAAATAACATTCAAATCACGCATGTGGGTATTTAATTAGCATATAAAATACAGTGCGGCTGGTCAAAATCGTTAACCTTTGCCGGGCAAACACGTATGCTCATGCACTTTGGCGCGCATTCAGCGCTTGTTTTATAACTTAACTTGCTAATGTGAAGTGGTGATGCCAATTCAGCTCGTGATTTACTATTCAGCGCATATTCAGCACGTATTCAGCGCAGATAATACACACGTTCCAACATGTGCAAACAAAATTATGCATATTTTAGGAATCATACATTAAACAATTGCAATTCAGCGCACACTCAGCGCATATGTTGCATATAATTAAAAATAATTTCTTAGAAATTTGTTTAAACTGACCTTTTTATGTATTATCGGCCAGCACATTTTCAAGCTAAGCGCCTCTTTTATAACTTATTTTGCATTAAAGTAGCAGTAACCGCAATTCAGCTCACAGTTTCATATTCAGCGCGTATTCAGCACTTATATTTCACTTACTGCACTATGCTGAAAAAAGATTTATGAACTTTTTCGAATTATACATTATTAAATGGCAATTCAGCGCTTATATTATGCAACCTCTACAATAATTTCATAGATTTTTTAAATAATATTTTTTCATATTGCCAATTAGCGCATATTCAAATTCAGCCTAATTTTTATAACTTAAATAGTATATGTGTAGCAATAATGTCAATTCAGCTCAAGCTCAGCTTAAGATTTAATATTCAGTGCGTATTCAGCACATTTATTGCAGTGGTTTCAACACACATAAAAAACTTTCTTACGTTTTTCTAATAAAACATTAAGAAATTCGAATTCAGCATGTATTCAGCAGTTGTTGTTTGAAAGCAGAAAAGTTTGCATATTAGGAAAACTGAATTCAGCGCATATAAGTTTAATTCAGCGCATTCCACTAAATTTCTTTTCTTAATTGCGTCAGTTTCATTCAGATATTTAGATTTTTATGATTTCTAGCATTTTAAAAAATAAAAAATTTAGTTTCTGTAACTATTTAACACAAAATGATTGATTCAGCGCATAAATTACCATTCAGCCACTACTTATTAGTACTCCTTAATAACGGAGAGAGCACATTTACACATTCAGCGGCTTACATTGATATTCAGCTCACATATAAATTACACTTGGATCAAATTTGGCACACCATCGGCACGTAGATGTTTAGTTTTTATATAACAAACAAAACTGATGTATTCAGCGCACCAATTAGAAATTCAGCTACTGCTTCGCAACACTCTTGAGGACAGAGCTGAGCATTTTTATATTTGTTTTAATAAACCCATAAAAAGTAAATTTGATTGATTTAAAGCACATTTATACATTCAGCGTCTATTCAGCCACTTACAACGGTATTCAGCATGCACTAAAAGCAAATGCGAATCATATGTAGCAACAGACGAATTCGCAACTACTTGTTTAATCGACAACAAAACAAAAATTATTTATTCAGTAAACAAAATATCGATTCAGCACCTACTCAGCAGCAATTTTTACATCACAATTTGGTACTTTTACATGCTTTTAAGCAATTTTTTGTGCTTTCACACATTCAGCACGAATTCAGCTACTTAATTTGATATTCAGCGCACATCAAAATGACACACGGATCGCATTTCGCACACAAACAATTCGCAGCTGCTTATTTGATTGACACCAAAGCGATTCAGCGCATATTCAGCGCGCACTTTTGGCCCTGCCCCCTAATGTAGTGTTAATTCGCAAAACGCCCATTTCACACAAACAACTTGTGGTTGCTGCTACATTTCCGTTCATTATTGTTCAGCACATCAATGCGGTTTCCGATGCGAAATAATGTTGCTGGCGGAATTGCTGTGATAATAAGCAGATGTTAGACAGTTGCTGTTGTTGTTGTTACTACTGTTTTAGAGTTGTTTGGCATTTAACGAGAATTTTCACACATTAAGTGCATTTGCATTTCATAGTTGTTCATATTTGTATTCGCATGTCTGAGTGAGTGTTTTTGTATAAGTGAAATTGCACTTTGGCCTTGTTTTGTATGCGTCCGGATGGTCATTTGCCATACTAAGTATATTGGCGTGCGTATCATAGCTTGCACTCTCACTCTCTCTCTCAAATGTTTGTACAATTATGCATTCTGCAATGAAAAGTCCAATTTGGCATTCTTGCACTAATGCTGCGGCATGCAAAGGTCGGGCATTGCGTATACGTGATATTTTGTGAGGAACTCTCGAGCTGCTTATATCCATTATGCATTAGGGTTGCGCAAAAAGTGAATATATATAAAATAAATATGCTCATAACAAGACTTTGAAGCATTTCGACTCTTTATGAAAAAAGTTTATCTCAATTTTATTTTTAATATTTTATGAATTTTTGTACAGAATTTCATTACAGAAATTTTTAATTTTCTTTTAAATTTTAAAAGGTTGAAAAACTGTAGCAACGAAATTAATAATAGGATTTTTAGCAGAGTATTTCGAGAATAATTTTAATTAAAAACTTGTTTTTTTTTCAATAATTTCATTTACAATATTCATAATTGATGTTTGAGAAACGGTTTGAAAAAATATTTTAATTAAAAAGTTAAATTTTGTATTTAAATTACATAATTTTTTCTAAATCAGAGCATTTCAGTTAAAACTTTCAGTAAACAGGTTTTTGAAAACAATTGTTCTTAGTAAACAATCGCAATTTTTGGAAATAATTTTTTGAAACCCAAAATATTTAGTAAGAAGATATTTAAACCTAAATTTCTAGGAAACAGGTTTCTGAACGCACTGATTTTTGTTAAGAAGATTTTTGAAAAGCATATTTTTAGTAAGAAGATTTTGAGACCAAAATTTCGAGTAAACAGGTTTTTGAAATTAGTAAATTTTAGTTAACAGATTTTTGGAAATCACAATTTTTGGAAACAGTTTTTTGAAAAAAAAAATCTATTTTTGGTAACAAAAAATTTTCGAAAATCATAATTTTTACTTAGAAGATTTTGAAACGAAAATTTCCCAAAAATTTGAAAATATTTATTTTTAATAAGCAAATTTTTGAAAACAATTGTTTTTAGTAAACAGATTTTTGAAAACCATAGTTTTTGGAAACCATAATTTTTAATATGATTTCGAAATCAAGATTTATAATAAATAGGCTTTTGAAAACATTTATTTTTAGTAAACAGGATTTGATAATTATTATTTTGGGAAGCAAATTTTGAAAGCCAGAAAATTAAAAAAAAAAATTTTGAAACCAAAACTTCTGATAAACGATTTTGGATAACCATAAATTCTGTTAAGAAGGTTTTTGAAACCGAAATTTCCAATAAACAGATTTTTAACAACCAGAATTTTTAGTAGAATGATTTTTGAAGACCAAAATTTTCAGCTGATACATTTTTGAAAACCAGATATTTTAGGATAAAGATTTTTGAAGCCAAAATATCCAATTTTTTTTTTTTTTTAACCAAATTTTCTAATGAACAGATCTTTAATAACCATAATTTTTGGGAACAAGGTTTTGAAAACCAGGAATTTTAGTAACCAAAACTTCTAGTAAACAGCTTTTCAGAAACCAGAATTTCATTAAACAGATCTCCGAAAACCAAATTTTCAAAACATAGATTTTTGAAACCTAAATTTTCAGTTAAAATTTTTTTGAAAAACATTAATTTCAAAACATAGCTTTTTGAAACCAGAACTTCCAGCTAAAACCCGTTTGAAAAATATGACTTCTATTAGGAAGATTTTTGCAACCAAAATTTCTAGTGAATAAATTTTTGAGACCAAAATTTCGAGTGTAAAAATTTTTGAAAACAAAATTTCCAAGAAACTGTTTTCTGAGACCTCAGAATTTTCAAAATATATGTTTTTGAAACAAGAGCTTCCAGCCAATAAATTCTTTAAATCAGAGCTTTTAATAAAGTGGGTTTTGGAAACCAAAATTTCTAGATTTTTGAAGGCCAGAATTTTCGGTTGACAGATTTTCGAAAACCATGATTTTTAGTATGAAGCTTTTTGAAACCAAAATTTTCACTGAGCAGATTTTTGAAACAAAAATTTCCAATGAACAGATTTTTTAAAACTAGAATAAGAGTTTTGGAAACCAAATTTCAAAAAAAAAATTTTTTTTTGAAAACCAAAAGTTTCATTCAATAAACAGATTTCTAAATGCCAGAAGTTTCAAAATATACGTTTTGAAACCAAAAATCCAAATTAAAAATTTTCTTAAATCAGAACTTTCAATAAAGTGAATATTGAAAACCATAATTTTTTTAAACAAATTTTGTAAACCAATATTTTTCTTCTAATCTTTATTTACGACTTTTTCCTGGTATCAAATTAAAATCTGAAAAATTTTTCATTAAAATAAAAACCAACCTACACCCTAACACAGCACCCAAAAAATATCTATAATTTTATTGTTCTTATTATTTTGATCCTCCGCTCTTCGCAGGCCAAAAGACATTTGTACACAATTTGTTTTTGTTTTTGTTTTTGTTGCACATATAACTTTCAGAAAAATTTGCAGTCATTAATAACTGTCCATTATTGTTGGTTTGCTTGCTTGTTGGATTTTTTGTTGTTGTTGAGCTTTCATGTTTTGAGCTTTCACCTTTTGCTTGCCCCATTCCCCAGCCACAGCTGCCTGCTTTTTGTGTTGTTATTTCAATTATTTGTGTTATTTGTGTGTGTTTTCAAACAATTTTGTTTGTCATTTAATTGTGCACATATCATTCGAGGAGGTGAAGATGGTTTTTGAGCTTTAATTTGGAGAAATTATATAAATGTATGTATGTATTTACATGCTTTTGCTCTTCTGCTGTCTGATTTCAATATATTTAATTGTTGTATTTTGTTTTTGTGACAGTTTTATTGCTAAATTGTGTTTTTGGCACTCTAATTGGTTAGTTAATTCCAATAGTAATTTGTTATGGAACTTAAGTTTTGTGCTTTGAGGAATTCTGATATAAAAATGATGAATATTGAATTACATAAATACATATGTATATACATACATACGTATAATACATAAGCTTCACTTTTCAGATATTTGAATCGATATTCTTAAAATGTTTGCTCTAAATTTTTGAAAATCTGTAGTAGAGCAGTTCTCTATGCTGTGCTATTATTGAAAGAGTTGCCACCTAACAGAAAATTATATTTATATAAAAAGCCAATACAGTGTTACGGTACTGATATCAAATGAAAGGTATTTGATAAAGAGATTTATTACCGCTCTCAAAAAAAAAAAACAATACTCAAACAGAGTTGCCACCTTCACAGAAATGAAAAAATCCAGCAAATCCATTAAAATGGAAAGTTAAACAATTACCAAAAGTGGAAATTAATTCAATTATTAATATTTGGCTATCACAAAAAAAAATTGAAATTGAAAATTTTTTGGCATAAAGCTGCCACATGTACAAAATAAAATAAAATTGAACAAGTGTTACTTGTACTAAAAATTATTTCTTTCGCAGCATATGTTGCTTAACTAATTTAAGTTTTCGGTATAACTTATAAAATCCAAATTTTAGTGTTCTTATCAAGCTTAATACTTTTGAAGGAGTTGCCACCTGTGTTGAAAAAATAAACACATTTAACTATGCGTCTAAAATATTACAGTATTAATAGCTCAATTCTATCTAAAAAAAAATTGAAGAATCATTTTATTAAAACAAAAAGTAACAGATTTGCCAACTTCTGAAGAAAAATATTCATAAAATTCAAAAAAAAATTATTTATAAAGTTATTTATAAAATACAACTTATAAAATAAATAAAAAATTAAATAATCCAAATTTTTTATAAAATATAACTACTTAGTTGTCAAACGAAAATATTTAAAAACTGAACAATTTTTTTTTTTTTTTTTGTAAAAGCGCAGCCACCTAATAATTTAAAAATAAAATTTTAAACAACAATTGTTTTGCAATGTACATACATACGTATTTTGCACAGACCAGACAGCAAATGGCATATACTTATATTTGAAGAATAATATTTTTATGGACGCTTCCATCATCAACGGAGTTGCCATTTACTTAAAATAGTTTGCGACCTCCACAAAAATATTAAATTAACAACAACAACAAAGCTTTACTTAAAAAAATTAAAAACATTGATTACTAAAAAATAAATTTTTGTTAAAAATTCTTCAAAATAGAGCTGCCACCTAATTGAAAAAATAAAATAAAATTAAATCAACATTTGTATAAGTATTAAAAATGATGAATTTTGCTGTATGAATAGCTAATGGAATAAATTTAAAAAAAAATATTGCACAAATTTTTATTAATGCAACAGAGATCTAATAGTTCAATTGAAAAGTCCCCGGCCTACCATAGTAAAACCCATTTTTTTGGCAAATTAATTTTTTTATTCAATATAATTCCCTCCAAGGGCGATAAACTGATTAAAGCTACCCTCCAGCTTTTTGTCCTTTGCTTGAAAATAGGCTTCAGTTTCGGCAATCATCTTTTCATTCGACGAAAATTTCAACCCAGCGAGCATTCTTTTGGGATCTGAGAACAGAAAATAATCACTGGGAGCCAGATCTTGAGAATGCATTGGATGCGGAAGCAATTCGAAGTCCAATTCAAGGATTTTTGTCATCAATTTAACTGACTTGTAACACGGCGGTGCATTGTTTTACGTGAAACAGCGCTTTATCTTACTTCAAATGCGTCCGTTTTTCGACGATTTTGTCCTTCAAACGGTCCAATATCGCCACCTTAGTCACTGTTGATGCTTACTCCTTTTTCACGGTAGTCAATGAAAATTATTCCATGCGCATCCCAAAAAAAAAGAACCCAAAACCTTCCCAACCGACTGAATCGGGTTCATCGTGTGCAGTCCACTCGGATAACTGTCGATTGGACTTCGGAGTGAACTGAGGGAGCCATGATTTATCTGTTGTCACATAGCGACGCAAAAACTCCGCGTTCATTACGCTTGAACATCTCCAAACACTGCGCCGAATCATCAACTCTTCGCTGCTTTTGGTCAAGAGAGAGCTCGCACGGCATTTCCTTTGCAGAGAGCTTTCTCATACTCAAATATTCGTCAATAATATGATGTGCACGTTCAGGTGATATCAATTTGAGGTCATGCAAAATTATTTTGTGAATTTTTTTTGATGTTTTCGTCGGCCACAAACATTTTTGGACGGTGCTCATTTCACAACGTCTAAACTTAATACATCTTGCCACCCTTGATGGTTGATTTTCCTTAGGCAGTGTACCCTGAAACTCGTCATCACACAAAGTTTTTGATTCAACTGAATATTTTTTGCCTTCAAAAAGTAATATTTTACCAACACACGAAATTCCTTTTTTTTCCATTTTTTTCGCAGCAACAAAAGTTGCTTCCCTCCACATGCTATAATTCCCAAACTTATGTGTCAGACAGCTGTAAAATTTATACACGCGTCTTTTGAAGGTTAGGGCTAACTGAAAATTCTAATAGCGCCATCTATGTATCAGGCCGGGGACTTTCCAATTAGACTATTTTTTTTTAATAATAAATTTACTTTAATCAACAACACATGAAATACTCGCATTTTGGCGCATGGTTACCAAGCGGCAAGTATTTTAATGAGATTTAAGCAAAAAAAAAATATAATAAAAGAGTTGCCACATTTTTTTAAATAATATTTGACTAATTATTTATAAGAAAATATGTAAATTATTTATTAAAAAGTATTTCAATACACAAAAATAAGCAAGAATCATTATGGAATGTCTCATTTAAGTTTAATTCTCACATAGGGTTGCCATATAGCTACAAAAATAAAGGCGAATAAATTGTATTGAGAAATAATTAGCTAAATAAATGAAGTGAGTAAAGTTCCAGAGTTTATTAACAATATATTTGCTCTTGAAATTCCGAAACCACATAATAAAAACAACAACAATGCCATTTTTGAGTTCAGCGCCAACAAACTGTTGAATGTTCAAGCCTTAAAAAAAAGCATTCCAAAAAACGGCGAGAGAATGGAATCAGCATAATTGCAAAAAATAAATAATATGGCAAATCGGTAACAACCAACAACAATAACAACAACAACAAACACCAGTACAACAAGTAGATGTCACATTGCAATGAAAATGAAATTCAGCAGCATTTGAAAAGCATTTACAAAACCAACAAACAAAACGAAATGCCAGTGATAGTAAACTAAACAGGAATGCAACAACAACAAGAACAACAACCACAAATCAACAACAAATCAACAATAGGCTGTTAAAGTAACAACAATGTGTTGCGAATGCAAATTGTTGTGAAAACAACAACAAATATTTGTAAATAAATACATATTTTCGCTACTGTCGTCCTGTTGCAACAAACTCAAATTCTTCCAACGCCACTTGCAGCACACAAAATACCAAGCCCAACTAATGGCTACCGCCTACCGCCTACCACACACACAACTGAATGCATTATTAGAAGGAATTTGTTGAATTTGCAGTTGTTATCAGTTTCGTTGTCACATTATTGTTGTTGTTGTTTTTTTCCTTGCTTTTTTGTTTCTCTAAGTTGTGCAACATCTTCGGCGCTGCTTTGTAAAACACCGTAATCTATGTACAAAGGCAGGAATTTTGTTTTCTTGCCGCAGCAGTAGTGGGAGCCTCAAATTTGGACTCACTTGCACTGGCGGTAGCAATGTTAAGGCATACATTAGGGTATGCAAAATGTTAAGAAATCTGTCAGGTGTTATTCCTTGTGATCTAAATAGAAATAACTAAAATTCAAATTTATACAAATGAAGAAAAAAATTAAAAATAAAAATAAAATTAAAATCAAATTAAAATTAAAATAAAAATAAAAAAAATTTTAAATCAAAATTAAAATTAAAATTAAAATAAAAATAAAAATTAAAATAAAAACCATAACTAAAATTAAAATAATAATAAAAATTAAAATAAAAACCATAACTAAAATTAAAATTAAAATTAAAATTAAATTGAAAAATAAATTTAAAATCAAAATTAAAATTAAATTTAAAATTTAAAATAAAATTAACATTAATATTAAAATTGTAATATAAATTAAAATTAAAATTAAAATGAAAACTAAAATTAAATTTAAATTTAAATTTAATTAAAATTATAATTAAAATTATAATTAAAACTAAAATTAAAACTAAAATCAAAATTAAAATTAAAATCAAAATTAAAATTATAATTATAATTATAATTACAATTAAAATTAAAATTAAAATTAAAATTTAAATTAAAATTATAATTAAAATTAAAATTAAATTTTACATTAAAACTAAAATTAAATTTAAAATTAAATTTAAAATTAAAATTAAAATTAAAATTATAATAAAAAAATAAATATATATAAATATGCAAAGTAAAATTTAAATAAAAATTAAAATAAAAATAAAAATAAAAATTAAAATTAAAATTAAAATTATAATTATAATTTAAATATAAATTTAAATTTATATTATTTATTCAAATTAAAATAAATTACTTCCGATTAAATTAAATCAATTCACCGGCAAATTTATAAAATAATAAAATAGTAGTGGACACCCTAATGAACCACAACACTCTAAGGCAGTCGCTCTCAGCCAGGCCATACGCTCTGCGCGCCGCACACAACTCAGCGCGACACCAACATTTCGGAATTGTTATGCAAATTGATAAAATTTCCGTCAAAGCAGGAAGTTGTAGCGGAAACTAAGCGAGTAGCAGAAACAATAACAACGAAAATTAAACAATAAAAGTGCAAAAAAGTTTGAAAGATAGCGATAGCCTGGCTGAGTAAAAAGAAAGACAAATGTTGGTGCTTAAAATTTTTTTTTTTTTTTTTAAATAAGTGTTAAAGCCTACTTTTTAGTTTTTTCATCGTTTTTCATTGCTTTTTAATGTAAACAAGTAACAGCTAAGTGGTAGAAAGAAGTTAATAAAGCGCGAAAGTTTTAAAAAAATATTAAAATTATTTTGGAGAAAAAATTAGTGTTGTAAAAGTGAAAAAATATTTTAATACATAAATCTATTTTTATATAAAACTGCACTGTTTTAAAGTAGGGAAAAATAGAAAAAAAGTTTAATAAATAGAATAAAATTGTGAAAATTTTAATGTTGTAAAATAAGGAAAAAACTAATAGAAAAACCGTTTAATAAAGAAAGAAAAAATTATTTGACTAAAATTCAGTGTGGCCATAAGGAGAAAAAATAAGCAAATATGCTTGGACAAAAAAACATTTTTTCGTAAAAACTTAGTGCTATAAAATAAGAAATTAAAGGAAGAGTAGTTTAAAAAAAAATATTTTTTTGTGAAAATTCAGTGTTGTAAAAGAAAAAAAAGAAGAGAAATATTTTCAAATAAAACATTTTTTTTTTTAAAGACAGTATTGTAAAATAGCAGAGTGGTTAGCATTGCATACTACAATTCGGAAGTCCTGGGTTCGAGTCCAGCTTCGAGCAACATCCAAAATTATAGAGTAATAATTTTTCCAAGTGCGACCGCCCAACGGCAGGGAGTGTCAAACCTTCCGAGTGTATTTCTGATATGAAATAAAAAGCCCCTCATAAAAATCCATCGGCCGTTCGGAGTTGACTTAGAATAAAATGTGTTTTAAAATTATCAAGACGCAGGACCACAATTTGTAGGAGGATCTCGGTGAAGAATCGCTTCAGCAGCTAGAAAGCGCCAAATATATGTATACAAAATAAAAAATATGAGAGAAAAGTTTTTTATAAAATTAAAATTATTTTTCACAAGAATTCAGTGTTGTAAAATAAGAAAAATGTAAGAAAAAGTTGCTAAATAACCAAAAAATATTCTTTTTTATATGCAGTGATGTGACCTAACAAAAAACTCTAGAGAAATATATTATTAAATTGAAAAAAAAAAATTGGTAAAAATTTAGTGTTATGAAATAAGGAAAACTAATAATAGGAATATTGTTAAATAATGAAAATTCAGTGTTGTGAAGTATGAAAAATAAAAGAAATATTGTTAAATAAAAATAAATTTAATGTTAAAATGCAGTGTTGTAAAACAAACAAAAATTTAAAACAATATTAAATAATAATAAAAAAACTTTTGTGAAGATTCAGTGTTGTAAAATGAGAAAAAATTTAGATATATTGCTAAATAATCAAAAAAAAAAAATTGGAAATTCAAGGTTGTAAAGCAAGGAAAAATAATAATATAAATATTATAATATAATACAAGCTCAGAATTGTAAAGTATAACAAAATAAAAGAGTTATAGTTAAAAAAAACCATATATTTAATGTTAAAATGCAGTGTTGCGGAACAAACAAAAATTAAAAATTATAATAAAAATAATAATAAAAAAAATGAGAAAAAAAGGAGAAATAATTTAAAACAATGAAAAAGTTTGTTAAAATTCAGTGTTGTGAAGTATGAAAAATAAAAGAAATATTGTTAAATAAAAATAAATTTAATGTTAAAATGCAGTGTTGTAAAACATACAAAAATTTAAAACAATATTAAATAATAATAAAAAAAAATTGGGTGAAGATTCAGTGTTGAAAAATGTGAAAAAATTGAGAAATATTGCTAAATAATCAAAAAGAAAATTGGAAATTCAAGGTTGTAAAGCAAGGAAAAATAATAATATAAATATTATAATATAATACAAGCTCAGAATTGTAAAGTATAACAAAATAAAAGAGTTATAGTTAAAAAAAACCATATATTTAATGTTAAAATGCAGTGTTGCGGAACAAACAAAAATTAAAAATTATAATAAAAATAATAATAAAAAAAATGAGAAAAAAAGGAGAAATAATTTAAAACAATGAAAAAGTTTGTTAAAATTCAGTGTTGTGAAGTATGAAAAATAAAAGAAATATTGTTAAATAAAAATAAATTTAATGTTAAAATGCAGTGTTGTAAAACAAACAAAAATTTAAAACAATATTAAATAATAATAAAAAAACTTTTGTGAAGATTCAGTGTTGTAAAATGAGAAAAAATTTAGATATATTGCTAAATAATCAAAAAAAAAATTGGAAATTCAAGGTTGTAAAGCAAGGAAAAATAATAATATAAATATTATAATATAATACAAGCTCAGAATTGTAAAGTATAACAAAATAAAAGAGTTATAGTTAAAAAAAAACAATATATTTAATGTTAAAATGTAGTGTTGCGAAACATGCAAAATTAAAAATAATAAAAAAATAGTAATAAATAAAATGAGAAAAAAAGGAGAAATAATTTGAAACAATGAAAAAGTTTGTTAAAATTCAGTGTTGTAAAATGAGAAAAAATTGTTATTCCAGAAATATCTTACAAGAAAATTCAGCGTTGTAAAATTAGAAAAAAGGGGTAATGGCTTAAAAATTAAAAAAATTCTTAGGTAAAAATATGTTATGTTGTAAATGATTTCTCTTGTAAATATTCAGTGTTGCGAAATGAGAAAAAAGAAGAGAAAGATTGTTTAATAACCAAAAAATATTTTTTGTGAAAATGCAGTATTTTAAAATAATTAAAAATGAAATAAATTTATTAAATAACCAAAAAATATATATTTTTTTAATTCAGTGATGTAAAAGCGGATGAAATAAAAAAAATATTGTTACTACAGAAATATTTTATGTGAAAGTGCATTATTGTACAATGAGCAAAAAGGGATTTTGGCTTAGAAATTATATATATAAAATCAATAAAATCAATTATTATTCATGTAAAAGTTCAGTGTTGTAAAAAATCAAATACAAGAGAAATATTGCTAAATAATCAAAAAAATATTTTCTGTTGTAAATATTCAGTGTTGTAAAGAAAAAAAATTATATAAACAAATTTTTAATAAATAAACTTACTTTTATATAAATAGAAGAAGAAAAAGAAGCAAATAGAAGAAAACGCTTTAATAAAAAAATTATCAATGTGAATAGTTTAATAAACAAAAATAGTTTTGTGTACAAATTCAATGTTGTAAAATAAGACAAATATAATATAATAATTTAGAAAAAAAAATAACAACAGTTCGGTGTTGTAAAATGATAAAAAAGAAGAGAAAACTATTTCTACGAAAAAATTTATTTTAGCATACAACACAGTGTTGTAAAATAAGAAAAAAAGAGAAAGTTGTAAAAAAAATTTCAATGTCATAAAGCAAGTAAAAATAAGAGAAAAAATTGTGTAATATAAAAATGTATTTTTGCCTAAAAGCTGAGTGTTGTAGTAAAACAGAAATTAAGAGAAAAATGTTCATATAATATAATTTTATACAAAATTTTAGTGTTGCAAAACAACAAAAAATCTTGGAAATATATTTAAGTGAAAAGAAAATAATTGTTGCATAAAAACTAAGTGTTGAAAAATAAAAAAGGGAATGAGGAAAGCTTTACCAGGGCAAAAGTGCATAATTTTAAAAAGATAGCGTTGTAAACAGATATAAAAAAAATTTAAATAAAATAAAATAAAATAAAGAAGAAAAGTTTAACCATAAGTAATTTTACGCAATTTTTCCAGTAAAGTTTGTCCTAATTGATAATATTTTAGCTATTTTAAATATTTTAAAATTATATATTTATTTATTGTATATATATATATATATATTTTTGCTTTAAATAATTACTTTAATTCATCGGGTCAAAATATTCACACTATAATTAGTATTAAGCCACTGGTTTACTCCTCCTCTCCCAAGCCTTCTTCAACTGCCGGCACAAATTAAGTACATTAAAGCAAAGAGCTGAAGAAAAAAAACAACGAATTTTATCAACATAAGATACTGCACAACGGAAATGAAGGAAATCCGCGCGAGAAGTACACCAACAACGAACAGCAACAGAGCTTTCAGCCGTAACCAGCAACGAAGTAACCGAATTTAAATGGCAGAGAGGCAAAAAAAAAATAAAGTGGTAATAAATACAACAATGAGGCAATACGTGTATATATAAGAATAACAGTAACAACAGAACAGCCGCCCGAGCATAAGAAAATCTCGCTACAACAGCCTCTTCTTCTTCGTCGTCCTCGGCGGTACCAGAAGAGGAAGTTCACCGCTGGCGGGCAGCATTTACAAATTTGTGTGTTTTTGACACACGCCCATTTGCCACGCTGTTGAACAGAATACACGCACAAACATATTTCTTTACATATATTTATACTACAGTATGTATGTATGTATGTATGCATGTATTAATATATGCATATGATTGCCTGTAGCATACGAAATACTCTTATGCATATACATATTTACGCATGTAAATAGTTTAAAGGCTGTGACAAGCTTATTTACATGCATAACAACATACATACATACATATATATGTACACATACTCATACATACATTTGCTCATGTTTTCATATTCATTTGCATAAATATTGACATATACATATGTGGATGTATGCAAATATTGCCTGAGAGTGCTGCAGCACTGACAGTGCCAGACAATGCCATTACACAAACAAACAACAACAACAACATTACGATAACCAGAACAATAATAAAGAGCTCGCGCATTGTAGTGGCAATAAATTTTAAGTTACCGCGGCATTCTACTCGTATGATTGTGATTGTTTGTATGTAAAGTATGTTGAAAATTCAGAAATTTCTTAAGAGTGCACACACACATGCATGCAAATAAAGGCTGAGAGAAATGTCGGAGGAAAAGTGCTTGAGAGTTTTCTGATACTTCTGCAGAATTATTTTTTTGGCAGTAAGTAAATACTTAATATGTTTATAATTTTATATATATACATACATACAAACATATTATAGGTAAAAAAAATATTTATACGTATATCAATATTAGTTTGTTTTGCCATATTTTTCTTAAATTTTTTCGGCTCCATAAATTTCAGCTCGACAAATGGTTTTTAAATTTTTTATACACTTTTTATTGTATTTTTAAAATTTGTTTTAATTTCGTTAAAAAAATTTTTAAATTTAATTTTTTTTAATTATGAATTTTGTAATTTTTTAATTTTCTTCTTTTTTGTAAATCATATAAACTTTTAAATTTTTATATATACACATGTTTATAAATTAAAAAATTTTGTATTTAATATCTTCTTGTTAGTTTTTTAAATGTTCTAACTTTTTTTTATAATTTTTGATAATTTTTTATAGTTTTATTTGTTGTAATTTTCATTATTTTATACACTTTTTCTCATTTTTTTTTTCTAATTTTGTTAATTTTTTTATTTATATATATTTCTTTATGAATTTTATAATAATTTTTAAATTTTTTTCCTAAATAATATTTTATTAGTTTTTAAACTTTTATAAATATATTTATAAATTTTAAAATGTTTATAAATTTTTAATAATAATTCTAATTTTTTTAATTTTTTAATATTTTATAGTTTTTAGTTTTGAAATCTTAATTATATTTATTATTTTTTCCTCATTTTTCTTTTCTAATTTCGTAAATTTTTTTTAAATTTCAAAATTTTTTTTTTAAGAATTTTGAAAAAATTTAAATATTTTATAATTATATGTTAACATATTCATACTGTTTTTTCTAAGGTTAAAAAAATTTTGTAATTATTATTATGTTTATTAATTTTTTGTGTTTAAATTTTTTTTAATATTTCTTTTTAATTTTTTATAGTTCTTATTTTTATATATTTTTTATGAATTTTATAAAGCTTTCCCAAATTTTTTTCTTATAAAATTTTTTATATTTTTTTAAATTTTATTAATATTTTTTACAGTCTCAAAATATTTATAAAATTTTTAAATTTTTATTTTTTAATTTTTTTTACTTTAAATGGCGTTTAATTCTTGTAATTTTTATTTTATTAATATTTTATTCTAATTTTTTTTTTAATTTCGTTAAATTTTTTTTTTTTAAATTTCTAAACTTTTTTTAATTATGAATTTTGTAAAAATTTGCAATTTTGTAATTATTTTTTAAACTTTTTTATAAATTTTGAAAAATTTAAAAAATTTTTATTTTTTAATTTATTTATTATTTATCTGTTTTAAATTTTTGTAAATATTTCCTTTTTATTGTGTAGTTTTTTTGTAGTTTTCTTTGTTATAAGTTTTTCTCTTTTTTTCTAATATGGTTTAAGTTTTTTTTACTTAAATTTTTTTTATTATTTATGAATTTTTTAAAAATTGAAATTTTTTTTTGTAAATAATTTATAGTTTTTTATTTTATAAATGTTTTATTTTAAAAATTTAAAAATTTTTTTTCATAATCTTTTTTTGAAATTTCAAAATTTATTTATTTTGAATTTAGCTATTTTTAAAAAAAAAATTTAGAATTTCTTTATCATGTCTTAAAATTTGTAGATGTTTTTTTTTTAAATTATTTTTTTAAGTTTTCTAAAAAAATTTATTTTCTTTATAATATTATGTAATTTTAATTTTTTTTTTTTAAATTTTGTCTTTATATGCATATTTTTTTTCAAATTTTTTCAAATTTTTTTTTTTTTTTAATTTTTTATATCTATATTTTCTCAGCTTAATTGTCCAAGTAAAATATTTTCCTTGTTGTGTATACGCACTGTTGTACTAATTTGCGCTAAGCACTTACTGCTTTTAGTTATAATTAAATATTTTTAACAAAAAAAAATTCAGGTAAGGGAGCACCAAACTATAAATAGAATTTTTTTATAATTTTGAAATTTATTTCATTGCCAATAACTATTTTTACTCACTGGCAATACAACTACTAACGAGCGTCAATTGCAAGCGAGAATATTTTTATTCTTCTACGTACTTTCATTACGGTTTTGACTCTGCTTTAGTTGGCTATTTTTATATGCTTCGAAAAATATAAATTTATATTTGCTACTTTTTTAATTTTGTAAATATTTATATAAACTTTTTTAAATTTTTTGTTTAAATGTATACAACAATTTATTAAACAACGCTCACCTCCATACATACATACGTATTTGCATAACCTACAAAATATATTTGCTTTGCTAATCTAATTGCTTAGCAAAACATTTAAATCAACAAAAATGAAAAATAGATTAAATTTTAATTAAAACATAAACAAATGCACAAAGTGCACACACAGAAAGAAGAGAGGAAAAAAGAGAAGCAGAAAAATATGCAAACAAATGGCAGGACAAACTAGCTTGCAAAGGAGCGCATATGAGCAAAGAGAAAGACTGGAGCTCAAAGCTCAATAGCCCAGCATTAAAAATATATATTTCATGTAGTATTTGATTTCATTAGACATTTTGAAATACCTTGAAGTAAATAAATTGGTAATATAAATTAATAAAAACGAAAATAAAGAAATTTCAAGAGGACAGCAGTCGGAGAGGCTTAGGTTGATGGATTATTTTAGATGCATTTTTTTTTTTAATTAAAACAGTGATATTAAAGTGTTTGATTAAGTAGTGCAGTGTTAGCAAATTCAATTCAATTTTTTTTAAACTTAATTTAATATTAATTTGTTCAATAAACTTTTCTGCATTTTTTTTTATTTTTATTTTTTATTTATTTTTATTTACAAATTTTTTTATTTATGTTTTATAATTTTTTTTAATGCAATTATTAATCTAAACAAACTATTATATCGAATTATGAAATAATTAATTGTAAATTTAAAAAAAATTGTAGTGGTCCAAAAGTAACTGGTATGTGTCTAGTTCAAAATAATTCACTGCACAATATGAAATTAAAACTAAGTCCTTTTAAGTTCATATTTGAGAAAATTTTATCGTGATTATTTTTATATTTATTAAATTTTTTCAATTTCTATCAGAATCTTAATTTTTTAATTAATGAAAAATTTGAATTTTTTTTTAATTTTCTACTCATTTAAGTAAGCCAAATTATAGCGGGCTAATAGCATTAGCCACAGAAGAAGAAGAATATCATTGACGTTTATTCTTGAAAATTTGAAATCCCTTGTAGTGGACCAAAAGTTGTATAAAAGTAACTAGTTTCAAAAAAAATTCTGCTGCACTCAACTATATTTAATAAGTGAAAAGTATAAATGTAGCAGGCCAATTAAAAATACATTTTTATAGTACAATTTGTCCTTTGCTTCAAAATAGGCCTGAGTTTCGGCGGTTACCTCTTCATTCGATGAAAATTTCTGCCCAGCGAGCCTTCTTTGTAGCTCTGCGTACAGGAAATAGTCTCTACGGCGGTCAGATCTGGGGTAGATGGTGCATGCAGAAGTAATTCGAAGCCCAATTCATGAATTGTTGCCATCGATTTCACTGACTTGTGATATAAAGGTGCATTGTTTTGGTGTTTTGGCTTTTTCGTCATTTTTCGGCGAGTTTGTCCTTCAAAGTGTTCAATAAGTAATAGTTGCTATTGGTGGTCCTTCTTTTTCAATGTTCCATGCACATTCCAAAATGCAGATGCCATAACCTTGCCAGCAGACTGTTGCCTTTTTCGACGCATTGGAGTGGGTTCATAGTGTGCAGTCTACTCGGATGACTGTCGATTGGACTTCGGAGTGAGATGATGGATTCGTACAAAAACTCCGCGTTTATTACGTTTGAACATCTCTAAACACTGCTCGGAATCATCAATTTGTCGTTGTTTTTGGTCACAAGTGAGCTCGCGCGGCTTCCATTCGCACAGAGCTTTCTCATACCCAAATATTTGTGAATGATTCGATGCACATGTTCAGTTAGTATATTTAGAGTGTGTGTTATTTCATTCAATTTCAATTTACGGTCATTGAAAATCATTCTCTGAATTTTTTTGATGTTTTCGTCGGTAACAACCACTGCGTTGGGCGTCCACTGCGTTCACGGTCTTCGGTACTCATTTCACCACGTCTAAGCTTACCATACCAATCCTTGAAAGTTTATTTTCCTGGTGCAGTGTTCCCGGAAACTCGTCATCAAGCCAAGTTTTGGCTTCAACTGTATTTTTTCCTTTCAAAAAGCAATATTTTTTGAGAGCGTGAAATTCCTTTTTACCCATTTCTATTCACAATAACAAAAGTTGATTCACTCAAAATGCTATAATTCACAAATTTATGTGTGCGACAGCTGTCAAATTTAAGCACACATCTTTTGAAGGTTAGGGCTAATTGGAAGTGGTATGGATTTAATTTTTAATTGCCATCTTGGCGACTTTTCAACTGATCTATTATATATAAATTATTTATTTATTTTATCTAATGAATTTATTGTTAATTTTTTTGGTAGTGAATGATTTAATGGAATTTTGGCATTATTTATTGAAAATGTTAGAGAATCGTAGTAGTGGGCAAAAAGTAACTAGTATGTGACTAGTTAGGAATAACGCACTGCAATACTTAAATCATAAAAAAATTGTAGTTCTGAACTGCTTAGGTCCGACATTAGATGAAAACACTTTTTTTTTTAGTAAATAATTTGATATTTTTCATTGATTTTTATGTGCTCTTTCATAGTCTGCCTCACTCAACTTACTGATAATTAAAATAAATTTCTTATAATTTTATTGTTGTATTTATTGTATTTTATTGTAATATAATTTATTTTCAATGCATATATAATATTAATTTTTATAATTCGAGCAGTGGTCCACAAATCAGTAGTATGTTGCTAGTTGCAAATTACTACACTCTCTCTTTTTGGTAAATATTTATCTCAAATGTACAACGCGAAAGCGAATTTTGTCAACACAAATTACCAAACAAATTGCTAAACAAACACAAACTGACTGCAGCTGGTGGTGAACCTGTTGATTGGCCTGCCTGTGGCTAATTTGAGCTTTCACTAGCCAAAGAGGGAAAACTATTTGAAATGAATTTATTTATATTTTTTTATTTATTTTTCTTTTTGCGTTTATTTATTTAAACTCAGTGTACATATTGTGCAATCTAGTACATGAGCTAATAAATTTCAATAATTAAAATATGTTTTAATACTTTTTATTTTGAAAAAAAAAAAAATAATAATTAAATAAATTTTAAATGAAAAAAACTGCAAAAACAAATAAGAAATAAAAATAAAATAAAAAATAAAATTAAAACTAATTAAAATTAAAAAAAAAATTTAAATATAAAAATGAGTATTGGAAGATATGCAGAAGTTTCTCACAAACGATAAGTTCTTAAAATTTCGAAAATATTTTCCACTTCCATAAATGAATGTATGAAAATTCGTTTAGTGTTGGTGAGCTTCGAAATAAATTACCTTACATTTGTCGTTTTTTTTGTTTTTTTTGTTTTTTTTACCTTCAACTCAATTAAAGGTCTACCTATATTTAGAATTTCCTGCCTTCTTTAGACCAACATCATTAATTATGCTGAAAAAAAAATTCGAAATCCACTAGCCATTCATTCATCTAGCTTATCTCTAGGACTTTCACACTCAATAGCGTTAACTCTTCTTGTTTATCTTTTTTTGCTGCCATCAATTCGGCTTTATGCCATGAAAATTGTGAAAATCAGCGAACGATAACTGTAAACATTAACGCAGCCAAGCAAAACTGTTATACTTAACGAGGCAGAACAGCAGGAAAAATTTACTCCTCTATGAAGGCTACCCTCAGCGCGCTGCGGCAGCGTAGATAAACCATAAATTAAATGCTCTTTAACATATTTACAATCACTTCGAATGCCAAATTGACTATAACGGTTGTCTTAACACGGATTTTAGCTTCAAACGTAAACAATAAGTGAGGCCTCTTGATAACATGCTAGGGAAATGCAAGCTGTCTTACTTAATTTTACATAGTTTTTTGCTCCTCAAAACCAACAATTTATCACGCCACAGCTTTTGTATTTAATAAATCAAATACTAGAATTTACAAAAAAAAAAGAAAAAATGGTAGCCCAAAGTGTAGCATCGCCATGTGGTAGAGATTTGTGGTGGGCGCTGGCGGACTTTAAAGGATCCTTTCCCTTCACCAGCTGCGCGAGTCGTCAATTTCAGCATTTTCTCATTTCATTTTACCTTTGTGTACTTGCAGCAACAACACAAATATTTGTCTACAGCTTTTAGCTTTTCATTAGCCACTCTTGAGTACCCTTCTCACCATGCTTTGTGTTTGTATGTATTTTCTTTCACATATATGCCACTGTCTCGATTAGCTCGATTTCACAGCTCAGCCAATTTGCCATTTGACAATTAACAACTTCCATATTTTACATAACGTCATGCCCAAATACATACACCTAAATGATAGTTGGCATACACTGTTCCTTTAGAAAACTTTAATAATAGCTTTGACAGCGGTGGGAAATTTCAGTATTTTCAAATTGTCGCTCATACGTCATGGCGCACCCACACACACTCGCTCTCCCATTTGTATTAAGTTACAAAGCGAAGCGAATGAATGTTAGCGTTGGGTATGCAAAGTCTTTGTATTTTTCTATCTGTGTGTGTGTGTGTGTGTGTGTGTGTGTAGAACAGACGTCGATTTTACGCTCGCTGCTTTTGTTCTTCTTTACCTTTATGCCAACTGCGCGCTGGAATTTATTGCCATTTACGAAATGATAAATTACATTGAAAGCCAATCGAATTTGGTGGAAGGGTGTGCAGTTTTGGAATATTCAATAGGCAAATTCTTACAACAGGCAGTCAGTCAGTTCTGCGATGGTTGAAAAATGGGGAGAGGGAGAATTGGGGTAAAATTTTCAGGCTTAAATTTAAAGTGAAGCCAAGAAGCAAGTGAGTACTGAGCTCTGACGGTTTTTTGAGAAGTTCAGTGTTTCGAAAAAGGACGGTTGCTGATGGCAAGAGGTTTCAGACTATATATGAAGGATATTAAATATTTTTAATATTTGAAAAAATTTTAGATTCACAAAAGACTTATGAAATCTAAGGGCAAATAAATAATAATTAATATCTTGCATCTCTCATCGATGCAAAATTCTCAAATAGTTGCAATAGTACCTTCAGCATCTCGCATTTACACTAAAAAAGCAACGGTTACTTCTTAGACAAAGTAGAGAAATAACGAAATTTGATTTTAAATTAATATAAAAAAAAATACTTAAAAAAATATACTTGAAATGGAGAATGGTGTGGACATTATAGGCTCGCAGCTACTAATTGCTATCAATTTATAGGAAAAGCATACAAGACTGCTATAAAATAAGAAAAGGTACCGTTACCAGGCAGAAAGATGTTAACAAATATTTTTTAGTTCTTTAATAAATAAAAAAGTTAGGCTAGTTCATACTGGCTGGCTGCAATTCCTTACAAAAAACTATTGGCCTCTTAAAGTGCCAGATGAAAATTGAATTTACTTCGAGGTCAAGTAGTCATTGCGGCGCACAATAACAAATTTTGCCTGATTTAAGGTTCCCCTTTTCAAACTTCCAATAGCTCTTTGTACAGTGAAGCCCCTAGATGTGTAAGATAAGGCTAAGTACTAGATAAGGCCAAACAGGAGTAGAAGAGACTCTTCAATTATTTTTTCCTCTTTCCTTACAATTCCGACACATTGCTACTAATTCCGATTGTGCTCGCTTAGTCTGCGAGCCTACACCTCCCCTGCCACTTTACGAGTGTTTTTTTCTTAACTTCCAATTCCACTTTCCCTCCAGATGCTGATGAGTCGCTCTACAAGTTATACTGTGTAGTCTACTTTCATTCTATTGCACTTTGTGTTTATCTTTCTGCAGCTTAGCAGACTTTTTAATAGCCGCAGAAAATTGGCAAGTTCTACCCGGAATGCCTACAGATTTTTTATGATTTTTAAAAGAGAAGAATTAAGAAAAGTCTTCCTAACTTTGCATAGCATTTTTGAGATTTTTAGTTTTTATTTTTCACATAAATTAAGAACACCAGAATGGAGGCCTGCTACTAACCATAAATGATATATTCTTTTCTGTTCTAAATTGATCAAATAAAGAGAAACCCCTTTCTCAGACAAGAAGAGCTTACAAAAATTATAAAAAAAACTTATAATTTGAGTTTTTTGATGAGTTTCTCGATTTTCCAAAACGACAGACGAACCAAGAAAAACGCTGTCAAACATCATTTTTGATATATATAAATAAATAAAAATCCGTCATTACAGAAAAACGTCGAAAGACTTAAATGAAAAAAAAAATTCAATAGAAATTATTAACAAAAATATTCGTTTTTGCAGAAATAAATACCAAAAATATTTTATTTCAAATTTTTTTGTAATGAAAATTTTATCTATAAACAACCTAAAACCTCTTTTGATAATTTTAAAATTTGTTATTCCACAAACTAAAGGAGAAATCCTTTACTTGAGAAGAAAAATTAGCATAAAATAATTTGATATTTATTATTCGATTCTTTGATAGTATAAAAAAAAGAATTTGCTGCAAGATGGCTTTTCGTTGGGGAAAAAATTTGAGTAAGACTTTTACTAGAGCAAAAATTACTTTGAGAGACAAAATAAAAAAAGCATTGAAGGAAATATGAACTAAGAATATTTTTTCCAATTTTTTTATTTTTTTTTTATTTTTAGCCTAAATATATAAAAAGCCCTTAAGATATTTTTATTGATATTTTTCTTCATATTTTAGATGACTGGAATATTTTTTTATCTTTGAGGCTGACAAATTGCCGAAAAGACATTTATTCGACACAAAATTACAGAAAAATCTTATTTGATATCTTTCTTTTTGATACTCTAAAACGCGAAAGTAAATATAAAAAGGCTTTACTCGAGAAGAGCACACAATGATAGTAATTTATAATATTTTCAAATCAAAAATAGTTTTTTTTAATTGACTTTTGTAATACTTACTTATTTTTAATTAGATAAAAGACATTTATGGAGAGAACAGCACAAATAAAATTTTGGAATTTATTCGTTTGAAGAAGTGAAAATAAAAATATCTGCACTAAAATGAAATATATTGATAAATAGTTTAGGCATTTTGTTGTTCATTTTTTTAAGAAAAAAAAATTGAAAATGTCTTCATTAGTGAAAAACTAATCAAAGTCATTTAAGCTTTCATATTTCATAATGACAATATGTGAGATATGGAGGGAAAATTTTTTTAACCCTTTAGGTAATCATAAATTTACAAAAAAAAAAATGTAAGCTTTCCGACATGGCTCCAACTAGTACAAAACAAATTGTGAATTAGAGAAATATCTAGTTATTACACCAAGTTGGTACAAATATAATTCATTTCAAATTGATAAATTTTTTTTTTTTAATATTTTTTTATTATATACTGGATTGGATTTTTATAATTCCAAGCTTCCTTATATTGTCTCATCCCTCCAATAGTTACAAAGATCTAAACAATTAAAAAATAAACACAATATTCACAAAAATAATTAGAAAATAGCAATTTTAATAGCGCGACAGTGCATATACGTAACTTAAACAATTTTACTTGTAAGATTATTCGCCACCTAGACCTAACCAAAATAGAAACGAACGTGAATATATTGAATATTTTCAGTAAGCTTTGAACATATATTTCATAGGGATTTGAATGCCTTTTACGTTACAAAACATACATACTGATGAGGAATTAAAATATCAATGAAAAGAGTAGAAAAATTGCAAAGAAACTTGTATGAGACACTTTCAAGAATAAAATTTTATAGAGTCAATTTTGAATACATAAAAGATTACCAAATACATAATAAAATATACCAAAATATTTTTAAACCTAAATCCAATCTAATTTTTTGGTACCAAATTGGACTACATATCACGAAAGATAACTATAAAATTATACAAAATTTATATAAGAAAATAATAAAATTTAGTAAATAAAAACAAAAGATAAATAAAAAAATAAAAAAATAACAAGAAGCAGAAAATAATATTGAAATTAAAATATCTATCCCAAAAGTGTTTAAATCTTAAGTCAAATTAATGAAAAAAATTAAAAAAAGGAAATTTAAGTAAGAAATAGGAAGTTATAATAAAAAAAAACTTAATATATATAAAAAAATTAAATAAAAAAAAATTTTTTTTTATTTCGAAACAATAAAAATAAAAATAAAATCAAATATAAAAATTAATAAAAAAATAAAAATAAAATTATAAAAAATAAAGCTAAATATTATTAAAAATAATTAATATAAATAAAAATATAAATTACAATAAAAATAAAATTAACAAATAAAAGATTTCAAATAAAAACATAAATATATATATAAAAGATATTCAATAAAATAATAAATTAAAAAATTTGAAATAAGGATTAAAAATGTAAATTTAATTTGAAATTTTCTTTTTTTAAATAACTAAATAAGAAATAAAAATTTAAAAAAACTCACCAAAAAATTAAATTAAAAATTTAAAATATGAGTAAAAACATAAACATAAAGTGCCAAAAAAAAAAATTAAAATAAAAAATTTAAAAAAAGGGAAAAAATTAATTTAAAATCAAATACATACAAATAAAAAAATTAAAAATAAAAATGGATATAAGAATAAAAACATATTTCAAAATAATTAATATAAAACATATCCAATAAAAAATTTAATTCAATTTAAAAAAGAATAAAAATAAAAATAAACAAGATTAAAAAAGCAAATAAAAATTAAATAAATAAAAAATATAAAAAAAAATAAAAATTAAAAAAGAATAATAAAATTAAAAGATTAAATTAGAATAGAATAAAAATTATTAATATTAATTCATAAAAAGTAATAAAAAATGTCTCAAAAAATTAGTAGCTAAATTTGGCTTTTTTGCTGCCAAACAACAACAAAACTAATTAGTAGTACACTTACATAAGTACAAACAAATAGTTGAAACGTGATTAAATGATGTGATAATTAAAAACAAATTAAATGAAAATAAATCAATTAGATATTAAATTTCTTCTGTGCGCGTGAAAATGCATAAGCAATTAAATATAATACACACATAGAAGCAAACGCATAAATTATGAAATTCCAAGCTGAAATATATATACAAATGCCCAATATTTACATAAATTATGCACAAACTTAAAATTTAATTCCGCGTTACTTCTACATATATACTACATATGCATATATATATATATATATATATATTTATATATATACAAATTATATACACAAAATATTTTCATTACCCTCCACCGCATTAGCACTTCTCATTGTGATTATTTCAAAAGAAATTAAATGAATTAAAAGCACACAACTAATTAATGCAAAAAACTGCCCACCACTTAGCGGCAAAAAAAGCCAATTATTTAATAATAGATATCAGGTAAAATTTTAAATATTAACAATTAATATTTCATAATACGAAAACCATTTTATTTGCGTTAATTGGAAAATTATCAGCTAACAGCCGAGTGGTGGTAATTTAATTGGAAATATTTCCGAAATTTTTCTGGATGGAATTGGAATTTTATGTTAAATTTTTACTAGCAAACAAATACCTTTTTTTGGTGTGTGACAAGACCACAAATTTAATACTAGCTTATCATAGAGCAATTAATTAACCACTGATTTGGAATGTGATAACACAGCAAGCGCAAGAAACTAAAAATATAACAACAACAAAAACACAAAAGGCAAACACTGGTTTTAGAGCGAGCAATAATTGTTGCTCAACACAAAAATAATTGCTATGACAACAACAGCAACGCACAAAACGCAACAATTTAATTGGAAAGTCAATCACAGCAGAGGGTTTGCGGCCACAAAGAGATAAGGCAGGCAGTAAGGCAGAGATAATATTGTATTAGGGTTGAGCACTTCTGGCATTATATAAGCGTCAGTAAAAACCGAAACAAATGTAAAAAAATTAATTCAATTAAATATCTAAATGTTTGAAACAACAAATCAAAGTTAAAAATTTTAAATTTAAAAGTAAAAAGTAAAAGTAAAAAGTAAAAAGTAAAAAGTAAAAAGTAAAAAGTAAAAAGTAAAAAGTAAAAAGTAAAAAGTAAAAAGTAAAAAGTAAAAAGAAAAAAGTAAAAAGTAAAAAGTAAAAAGTAAAAAGTAAAAGGAAAAAGGAAAAAGTAAGAAGTAAAAGTAAAAAAGTAAAAAGTAAAAAGTAAAAAGTAAAAAGTAAAAAGTAAAAGGAAAAAGGAAAAGGTAAGAAGTAAAAGTAAAAAAGTAAAAAGTAAAAAGTAAAAAGTAAAAGGAAAAAGGAAAAAGTAAGAAGTAAAAAGTAAAAAAGTAAAGAAAAAAACAAAAAGTAAAAAAGTAAAAAGTAATAAGTAAAAAGTAAAAAGTAAAAAGTAAAAAGTAAAAAGTAAAAAGTAAAAAGTAAAAAGTAAAAAGTAAAAAGTAAAAAGTAAAAAGTAAAAAGTAAAAATAAAAAGTAAAAAGTAAAATGTAAAAAGTAAAAAGTAAAAGATAAAAAGTAAAAAGTAAAAAGTAAAAAGTATAAAGTAAAAAGTAAAAAGTAAAAAGTAAAAAGTAAAAAGTAAAAAGTTAAAAGTAAAAAGTAAAAAGTAAAAAGTAAAAAGTAAAAAGTAAAAAGTAAAAAGTAAAAAGTAAAAAGTAAAAAGTAAAAAGTAAAAAGTGAAAAGTAAAAAGTAAAAAGTAAAAAGGTGAAAAGTAAAAAGTAAAAAGTAAAAAGTAGAAACCGAAAAGTAAAAAGTAAAAAATAAAAAGTAAAAAGTAAAAAGTAAAAAGTAGAAACCGAAAAGTAAAAAGTAAAAAATAAAAAGTAAAAAGTAAAAAGTACGAAAAAATAGTAGTAAAAAAAACCACCCTAATGCCCATGCCACTTTGCAGTTTGCCGAATGCAAGTAATATATTTACGTCACACTGCCGCGACAATCCGCTATTCATACGCACACACACGCACTAAAAGGACACCACAGCGACACTTATGCAAGCAGAAGCGCTCATGCGCTACTTGTGGTCAATATTGCACGGCATAATTATAAGCGCGTTGGTCGGTTGGTCAGTTGGTCAGTCAGCGCGTTGCTAAGGATACGCTTAGGAGATACATGCACTCTTCCATAGACACATAATCCATGTATATAAGTAAAGTGATTTGCAGCAGTGCCGCGTTGCTTGGCTTTTGTGTCGCATTGACGCGTTAAAATTGTCTCTACATACCACAAAAACAACAAAAACAACAAAAAACAACGAAAAGAATAACAACAACAGTGGGAAATGGGTGTTATTTCAACATACTCGTCAACCACATAGCCTTAACCGCATCTGCGTTTGGCGCGGGCATCGCATGCCGTCTGGGCTGCCGCATACTAGCAATTGCGGTGGCGCACTGCGCGGCGCTACTCACTGTTGATGGCTTTAAAAAAATGCTTCGGCGCATAAGCAAATGTGATTTTATGTGTACGAAATATGCGAAAATCTGTGCATATGCATGTGTATGCCGTGATGGCTGCTTTCAGCGCTGTGCTTTTTGAGTTTGTCAAATTTGGGTATCCTACACGTCGTTACGCGCTGGTATTGCAATAAGTGGCGCTTGGCAATGGCTAAAAATGCAGGGGCGGTTGCTAGCAAAGTGGGTTATGTTTCAAAATTTTTCTATAATTTTTTAATGGTTTTTATTTATATATTTTCAAAAAAAATTTTTTTTTTGTTTTTCTTAAAAAAATTCAAAGAAAATTTGGAATATTTTTTCTTCTTTTTTTATTGGTTTGGACATTATTTTATTGTAATTTTTTAATTTTTTGAGCTCATTTACTTTTCATAAAAATTTGCAAGCGATTTTGCTGTCGAAATTTTTTAATTATACTTTTTTCTTGCAATTTTAGTTAATATATTGTCCAGCCGAGTACACCATTTACTTGTAAATAAAACGCTCAACAAAAAGTTCTTAATGAATTTCTTCATATCTCGACTCCTTTCAAAGTTATTGCAGTTCAAACTTGCCCAAAAATTTACAAGTAAAAAATTTTGTGTTACGTATACGCACTGTTGTACGTTTAATGTGTAAATTTGCCGCTATAATTCCACAATTTCACAATTTTCACTACTCAAACAGCTTACTGTCTGCTGCCTACTGCTTACCACTCTCCCGCCTCTCTGTTCCGCTTTAACCGGCAACCCAATTAGCGTTAATTGTTTTACACGAGTTTTTGGAAACCAAACAAAACACTTAACTCGAAACAAGCACATTACACAGACACACACACACATACACACACAGTGCATGTATTTGTTTGAAATTTTTTTCGAAATTTTTGCATTTAAGCGCACTCAACCAGACAGTTAGCTTACCAAGCATATGTGCGTTTATTAATTCTCTCCCTCTCTCTCTCTCTCTCTCTCTCTCTCTCTCTTTCTGACACACACACACACACATATATAGCGGATTTTACATTTACATTTGATCAATAACATTTGGCATTTGGATCATTGCTTTCGGATCATTGCTGTGTCGGAGCTCTAATTGATTTTTGTATGGATGCTGAGCATCCTGTTAGGATTAAATGAGATTAAAAGTAGTTTTGCGCAGTTGCATTTGTACAGTTTGATGTTTGGGTTTGGCAATGTTATTGAGCTGTTTAGATTTTAGTGATTTGTTGAGGAAAAGTGAATGATGAAAAGGTATTATTTTGGCTGGAAATCGAATGGGGGATGTACAGTGCGTATACGTAACGAAATTGAATTTACTTGTAAAACTAGTTTGGCGTAGGTAGACGATGAGAGTGGCTCAATTTTGATATACCACGATGTTGACCCAACCATTTCGCTTCAATTTCCATTCAATAATTTTAGAAATTTTTTAGCTTATTTACCTTGATGTCTGCTAGTTGAAATAAATCATTAATGAAGGTAGCTTACGGGGAGACTAGCGCCTAGCTTTACCTAAAGCAGGGTAGTCGTATAAGAGAGAGACCGTTTTTTTCACCCTCTGCAGCCTTCTCCTGCACGCAACTCCCTACGCCTCTTTGTATGTCGCGTCAGCTGTCACTTGTCTACCAGCACTTCTACTACTTACCAGATAGCCTCGTTTCTGAGAGAATACATGAGCATATTCTCTACAATGCCTTCTTTATCGGATAGAATCTGTTTGGTCGTACTTTATCTAGCTAGTTTATATCAATTGCAGTTTCTATATGTAACGCCTGCGTCGAGGAAACTAAAAGGGGGATAATTTGTTCGACTTGGCCTTCCCATATGGAGTTTTTTCAGTTCAGTCATTCCAGCCTAGAATATGTACTAAGGCAGACAAACGTCTTGGCTGTTACTGAAAATAAAAATAAAAACCCTTTGCCCGCGGATTTTACGCAATAGTCTTCAGCCTCCATAACACGCGTAGCTGTAAGGTGGGTGATATGCGAAAACACCAGCGCCAGCTCCTCAATTGAACTGCGAACCACGCGCATGGTCGCGAGACAATCGCTTCACGCCTCTTAGGAATTTGCTTTGTTTGGTCATTTTTGCCGACCACAGAGAGAAACAGAGTGCTGTATACTTTGCGTGTGAGGGGCTCAAGAATTTACCGGCGGTTGGGCTTATCCAGCGGAAGGGGCGACTAAATTCCAATAGTTCACACAACATGCCGGAAAAACATGCCGGATTTTTAACCAACCAAACACTGTAAATCAAGAAACATTCACCAAAACGCCATTTTGAGTTACGATTTTAGTATAACAACAACAAAAATAGCACAGATCTCTGCTGCTTGGGTTGAAAGTACGTCTTTCGAGGATTTTTGAGTGCCCAAATCGTTCATTACTCCACAGATTTGCATTTTTTAGACGCTGGTTGCTGTTAATATGAATAAGTTCGGTGATAGGATGTTGTGGATGACATATGAAGCTTCATTTGATGAGGTTGGCTTTCTACTTATTCATCACAGGTCACGCCTACAACCACTCCATAAGAGTGGAGGTTGCTGGTTTTATCAATGCGAATTAAATCCAGCAACAGATCGCCAAGCTTAAGTCCCCACTTTCTACTCATTACATGTATAAAGAGCGATAGAGTCCTTTTCATATCTATTTTTCATTGTAGCCTATCAGATCAATTCTTTGCCAAAACCTAAGCCAAGAAATTTTCCTTAAGTTTCCAGACTTAGGTCAAAACGATAAGGAATTGCTAAGGTTATTGTCAAAATTGGAAAGTTCATTGTTGGCATTTTCTGTTTCCGTGTGGGGAGAACAAATTTTACCCTTTTGCAGTTGACTCAGAATATCCACTGATTAAGACGTTTAAATGTTTTTCGAAGAGTTCTTTAACTGAACTCCCAAGTAGGAACTCCCAAGTCAAACGCATCTTAATCGTCTGATCGCCGAAATTGAGGTCTATTTTGAAGCAAAGTACAAATCGTACTACTAAAATGGTATCGAAAAGCTGGAGGGTCACTATAATCAGAGTATCACACTTGAAGGTTCCCCAACCGTTGAATAAAATAAATTAATTTTGCCACAAAGTAATATTTTTTACTATGTTAAGCCAGGAGCTTTTCAGTTGAACTGTTATTACTTGGAAAAATTCTTTTGAAAACCATTTTCAATATTTCTATTAGCTCCTAAAAGGGTACTCAGATTTGATGTTCAAGAGAAACGCAGCAAAAGTGTTGAATATTTAAAATACGTCATAGAAAATTAGGCGCTTAAATCATGGGGGGGGACACCATTGCGTATACGTAACCACAATGAGTTTACTTGTAAAATGAGTTTAAGCTCCTGCTAAACCTAAATAATTTGATGAGAGTGATGCCATTAAAAAACAGTAAAAGATCAATATATAGAACATTTAAACTGCTACAAGGATTTATGTATCAAGTTCTGAAATTTACATTCATTCCGGGAAAAAAAATGTTATTAAATTTATTTATTTGAAAACTTTTAAAAAAATAGTCTATTTTTTTGGTTATATGAGTGAAAAGAACATATTTTTTTTTGCTTTTCTTATACTTCGATTTGAACATTCAAGGTTTTTAACGTGATTGGCACACCGGTGCGTATACGTAACCACAGTAATATTACTTGTAGAACTAAGCCTGATTTTAAAGTCGAATACTTTGCGGAGTCTTAGCCTATTGAAAGAAGAATGTAAATGTTTTCAGCAGAGAATTAAATTTTCTACAGCAATACATAGCTATAGTTTTGAAAAATTCATTCGCTCAAGTGTAATACCGCGTCAAAATTTTACTTGTAAAATTACCTCTAAGAACATACATGAATAATTTGAGATAAGTTTATAAGAAAATTTTTAAATGAAATAATTTAGGTAGAGCATTCAATTTTCCAAAATTTGTAACTTTAAATTTAATTTTAAATTTATGAATACCTTGCCCTTAGTAAGAAAAAAAATTTTTTTTCTTCAGTATATATTTTTTTACATGTAGTATTTTTTCAGAAGTTTTGGAGCGCGTGAGGAGCGTAAAGAAATGTCATTTCGTATATTAAGCTTTAAATTCACAAGTTTAATAAAATGAGTGTACCAGTGCGTATATGTAACCGGAAACATTTGACTTGTAGAATTTCATCAAATTTTTGGACAAAATAACTTAAAACAGGAGGAACTTATGGAACAAAGTTTCAGACAGCTATTCAAGAGCATTGAATTTACAATTCAAATAAATTATTATTTCAAAGAAAAATTTATTCCAACAAGAAAAAATAAAAATTCGTTGCAAATATAGGTGAAACGTTGACGAATTTCGGCAAAGTATTATGAAAAAAAATCCACTAAATTTAAATCAAACTTCCAAAATTAAAATCAAAATCTAAAATCAAAATTTAACATCAAAATCTAAAATCAAAATTTAACATCAAAATTTAAAATCAAAATTTTGATTTAAAATTAAATAAAAATGACAGTTAAAAGCGCAACCACCAATTAGCAAAGTTTCAAATCAAATCAGCTTATTTACTTAAATAAATTACGAGCTGAAAATATCGACACAAATGCCACTTAAAGCAGTGAAAAAACCCTCGACGCTCTCCACCAAGCCAAAGATCAAAAGCAAGCACAAATTAAATCAAAATAGAAAAATGGAAAAGCACATGAGAGCAGCAGAAGACAGCAGCAAAGCATAAATGAAACCACAACGGAAGTGTATAGTATTACTTATGCCAGCCAAAAAAGCAAAACATTACTCAAACGCCCACTGAAGCGAGCCACAACTCAGCACACAACATCACGCCATCACTCCACCATCCCAACACCTACAACACCGCTCTACACACAACACAGAAATCACCTACGAATGGGCTCGAACGGCAAACAAGCAGCGACATTGCCTTGTCAACAGACTAATGAAAGTGAGCATTCAGGTGATGACTGAGCGACTGGCAACGACACAGAGCTGACAGACAACCACAGCAACCACAATGGAAATTCCATCGGGAATATGCTGTCGGTATAACAGCTTAAAGCTACCGAAGCGATGGAAACAACAGTGCGTAGCATGAACGCTGATGATGAGTTCAACGTGAAATGACAGTCAGCAAAACAATGCGTAAGCGGCGCACTAACAAGGTTGCCATGTGATTTTGTGAGCAAAAAAAAAAACGAAAGAAAATAAATGATTTCACCTACCCGTGCAAGGGTGACCTGTAACAGCGGGGGATGGGAACTTTTTCACCTTCTCGGCAGAGCACAGGCTGCAAGTTGGCGGTGTGCCGTGTTAGACTGTTTTGTTGGCTGTCAGTTGTCGCATGCTTCCTGCTGTGTGTGCTGGCACGCGTCGTCGTTTGTGGGAGTTTTGAGCTCTGCTCTCTGCGTCTTTGTCAGTCAGCTATGATTATTGTTGCGGCTTCGATTATTAGCTAATGACAGGAGTGGATTTTTTTTTTTTTTTTTTTTTGTTCTTTTGTTTGTAGTAAGAAACCCATACATAATGCTGTCGATTTTTTTCTTTTTTGGCCTTTTTGTCTTCCTCCTTTATTTTTTCTTTATAAATTTCCTTTTATTTTCTGCCCCCACCTTATATCAAGCTGCTTGTCAAGCCGGCAATGGCAAGCGTGTATTTTGCGATTGACTAATGAGTCTCGACATGCTTTTCTGTGATATATTCGCATACAAACATAGCCAGATGGTGCTTGTAACTGACGCTGGAATTTTCGCTTATCACAGCAGGTGTTGAGCACAATTGTTTTTAGATACAGTGAAGACAGTTTGATTTGATATTTAGAAAAAAGTGCTTTTCTTGGAACTAGATGTAATTCGAGATAATAAAAAAAAATTCAAAATTTTTGAAAATTTGCATTGAATTTTTTTTTTAAATATATGCTGGTTTTACTTATATGTTAAGAGAACATAATTCAAAATTTTAGCATTGTAACTGCTTTATAATTGAAGTTACAACCTAAAAACCGATTTTTGAAAAAAGATTTGTATGACTGCTATACTTTATGGTGAACCGATTTTCAAAATTTTTCACTAACAACAATTTGCTAAGGAACTGTAAGCAACGTACTTAGTTTCAAGTCTTTAGCTGTTTATTGTAGAAAGTTATAACCAAAAATAGGGTTTTTCAAAAATAATTTGTATGATAGCTACACGTTTCAGTCCACCGATTTTGATAATTTTCTCCAGCAATCTTTTGTAAGAGATAATAAAGCTAAGTACCAAATTTCATCGTCCTAACGGTGCATATAGCAAACTTATAAGAAAAAAAGTGATTTTTGAGTCATCAAGTGTATGGGAACGTCATGCTAGAATTGAGTGATTTTAATGATTTTCACTGACAACTATGTGCTGCATAAGGGTAAGCTGCAGACAAAGTTTAATCGTTTAAGAGTCACCTATAACAGAGTTTTAAGCCAAAAACTGTAATTTCGAATAAGCAATTGTATGGCAGCAACATGCTAGAGTGAACTGATTTTAATGAACATCTTGTTGATTACTACTTGTTAACATTTTTTATAAATATACCACATTTTTTTTTTCCTAGCGGTTCTAAAAGTGAGTCGACGAGCTAAAAACTCATTTTTGAACTATTGTATGTAGGAGAGCACCATGCTAGGATAAACCAATTTCGATAATATTTACTCAGTATGATATAGTGACGATATCTTAATGGTGTACAAAGTTTCTTGCTTTTGGCGCTGCTCGTAATGAACTTATAAGACAAAAACTTATTTTCGAGTACACAATTGTATGGCAGTACCATGTTAGTTTGAACCGATTTCAATAACTTTCACTGAAAACTGTACACTAAATATTAGTAAAACGCACACAAAAATTAAAAGCCTTAGCAGCTCATATGGCGGTGGTATAAACAAAAAACTAATCTTTCAATAAAGAAAATAAAAAAATAAAATATCCGAAAATCAAACGTTTATTTAATTGTAAATGGCGTCTCATTTCTTGGTTATATATAATCTGTGTAGTATTTTTTTTTATTCAATTCACTTTAATATTACACAAGTTATAACTCAAAAATGCGTTTTTGGAATAGAATTTGTAGTTTTTCAAATTTGTGACACTGTTTTCTAAACATACTAAATGCCTAAATATCATTATTTGCTTGTTATGTCTTCAAATGTAGCCTTACACTTCCTGTAAATATTTTTTTTCTTTGTTTTCTATACAGCACCCCCAAAAGTATGCCACAAATTATGCTAACAACTATGAAGAGCTGTTGTTTTGACAGCAGCAAAGTCGCCTGCTGTTATATCCACTATAATATTAATTATATTTGCTATTATACTTGTGCTTTTTTCCCATTTTCATTTTTTCGACAACCAATGCCATTTCGTGGGGCATTTTTATACTACAAGCAAAATGATAGCAGCAACAACAGCGCAGGCTTTAAGAACAATTCATTAAATGTACGTTAAGTAGTGATTTATGAGCTTAGCTAAACGCTATGCTGCAGGTTTAGCGACTTTTGTTTGCTTTTGAAGTAATATTTATCGATTTTTCGAAAAAT
Source organism: Neoceratitis asiatica (assembly GCA_030068015.2). NCBI lineage: Eukaryota > Metazoa > Arthropoda > Insecta > Diptera > Tephritidae > Neoceratitis > Neoceratitis asiatica. The sequence goes on along the minus strand of CM061527.1, from coordinate 68,512,639 downwards.
CAGCTCAACGTTGCGTATACGTAACCTCAAAAAAAGTTCGCTTGTAAAAAATTAGTTGAAATTTAAACGGAAATAACTTGGAAAATAATAATATTTGAGAGTAACTGTTAAGGGTAATTTTGTAGCGCACTCAATTTGCTAGAAATCTGAGTAAATATAGTCGTCATAAATTCACTGGTATGAAAAAAATGGTATTGACTCAAAAAGTGTTTTTTTTTTTATTTATCAAAACCAGTTTCGATTTAATATCAAAGCATTTTTCCAAAAAACTTTTTTTTACAAAAAGCTAAGTTCACTCAGTTCTAATTTTTTTTTTGCATTAATTTTTCTGTATTTAAAATTCTTCAAAAAACCACATTAAATTCACTTAAATTTCACACATTTAGCAAATAATTTTCGGAAGGGAGTACGAAAATAGCAAGAAAAAACACTAAATCAGCTTTAAGCTAAATAAAAATGAGAGAAACATGCTTAAGTAAAGAAAATTCAACGTTGTGCGCCTATAAGTAGGCAACAAAAATTTAATTATTCCACCTGCAAGGACACACGAAATAAATCAAAAACCAAAAAGCAACAACAAAATACAAATAACAAACGAAATATTCCTAAACGTTGATGAAGGTGAAAAGCAAGAATTTTTTTTTGCATTTCTAATAAGCAATTTACCGCAGTTGAACCCAAAGCAGGCTGCTAAAGCCAGCAGCTGCGGTAGTGGAAGTGAAGTGCGGTAGTGGAAGTGAAGTAAACGCAACTGACGAACGTCGGGAGGCATCGAACAGCTGTTTTTGCTTAAAAGTAGAAGGAAAAAATTATACCCCGAATAAATGGAAAGCCCAAAAAAAAAAACAAGAGAAAAATGTGCAGATAAGCAAAAGATGTAGACGCGCCACGCCAGACGAAGAAATCTTCATCAGTGGCCATGGCACATAATGAAGCGGCGCTTGGGAAAAGCGAATGCATGATGGTCGCATAAACGCCACAAAATGACAAGTAAATCAAAATGAGCCTCATCAAAAATTCAAAAGCCACTGTAAATAACACTGTTGTTGTGCATAGTCAGCGATTTCGGGCCATAAACTACGAGCAGCAGAAGTAGAGAAAAAGCAAAAGAAAAAAAATATCAGGAAGAAATATTTACTACCACAAAATAAATGCATAATGACTTAAACACCGTTAAAACTTAGGCAAAACGGCAACGTAAATAAATGTTAAGCGATTAGTGGTGAGCTAGGAAACAAAATTAATGCCAAGGAGATGGAGAAATATATATATATATATGTAAGCCAAAGTAGGAAAATAGCTAAGATTGGGGGGGAAATATTTTTTTTTAATACAACAGTCAAAGAAAGAGAAGAGACAAAAATACAAAGATTAATGAATAAAAAAGTTGTAGAAGTAAGAAAAAGGCATGCAAAAAAAGATTGAAAAAAAAAGTTAAAAAAAAAAAAATATTAAAAAAAAATTTAAAAAATTAAATAAATATACAAAAAAAATCTGTTGGTATGAATTTTCGTGTCCTCGCACACAAAAAAAATGCAAACAGACATCTTAAGAGCGTAGATAAATGCGCTTGGGACGCCCGAGCTACACGAGCAGAGCACACAAGTGGCACCACTTCCAACACTGAAATAAACAATATTAGGGTATACTACAGACAGAGATGCCTGAAGAATTTCTTTTTATAGTAAGAGTATGTCGAATTCAGTAAAGTTTTCACATTTTTAAACTGTTATACAATAGAAACAGAGATTTTAGCACAACAGTGCGTATACGTAACATAAAAATAATTTTATTGGTAAAATTTAAGTTTTGTATTCATTAAGTAAAAGGCAGGAGTTTAGACAGTAACAATTGGTTTAATTCTTTTTTTTTTTTTGGAATTTTTTAGTTCTAACCTAAGAGTATATTTTACTGAAGTTATATTTCGGTATTCAAGTCAAAAAAAGATAAAAAAAAATTTTATTAATTATTATATAAATTCATTTAAATAACTTTTATACGTAATTTATGTAATTTTTTATTTATATTTTATTTTTATATTTTTTACTTTTTTCACCTAAATAAATAGCCACTTTACTCTACTGCTTTTTTATAAATAAATTTTTACAGAAAATAAAATTAATTTAATTTAATTTAAAAAAAATTTCTACCCTAATACAATAGCTATTCTCAGGCGAACAACGCTGTGGTTGAAATGTGGAAAGTGCGCCAGTTTCTGCGTTATGAATTTAAGTAGCGAAAAACCAAATGCAGCTTAAAAGGTCAGCAAGTTTAAACAGTTTAAAAAATGAATGAAAATGAGCAGTTGAAAGAAAAGTTTAAGGAAATTAAAGATTGAAAGGCTAAAGGTAGAGACTTGAGTAAAGAATATTTTTTAGTATTTTAAAATCTAATAAATATGTGTTTTTTACAAAATAATTACAAATTATTTGAAAATCAAATATTCAAAAGCTCTGAGAATGTCCTTCATGTCAAAATTCATAATAAAAACTTATGTTATGCCAAATTTTATGGTTAGCGTTGTAAAATATTTAAAAAAAAATTTAATGGATTTAATATAATCTGCTTCATGTCATAATTCAAATTAAAAATTTATGTCATGCCATAATTTATGGTTAGCGTTATTAAGTGTTTAAAAATATTTTTATTGCATAATATAATTTCCTTCTTTCCACAATTCATAGTAAAAATTTATGGCATGCCATAATTTATGGTTAGCGTTACTAAGTGTTTAAAAATATTTTCATAGTATAGTATAATATAATTTCCTTCTTACCACAATCCATAGTAAAAATTTATGTCATGCCATAATTTATGGTTAGCGTTGTAAAGTATTTAATTTTTTGTTCAATTTTTTAATGCATTATGTAATTTTTTCATGCAAAAGTTGATAGCAAGATTTTATATAATACCAAATTTTATGGTTAGCCTTATTTTGTATATATTAAGTTTTTTATTAGTATACAAAATAAGAAATTTTTACAATTATTTATTTTGCTTTTAATTAAATCTCATATTATATATTTTTTTCATAACAAAACACAATTCAAAGCGAAAGTTTATGTTATGTCATATTAGCGTAATTTTGTGTTTATTAATAGTTTTTATTTTAGTTTTACTTTTATTTTTATTTTTTTTTTTTTTCATAAAAGTAAAATTTTATGTTATAACATATTTTATGGCTGGCGTAGTTTTATATTTATTAATATTTTTTTCATTATCGCGGGCATATTAAACAAAAATTATTAAATTTACAACTACTTTTATTTGCAACAAAAAAATTGCATGCAATTTTTTCATGTTCGGCTATATTTTATGTTTGGCAATAAATTTTGTTGAGATTTTTTTCAGAATTTTTTACGCAATTTAAGTAATAGCTCATTTTCAGATTTATTTTATAATTAGTATTATTTCTTGCTTAAAATTTTTTTTCTTAAGTCACATTTTATGTTTGGCCATTTTTTATGGTAGGCAATATTTTATATTTTACATTTCTTTTGAAACTTTTCGTAGCATTATAAACACAAATAATTAAATTTTGAGCTTTTCAGCTCTAAAAAAGGAATATAATATTATTTCATGTGCGGCAATATTTTATGTTTTGCCATAAATTTTGTTAAGTTGGTTTTTTTCTGATGATTTCTCAATTTTAGTAATAACTCATTTTCAGCCATATTTTGTAAAAAAAAAATAATTTCATGTTAAACGATTTTTTATCTCATACCATAATTAATGTTTAGCTATATTTAATGGTATGCAATATTTTCAATTTTTTTGGACTTTAAATTGATTTTTAAATGAAAAAATTTTGAGGTTTAATATTTTTATTTCTTTAGCAATATTTCATGTTGGGAGAA
>CM061527.1:68263782-68503782 GCA_030068015.2 Neoceratitis asiatica | reverse complement strand
CAGAAAAGGAAGCAAGAAAAAAGCTAGAAAAGTGTCTGAGAACAAGTAAAAAGCTTTCGAAAACAAACAAAAAGTGGAGCAAGCAGATATTTAGTGTGGAGTTAAAGTGGCAGGCGGTGAAAGTAAGGTGGAAATGTAACCTTAGACCAAACACAGGTTGTTGCACACACACACAATCACAAATTATATGTAAGAAATTATACTGATAAGATGAAAATAAAATGAATAGTTTCAAAAAAAAAAGGAGCACTAAAAACTATGAAAGTTTTATGACAAGTTTCCAGCTGTTTGATAAAAGCGGTAACTATGACGAATACGCAAGGGTAATCGTAACAACTTAAATGCATTGAAAAGTAAAGAGTAAGAAAATAATGCTGAATATATTTAAAAAAAAAAGCCCTCTAAAATTGTGTACCGCACACCTGAAAGAAATTTTAGTTTTTCTCTCTCCAAAACGGTCATTTATTTCAAAATTTTGTCAAAAATTTTTTTAGAAAACCAATTATTAACTCAAAATTCAATTTTCGAACGAGCAGTTGTATGGGAGCTACATTTTCCAAACAATTTATTTTAAAAATTTTCACTAAAAATATAATTGCACACTCTCAGTGAACGGTAAATTAAATTTGATGCACTTAGCTATTGAAATTTAGGAATTATAGCCAAATTTGCTGTTTTTGAAATTTTTTTGTATTAATACTGTATGTAATAATGGAAAAAATTTCTTGATTTTCACTATAAACTATCTATACTTAGTAACTAAGCAGCGAAGCAAAATGCATGCCTTTAGTTGCTAAGTTAAAGAAATTAAAAGCCCAAGTGGCATTTTTGAAAAGGAGTTTGTATGACAGCTATATGTTTTAATACACAAATTTCGTTGATTTTCACACTCAATATTACATTAAGGGAATGTAAACATACTACCAAATTTCAAAGCTCTAGTCTCTCAAATAGAAAAGTTATAGTTCAAAATGTCATTTTTTAAAAATAATTTGTATGAACGCTATGTGTAGAAATGCTGCTATTTTCAGGATTTTCACTACAAATTATCTGCGCATTATAATGAAGCAGTAAACTAAAGCACGTGTGTCTGGTTTCTCTTTTGCTGGATTTATAAGCAAAAATTACATTTTTGAACACCACGTTATATGGCAGCCATATGTTTTAATAAACCAATTTTATTCATTTTCACAGTCAACATTATATTAAAAGTAGCTAAGCATACTACCCAATTTCAGCACTCTAGTCCTTCAAATATAAAATTTATTTCTCAAAATATCGTTTTTGAAATATCTGTTGTATGGACACCATATGTAAAAATGATACCATTTTAAAGATTTTCATTATCAATTATGTGTGGAAGATAAGCAAGCAGGAAACGAAATTTCAAGTCTCTAGCTGTTGAGTTTCAGTATTCATAACTCAAAATGCCATTTCTTAACAGTAAGTTACATGACAGCTCTGTGTTATTGTAAACTATTTTTGATTATTTTTACAGCCAACAATACACTTGTGTTGATTAAGCAAAATATGAATTTTCAATATTCTAGCCACTCAAATACAATAGTTATGACTGAAAATAACGTTTTTGAACAAAAATTCGTATGGCAGCTATAAGTTTCAAACGTATTATCTCACTCATTTTCTTCGTGCGTTATCTAAACATGATTAGTAGACAGAGTACTCAGCTTGAAACTTCTGACTGCACACTTTCTGCAACTAGCAGCCTAAATGTTATTTTTGAAAATTGTTTTGAATTTGAGTTAAGTGTTTTCACATTTCGTATTAGTTAAAAGTATGAAAATATGCTAAAAATAACTTTAGACTTCCTCCTTAGCAACTTTTAGTTATATTTTTACCCCACAGGGGCACTGAGCAGATGGAGAGAGTGTCTTCAGTGTGTCAAGCCGCTAAAGCGATGCCGTCTCAAACACATTTCATTGCCTACGGTGACGTTGCATAACACAGCGTGACATTGCATAGCATACAAGAACTGCTAGCCGATCTACAGCGCTGGTAGTGTGTTTTCTAGCTGCCTCGCCTGCTTTCTTGCAGCAGCAGCAACAGCAACAACTCAATGCGTTAGTGATGACGCTGTCGCCGACAATGACGACTAATTTCTCAGTGACACGCAAACCAAAAGGCATGCAATTGTTGGAAAACACCAAACTCACATATTCGAACATACACACACACACATACACATACATTTGTACCAGTATTGGACCGGATATGTTTTGCGCTGTGACGGAACTTTAATGCAGCACAAATCGTTGGTAAACAGGCGAAATTGTATGCCAGCATGTATGCCAGCCGGCCGCATGAGTGACGCAATAACAAAAGTGGATTTGGTTTCGAGCGAAATTTATATGCATCACGCTGTGGGGTAGTCGTGAAAGCAAAGCAAAGTGACATGATTTATTTTTTCAATTTTTTCTTGTTGTAATTTCGCATAATAAATGGAGTGAAAATTTTTATAATTATGAAAATAGTTTTCTTTTACGAATTTCGAGGGTTTGGTAATAGCAATTCATGAATTTCTTCACAGTGCAGGCGTATTTAAGGCGTTTATAGGTGGAAAATCATAGAAATTCTCACTTAACCTTCATATGGAAAAGTTTTTGGAAATATTTTGAAAAGTTTGTGATTTGATGGTGACCTTACGACAGCTAAAATATTAATATCTAGTAGAAACAACCAAAATTATAAAGCGCAAGGTTTATTGTGCTAAGAAATCACATTGACTTTGGTTGGACTTCTTAGTAAGCAGAAATTTCAAGTCCTCGAGAAGGAAATCTTAGACAAAACTGACTCTAAAGTCTAAATTTTAAACCTTGCAGCAGCAGAAAAAATTTATTCAAGAATTCAAAAGGTTTCGAGTCACAGGGGATGACGCTGCCTTAAAGGCTTTTGCCCAGAAATGAAACCGAAACACATTGAAATTCGCCTTTTACTCGAGAAATGAGTGCTTTCCCATCTTCGCTGCCCAAATATCGAATAGCTGTGAGGAGGACTAGTTCAACATACCTGTTCAACATACCTAAAAGTAGGTTAGTGGCCGTGCATAGTGTAGCTTCTAAGGTTCATAACCTGAAATCTGGTGCGGAGGACGGAAAATAATGACCTAATTACTCAGAATAAATTCAGGCACCCAAGCGGTACTCTACAACATTGGAGCTGGAACGCGTCTAAAGCTTGGAATTCAAGATTTCACTGCAAAATGAATATGAAGTGAACTGCAGGACCCTTAAGAAATATTATATATCTGGTCCGAGCGCTTTTCTCTTATTGGCATCGACCTCGCCAAAACTAAGTCACTCATTGTGAGCGTTTGCAAAACCCACTTACCAGTATTTACACCACAAGGATACCTTTGAAGAGAACTTAGGAATAGTTGCTCCTTACCTCGCTCACTCTCTCTCTCAATATCGCTCTCTATTTCCCTATTCTCACTTTCAATGCCTCTTCTTCTTTCTTTTTCTCGCTCTCTGTATTTCTCTCTCTTTCTTCCTCTCTCTGTATCTTTCTGTCTCAATTTTTCTCTATTTTTCTCTCTCTCTATGTATCTCTCTCTCCTTCTTCTCTGTATCTCTCCATCACACTCTCTATTGTTCCCTTATTTGTATCCTTTAGTCCTAATTTTCAGCCTACTATAAGCTATTTACAAGTGTATACACCTCAGGAAGACCCCTAAAGAGAATTTCGGGATAATTGATTCCGATCTCGCTAGCTTTCCCTCTCACTCTGTTTCTCTCCTGATCTCATTTTCCCTCTCTCTCTGTCTGTATGTATTTTTCTCTCTTTCTTTTTTTGTCTCTCGATATCTCTCTCTCTCTCTCGCTTTCTTTCTTTGTTCCCCTCTTTGTATCGGTCGCTCGTTCTCCATCTCTCTGTGCCTCTCTGTCTCTCTGTTTTTCTTCCCTTCTATGTATTATTATGTGCTTACCTCTATCTCTATTCGTATCTATCCCTATTCTTATCTCTCTCAATCCCTTTCAATCTCCCTTCATGCCTTTTAAATCACTTTTTATGAAATGCCTTGAGGTACAAGATCTTCGAAGAAGTGGGAAGAGCATCGTAGATAAGAGTCAAGTTAGATTTTTTCGTCGAGATATATAGAGTTGGTCTATATGGATATATTTTGTATAGAAATATTCCAAAAATCTGGTTATGCATTGTAAGTACACTAATTTTTTCGGTCACTGAGGTCCGTTACAGTCTAAAAATAAAGATGACTCGGAGACTCTCGAAGAGCTAAACTCAACGTTAGCTGGAAGCAAATTTCATTGTTTTTCTAGCAAGAGAGGCTACTGAAAGTGTGTGCTGCTCATTAAGGATCTCATCTTTTAAAGTGTTCACCTCAGACTGCCCGAAGAGCACTGAACAAAATTGATTTCATTTTTTGTTCCTGGCAAAGAAGAGATTACTGTTTCATCACCTCCATAGCGTTGAAATTAGTAGCTTATGGAGAATACTCCTCTTCGATTCTTAAAATTTACCAACTCTTTCATTTCCACATTAAAAAAGCTTCCACATTATATTCTGCAACCAACCCACTTCATAGCTCCATGCATTTTTCAAACCCCTTCACAACTCCCTCCTAATATCGCACTCACACGCCGCCCAATCAGACAAACTTTTCAAAAGCTTGTCAATTACATTACTGCCTTATCGCTCAACCACTTAAAAAGTAATTCTCATCAAAAGAATACACAAATTGTATGTTTGTATGTAAGTACTCACGCTTGAGGGCAATCATTTATGATGAACCCACTTCCATGGACCCCTTTCAACCAAATAGCAGAGAGCACTTGGAACGCATAAACGCCAAGCTGCCTGCTCCGCCATGGCAATCTCTTTAGCGCCATTTTTTTTACAAAACGTACAATTTGCGGCGGCAGACAAGGAGCCACGCAGCCACGGATGCTGGAAGTAAGTGCCAGTGGCGTTAAATAAATTAAAAACTTTTCCAGTGTCGACAATCTTGAGACACATTTGGCCGCTGGCACTTCGGCGCGGTTGGCCAACGACGAAGACATAAATGTCGGAAAATATTAGTGGAAATTGGTAGAGAATGCAGAGGAGTGGATAGAGAGTGACATACTGTTTGCGGGCACAAAATGGTTATGAGCAGATGAAATGCATAATTTGAAGTAAACAAGAAGGAGTTATATACCTAAAGTAAATGAAATGAAATATTTTTTTAAATGAGGAATATTATTGTGGCTGCAGTTGTGAGTGATTGAGTTGTCTTTGCGGCGATACTTCTTTTGTTTTAGCACAAAAAAAAATTCCCTTATTTTTTTTATTTCATTTTTAATATTTTTTAAATTTTTGTTTTTCATTACTTTATATTTTTTTATTTTAATTTTAAGGATTTTTGGTAATTCCTGCATAAAAAGTAGGCTAAAAATCTGAGGAATGCTTGATGAGCGGATGATCCATTCCAATATTCCCTACTTTTTGAAGAAAAAAAAACACGGAAAATTCAAATATAATGGGAAAAGTTTATTATCATTAGAGAGAGCATTCCTTGGCCTTCATTTTTTGAAGATTACCTCTTTCAAATGTTGGCCGCGGCTACGTCTCGGATGGTCAATCCGTTGAATCTAATTTTGGATGACTCGTTGGAATATTTCGACTTGTAACTGACGAATTACAGGCGTGATGTTTTGCTTCAAGACCAGAATCGAAGCGGGATTGTCCACATAGACTTTAGACTTTACTAGTACATATCCCTACAGGACAAAAGGCTAACGGTGTGATATAACACGATCTTGGTGGCCAATGGACCGGCCCAAAACGTGAAATTATCTGCTCACCAAAGTGTTCTCTCAATAAATCCATTTATTCCCACACAGTGGCGCCGTATTTTTGAAACACCAAATGCCGCGGAGATCACGAGCTTCAATTTCAGGTATCAAATAGTCGGTTATCATGCCGCTACAACAGTCGCCATTGACGGTTACGTTCTCAACGGCACCAGTTTTGAAAAAATATGGACCGATGATTCCATCGGCCTACAAACCAGACCAAACCGTTGTTTTTCTGAATGAAATGGCAGCTCTGGAATTTCTTCAGGTTGTTGGTTGCTCTTCGTCCAAAATGTGGCTATTGTACTTGTTTACATACCCATTGAGCTAGATATGGGCCTCATCGCTGAACAAAATTTGGCTCGAAAAAGTCGGATCTTCTTGGAACTTTTCAAGAGCCCATAGAGCGGAATGATGTCGCTTGGGCAGGTCTTCGACTTCAGTTCTTGCACAAGCTGTATTTTTTATGCTTTCAGTTTAAGATCTCGACGAAACATGCGCCAAGTCGTTCCATACGTCAGTCGGAATTGCTGCGAACGGCGCCGAATCGACTCTCCATTATCTTCGTGTACAATCTCAGCTAAGGCCGCTATATTTTCTTCACTGCGTGCTAGACGTGGTCTATTAGGTCAAATATTATCCAGTACTTAATGCTGGGTCTCAAGATGGTTGATGGTGTTGCGCATAGTGAGTACGCTCAGTAGGCCGATTATGTGACCATAAGTTGAGCGAAGTGCGCGAGGCACATTCTTTACAGAACGTTAATTTTCGTTAAAGTTGAAGTTGAATGATTTGTAAACATTGTTCAGGCGGAAGTCTTTCCATGATGAAAATAAAGGCAAGCGCATCACTTTTGCGTTAAAGCTAAAAACTTACCTTACTGTTAGGCTTAAGATTGTAACTGTTCCGCAGGCTAACCAATTTATATACTTCGGAATTCACTTAGATTGGTGTTTAACGTGGAGACGACACATCTCGGCTAAAAAAAATGCCAGTCTGCACTGGCTTATAAGCGGAAAATCTGGTCTCAAACTGGTCAACAAACTCCTCCTAAATAAAGCGCTCATAAAGCCGATATGGATGTATGGAATTCAGTTATAGGCTTCAACTTGCACGAAAAATATTGATATTTTACAAAGATTCCCGGAAATTGGCACACCGTGGTACATGCGTAATGAAAACATTCTGAAAGACCAAAACATACGCATCATCAAAGAGGAGGTAGAAGTCTTTAGACATAACTACATAACAAAACGACGTAATCATCCGAAACCGCTGCTTCCCCAATATGTCGAACGCGCCTGAAGATAAGAGATACACCATGCTTCTAATGAGCAGTATTGAGCGAGAAACCCATTCCTATTAATGGGTTTTATGTTTGGTTTACTTATGAGATTTTATGACTTATTGTGAGTCTTTCGAAGTGGAAGCAGATTCAGTAAATAAGTATTAAAAAAAATTTATTTTAATTTTTTTCCCCCAAAAAGTTTTCACTTTGTTTTGCGTTTTTTTTTTTTTTTTATATATTTTTTATATTATTGCCCCTGCTAAAATGCTGTGATATTTAATTTTTTTTTTATATATATAATTTAATTGCCTCATTTTGCTTTTCGTATGATTTCTATTAATTTATTCTTTTCTTATTCGTATTTTCTCAATTGTTACGCATTCTTTCTGATAAGAATTCCTTACTTTATTTATTGCAAATTTTAATTTGTTTTAATTTTATTTTGCTCACCTAAGAAACTCTCATTTTACTCATTGTGGTATTTTGTACCTTTTTTTATTTATTTATTTATTTGAAATAGATTAAAAATTCTCACTCAAAATTACGCATATTTTTCAATTAAAATTTCAATTTGAGAAAAAGGTAGTATTTCTTTTCTTTTCCCCACAGTTTTGTGCACAATTTCATGTATAAAAATTATAACTCAAAAAACAATAAATTTTAATATTTTCTTGATAACACATGCGTAGAGCGAAAGGTCAACAAAATTTGTGAGATGTTATCAAACACATATATCTACATAATTTAAGGGTGAAAAATGTCAAGTGTTTTTACTCATAAATTCAACCCAAAAAAAAAACGGACCAAAAAGCTTGGAAAGTCAAACCCATCACAACAATGATGCAATAATTGAGAGTAAATGTACAAAATTGAGGGTGCAAAAGGCCAAGCAAGTCGTAGAGGGAAACAAAACCAAAGGGCGAAAAAATAAAATTATTTTAAATTCACAAGAACTGCAGTCAATGTCCTGATGGAAGGACTCCCCAGAAAAATATTGTTCTTTTCAAACTATACATTGTGGTGATAATGATAATGAACTGCATGTAATAGCTGAGAAGCAATTTTCTTCGATGCAGTGCCTTTAAGTAGAGAATAAGAAGAAAAGGAAGGGGGCAAGGCACTCTCGTAAAGCTTCCAAGCAGAGTTTTTTTTACCCCAAAGCATTTACTTTTGCGAATTTTAAAGTACTTTAATGCAAACTAAATACGCTAGATGAGCCATAGATAGGCATAAAGGAATGTAAGGGATCTATATATATAATTCAAAATTAATACTCCTATAAAGATGCATTTCCGAGATGGAATTTCGTAAATTATGAATCATCGGGCGAACGAGCGAGTTAAAAATATTTTACTTATTTTGGCTGAGACAACAGTTATCAGTGGCAGCTGGGTCAAGATATTCAGAGCAATTCTCACAGATAAAAATCTAATCTCTAGGTGTCGCTAATGTCGCTTCGAGACGGAATTTACTTAAAGTTTGCTACTATTTGATAAATATTTCAAAAAATTAAAAAATTATGATTTATTTTGAGTCAGACTAAAGTTATTATACGAAAAAAAATTTATCCGCTAGATGGCACCTTACAAAAGATATTCAGAACACTTCTTCTAGATAAAAATCAACTCAATTAGTGTCGCTAAAGTCACCTCGACGCGGAATTCACTCAAATTTTTTTGCTAATTAATAAATACTTTCTAATTTTATTTAAAAATTTATATTAAAAATTGGGCTTCAACAAAGTCCTGTCTAATATAAATCATAAAAAAAAAATCTACAGCTTCAAAGTCCACTTATCTTCGAGTTTTTTTTACTTTATCAAACTGCCATTTTAGCTACTAAAAATTGTTGCTGACACAAAAGGTATACTCATATGCGCCCAACTGCTGTGAGACAGCTCAAAGTGTAACTGCTTCGCTTCATACTCATACCCAATGCCCACGCACGACCAGTAGAAAAAAAGCCGGAAACTAACAAAAAGGTTTTTGAACTAAAAACTAATTAATGTTTTTGGGTTGTAAAGTGCAAATTTGCGAGCAATAAAAGTTTAATTATCTAAACTATATTCATAATTATGCAGCTGATTTGCTGCAGGGCACCTTTGAAGGCAGGCAGACAGGCAGGCAGATGGAAAATTAAATGTGTAAAAAAGTTCTTCTATGAAAAATTTCGAACTACTAAGGGCACAAAAGTGTTTAGATATGCGCACTTGGTAGACATGTGTTTAAATATTCTATAATGCGTATGCAAAATTAATATTGAATAATGCCGCAGGCTATTTATATGCTATAATAATAGTTTTAAGGACGAAGAGACTTGAATTAATGTTCAGAATGCGAGATAAAATCAACAAATTATCTATAGTAAATAAAGGGTATCACATTTTGTGCATATGTAATAGTAAGAAAAATATATCCTTTTACTTGTAATTTAGTAATATTTATATATTAGGGTGATCCTTAATTATTAACTAAACAAGTATGCATTAGTATTGTTTGGCATTTCATCATGGAAAGACTTACGCCTGCACAACGTTTACAAATCATTCATATTACGAAAATTCACTTTCTGTTAAGCATGTATTTCGCTCAACTTATGGTTAATATAATCGTCCTACTGAGCGTGCTGTTCGCAACACCATCACCCATCTTGAGACCCACCCAGCAATCATTATTGGACAATATTCGCCCGAATAGACTACGTCCAGCGCGCAGTGAAGAAAATATAGCGGCTGTAGCTGAGAGTGTACACGAAGACCGTGGGGAATCGATTGGGCGCCGTTCGCAGCAACTCCGAGTGACGTATGGAATGACTTGGTGCATTTTGCGTCGAGGTCTTAAATTTATAGCGTAGAAAATACAGCTTGTGCAAGTACAATGAAGGCGCTCGACCTATCCAAGCGACATCGCTTCGTTCTATGGGCTATCGAAAACTTCCAAGAAGATCCGACGTATTCGAGCATAATTTTGGTGCAGCGATGAGGCCCATTTCTTGCTCAATGGGTATGTAAACAAGCGAAATTGCCGCATTTAGGACGAAGAGCAACCTGAAGAAATTCCGTAGCAGTCATTTAATCTAGAAAAGACATCGGTTTGATGCGGTTTGTGGGCCTATGGAATTAGCGGTCCATATATTTTCAAAAATGATGCCGGTGAGAACGTAACCGTCAATGGCGACCGCTATTGCAGAATATTTGATGTCTGAAATTGAAGTTGGTGATCCCCTTGGCTTTTGGACGTGAACAAAACGGCGCCACTTACCCCACATCACATCAATCAATAGATTTGGAATGAAGAGAACACTTCGGTGAGCAGATAATTTCACGTTTTGAGCGGATCGATTGGCCACCAAGATCGTGTGATATCATACCGTTAGACTTTTTCCTGTGGGTATATGTAAAGTCTAAAGTCTATGCAGAAGATCACGCGTGATGCATGTCATTTGCCAGTTACCAGTCGAAATGTTCCAACGAGTCATCGAAAATTAGACACAACGGATGGACCATCTGAGATGTAGCTGCGGCCAATATTTGAAAGAGAAAATATTCAAAAAATAAATGCCAAAGTATGTTCTTTTGAATGATAATAAACTTTCCCCCATTAAATTTGAATTCTCTGTGTTGTGTTTTTTCTTTAAAGAAGTGGGGAGCCTCAAAATGGCTCAACCGTTAAAATCTTTTTCGGCGTTAATTTCAATTTTACATTAAATTTTATAATAGATCTTCATAAAAATGCCTTAAAAAGATGCAGCTGTATGTATACGTTACCAAAAAAAAAAAAAAATTTACTTGTAAAATTAAGCAAAAAAATAAAAAAAATAAAAAAATGAAAGTCAAATTAAGAAAAAAAAAATAGTTTGGAAACATTATTTGCTACCCTAAATAAATATGTGCTCACTTACGACTTTAATACGCAGATAATCGCTATGTGTTGCCATTAGACTTGTGTGGAGTCAAGAAGAGAGTAAAACACAAATAAGCGAAAAGGATAACAAGCAAATCAATGTGCGGCTGAAATGATAATTCAAATACATATATATACATGTATATATATAAATATATACACATATATTTATATAAATTTTTTATTGCCTTTTATGCCACTGCGACCATATCAAATGGCTTAAAGGATTTTGAACAAGTAAAATTTTTGGGTCATTCATTTGCAAAAGCGAAATAGTTTGCCAACGGCATATAAGAAGCATTTTAGAGAATCTCAGATTATTTTGCTCTCATAAATGTATGTTTGGTATGTATAATATGTGCTTGAGTTTATTTTTATTTAATTTTTTTTTCAGCTCCGCCTTCAACTGCCATTTCAACGCCTCAATCCTTAATCCCACTCATTATGTGCGTGACAACATATGGAGCGCAACGGCGTTTAAATGTGGCGAAAAGTATGCTGAGTAGAGTAGTAAAATGTGGAAATAAAAATGAATATAAAAATATGATAACAAAAACAAAAAAACAAAAAAAAAAAACAAAAAAAACAACAAACAGCAAGTAAAATATAATCAAGCAATAAAATCCTAGAGAAGAAAAAAAGCGCAATAAAAACAAATATAACAATAACAATAGTAATAACAACGACGCTCGTGATACAAAAACAAAAACAAAAACAAACACAAACGCATACATATATATAGAGTTAAGCCACAACTGAAATCATATATAACATACAAATAGAGGCGCCACGAGCTGACAACTGAAAGTGGCGGCGGCGGCGGCGGAAGAAGAAGAAACAAAAAAAGCAGAAGTTCTAGACGCTTATTTGCATATTTAAATATATTCGCTGAGCTGCGTGTAAATAAATAAATATCGTCCTCTTACACTTTCACTTCCTCTCATTGTCGCTCGCTTGCCTGTCGTTCAACTGGTCTCAGTACAATGTCTTGCATCAATCTCTGCTGTCTGCGTTTATGCTTACAAACATTTTTTGTTGTTGTTTTTTAATATATTTTTTTTTTTGTGTCTTTTTTTTTTAGTAGCTTAAGGCTTTAGCGTCGTTTAAAAAATTATTTTGTTTCATTTCCATCATTTGTCGGAAATTTGTTTTGCCATTGTTTGCGCCCCAAAGTAGGCTTCTTAAATTTTTAATTGCTCTAAATATTCTAGCCTGCCAGCGCTGAGTTGTTGGCTGTTTTCATTATTAAGCGAAGAGTAAAGAAAAGCTTTTGAAGTTTTTGAAAGCTGAAGATTTACTTTTTGAGTTGAAAAACAAAGCTCTGAGTAGCAGCGGCAAGTGATTTATGCCGCTAGGTGACGCTAAACGCCAAGTAGCTCTAAAAATCATTAATTTTTTAAAATGATTAAATTCAATTTTAATACAGGAATTGAGCACTGATATTTATCTATGTTAATGTTATTTTTTTTTTTTTTTGGAACCGCAGAAAAATTCCCCAAATTGTTTTTCGAGGAATATTGTGTGAGTGACAGTCCTTGGCCACATAAGAATGCGAGTCGTTCTAGTATAAAGATGCGACTGTCGCAAGAACTATTAGATTTTTGTCTCCTCTAATGACAGGCATGCATTACGGCGGATAAACTCTTGAAGCCCTAACCCGGAGTGAGGTGGGATAGATGGCGCTAGATTCGAGATATCTATAAAAACCATTTAAAGCTCGAAACTAAAAATAATTTCTATATCTTGGTTTAGAATTTTATACATTTCTAAATATATTCACTAAACCCCAAAAAGTATAATTTTAGTTCAAAAATTACCAATAGGTGGCCCCCTTTTTAAGGTTGTAGTGTTAAATTAAGATAAAAAATTGTATCAGTCCCTCATTCTAATGTATTTTGTTTTTTAAATTCATTCAGGATATTAACTGCCAAGCTCTAAATATACCACCAGATGGCGCTCCAAAGCTCGTATTAAATTCCGATCTTGCACATATAAAATCGATAGGTGGCGCAGGAGTACAGATGTATTGTTTTAAATTATTGAAAGTTGAAAAAAAGATTTCGTTTTTATAGAATTATTTATAAAAACGTATTCAAGTTTTTTTTATTGTAAAACTCGATTCTAACTCATACGTCGTGAATTGATTGAAAATATTTGAAAAAAAAAGTATGGCGTCTGATTGTATTACATTTCAAACAGAATTTTTCACATTAAAAAATTAGCAGAAAGATGGCGCTGGAGTTGAGGTATTAATAAAAAGTATTGTCAAGTTCATAACAAGATATTTTTTGGACCGTTAGATAGTAGTTAAATTAGAAATAATTTCCAATTTACTGAACCACAATACTAACTTTCGGACAATGAATACAAAATATTACTAAAAAAGTTTTGGAATGAAAATAATAAGGAAAATCAACAGGCTAGGTGGCACTGGTGGCGCAAAAGCTCTGATTACCTTACTTAAATTCTAATTCATATTCAGGAACAATTTGTAATATAAAAATTTAATCGACAGGTGGCGCTAAAGTCATGATTGGTATTAATTGACACCGTATTTACATAATTTTTTTTTCTGAAATTCAAAAATTTTATAATTTTTTTAAAAATATTTATTTTTTATTAATAAAATTTGAACTTCAAAAATGGGTTGAGATCTTATCAAAACAATATTTAAGGGGGTATTCTGGTATAGAAATTTGGAAAAAATCGACTTTTCTTATTTTCATAGTATAACCCTTTAGGAATAAATCCCTGAAAGGATTTTTCGAAATTTAAATTATTTTCGGAGATATAGCTGTTTTGCTGGGGTGGCATTCAATTTGAGCCAATAGGTAATGTTAAGTTCGTATTTAAATTTTTAATGAATTTTCAACTAATTTGTGGCACTGAGATTCTTACGTTTTTTAAATTTATATTTCATTTGCAAATTTGATAAAAATTTTGAAAAAACATTGATAAAAATTTGCATTAAAGGCCGTTTTTTCTCTAACTTAACTAATAGGTGGCACGAGGATCGCAATAGCTTTCCGAATACGTTGTGCAGCGAAATATAACCTCAAATATTTCACTTTCATTTTTTTAAATAGAACCTTTCACACATCGAAAACTCGAAAAAAAAGAAATGTGTGCTCTCTCTGTCTTTAAGATAATTTTATTTCTATGTCAAAGCTTGATCTTAAAGCTTTATATGTCGCTGTGAAAAAAGCTTAAAATTAACATAAATCCATTTCACTGAATTTTTTTTTCAACTGCCAACTGAACTGATTTAAGAACAGTGAACATGTTTCCACCCACCGTTATTCTCTCACTTCTCTCTCTCACTTTCTCTATCTCTTAAACTCTGTGGAATTTCTCTTTCCCTCTACCAAGCTTTTTCGTCATCTTCTACTATGCTTTAAAGCTGCGTGCAATTCATCATAATTGTGGTTTTTGTTATGTCAGCGGCATCACGCTACTCGTGGTCGGTAGTTCATCATTTAAACTACCTCAGCTGTCATACAGTAGCACCTGAGTCATACAAAGTGCTGGCTCTCCTTGACTTGTAGCAGGTTTTCTTTGCATTTTTTTTACCTTTTTTTTATTATTATTTTTTTATTTTTTTTTATTTTTTTTTTTATTCTCTTTAATTTTTTGTTAGTTTTGTTTTATAGCAGTTTTTTTATGGATTTTAAATTTTTTTCCATTCATTTTTTTTAAATTTTTTTTTCAATTTTTTTTTTTTTTTTTTTTTTTTTTTTGTATTATGACCTACACCACCTAAGCACAGTTTACCGGTACCCAAATGGTTGTCAACGTATTTTTACTGTCAACTGTTTGTGCTCTTTTCATTGCTTTTTCCCCTGCTTTTGACTTTTCCTCGAACTTTTGTTAAGTTAAATCAATGTTTGCTTGTATTAAAGTTCCTGTTGCTGCTGGTTGTCCTGTTGTTATTTCTGTTGTTATGCCATGAATGTTGTTATGGCTTGTTGCCAAAAAGTTGCTGGTGAAAATTTCAATAGTAGCATTTATGAAAAAGCATAACTGCAAAAAAAAACAGAAAAACAAAATTGGTGGGGAAAAAATTTGTCGAAAAAGACTAACTGCGGCGTTGGCTTTTATTCGCTTAGTTGCCATAGGTACACTCTGCCTTTTTTCGTATTTTTTATTTTTTTTTTGTGACAAATGACAAAATTTTTGTTTGAAATTTTAGCTTCGTTTTCATTGTTGCGCTGCGCTGTTGTCAATTGATTTTTTTGTTTTCATTTTTCAGAGTTGCCTTTCAACTTTTTTCTCGTATTCTCTTTTTTTTTTTCTTGTGTTCAACCCTTTGTTTGATCGCTTGTTGCCCTTGGTGACCACAAAGTCTCAAAGATGATTTGTGGCATATTTTTGTACGTTTCTTTCAATTCTTTTTGACGAAAAAAATTAAAAATAAGTTTACAAATAATATGGTAGAAGAAGCCAGTAGTAGTAGAAGTAATGCAGTTCATGCTTTAAATAAATTTTTCGGTATTAATTCAGTTCAGCAGTGCGTATACGCAACCTAAATGAATTTACTTGTAAAATTATGCAAAGTTCAAAACCAAATAATTCTGTGTGTTGTAGCTGTATTTGAGCTTTAAAAGAATAATTAACTAGGACATTCAATTTACTAGGAAAATTTTCACTATTTAAACTGCATTCGACAGGTGGCGCTAGTGTACAGTGTCATAGTTTTCTTAGTGCTTAGCGCGGACCGCTATTTTTCATATTGGTATAAAAAACAATAAATTAAAAAATTAAATAGGAGAAGTGAAAAAATATACAAAAAAGTAGTTTTAATAATTAAAAAATTTTTTTAAATAATTTTTTTCAACAGTGCGTATACGCAACCTTGCTGAATTTATTCGTAAAGTGAAGCTAAAGTTTAACAAGAAGTAATTATATTATAAATAAATTATTAGAATAATATTACCGACCTTCCAATGCACCATAAATATATACCACCCACGAAGTAGTAGAGCGACAGGTGTTCCTCAGTGTCAATAAAGTCCTCGAAGAATTACTCTCAGACCGTTATATTTCGTGCTTGGCGTAAAAAATTACCAAAAATTAAGTAGCGAAGCTCAAAAAAAATTCATGTATGCTCGTAGCAGTCATAATATTCTTAGTTTTTTTATAACGGTATCTATACTCTGAGTATACGCAACCTTTTTGAATGTCTTCATAAAAATTAAAAGAAAATTCTTATGATTTAATTCGTAATGTACTGAGGGTATTTTGATTTCTGAGGATAATAAAGATAAAGTCCCAAGCATAAAAATAAATAAATAAATAAATAAATGAATTTATTTCCCGAAACATTCATTCGGTAGGTGGCGCTGAGCTGCAATATGCTCCTCGAAGGATTATTCACTGGTTTAAGAGTTTCATGCCCGAGTATACAGATCGTACTAACTGTGTAAAGAAAATAGTTTTGTTTTTTCGAATATTTACTTGGCAGTTGGCCCCGCAATCAACGCGTTTCAAAAGAATATTTAAGGCGAAAAAGTGGTATATAAAAATATTAAGAAATCCAATCAAAGACTTTCCTTTGCAAAGAAACAATTTTTCCCCTGTATTTCTTGCCTTACTACATACAAATTTTCACACTTCTCGTCACAAATACTTGCTGCAGTGTACACTGCGTGCATCCTTCTGGCGCACACACTAAGCAAGTGGAGCTTTTCATCTCAAAGCCTGGTACGAAGGATTATTCTGCAACCAGGTCACATATACTTTGATCAGTTTGGCAAATTTTGTGTCTGATAAAAAGCATAGAAAGGATCTGCGACTATGGTAACAAACAATAAGTACCCCCAAGTGGCTGTTTTGTTGGTATGCGGTAGTACACATGCGTTAAGGGTAAATCACATACTGTATTTGAAGGAGTCAGGATAATAGAAAAATCCAGTAATATACGAGAGTGTGCTCTTGCTGTAGTCATTGACTTAGAGTAAGCTTAGAGTAAGCCAAACGCATTGTTTTCATTCATTTCTTCATTTGTGATCAATCAGAATTTATTTGCCTAATTGAGGCAAATGTTGAACAATAGACGGGCCGAATTAGACAAGGACTCATTGTAAACTCGGAACTCACAAGGTACCGGAGCTCTTAGATGTCTAAAGCGAATTTTAGGTAAAGCCGGACAGACACAGGAGAGTTTTCCAATGTATCACTCATGTCTTCTTGTGTACTCTTGCCACATATGTCGTACTGGTAGTGATGCCCGTTACCGTCTGATGTTAATAAGCGACTTACGTAGTTTGTATACTAGTTCGGTCGACAGATGAATAACACTTTTGATAAACTCATCGACTATTTCTTTCCCCACAATGCCCGTGAGGTCTTAAGACCTGTTTAAATGCGCTCACTTCCCTACAGCTACCACATCTACTGTCCCTCCGTTGCTAGGGACATTTTATGCCGTAATAAGTTATGAGATTATTTCTTTATTCGCCACTTCGCTCTCCTTCAGAAAAGTGATATTGTGAAAATGGTAACTACAACCCAACTATGATGTATTGGCTTCACAAAAGTGCAGTGAGACTCGTATTTAGATATGGAGAATTAAAATGGTGAGCGGCAACAAAGCGGAAAAGCCGTATTTAACTTCTGGAAGAGGCGCAATGCACCTATTTACTGGATACATCAGGCGCAATGTGATCAACCTTAAGAAAAGCTCTGAAAGCTATCCTCGACATCAAACCCGTTAACAAACAAGTGATGTATGGCAGAGCCGCTTAAGAGTCCTTGAGTCCTCGGCTGCAGTCAACTAACTGTGGATACAGCGTACTGAGAAATATAAGAAAACTCAGAAAGTACAATCCGAATGAAAAATGGGAAACTTCTACAAGCTGATGGGTTAAAATTCAAGTCAAAGTACGCCTGTGGCCACTCCAGCTTCAAACTCAATAAACATTATCCTTCAATCAGGCGGACGGTGGACATTACAGTAGGAAATTAACAGGCTACCAGGCTTAATATTACCTAAGTCCCTGGTCAAATGGATTCTAAAGGCAATGAAAAGACACAGGAGCTCGTTACAGCTATTGATATGGACTTCAGACCTTACAATGCTTTCAAATGTTGCCTATAAAGGAGGAACACCGTGAAGGTACACCTAAAGTCCTGAACACTACCAATGAAGGGCGTGCCACAAAATTATTATGGTGAATATAAGACTTGGTAATAAATTACTATCACACATATTTGAAAGTAGCGCAAATTATTTTTAATGGGTAATTTTTATCGAATTTCACTTAAATTTAATAAAAATTGAATAGTTTATACATAATACCGCCTTAAGTGCATTAGAATATCGGTTTTTTTTTATTAGAATCGCATCTACTTTGCTCACGGCAAATGTATTAATGCCCTGGCGCTTAAAAAATTAAAAACATTAAAATATGAATTTTTCTTGAAAAAAGGATATATGACGTAATTAAAAACTCGTTGATAAGAACATATTTTGAATACACCACGCAAACAAGCAGAATTTTATACGACTTGTAGCGTAAAATTTTTTATTTATCGTCCGTAGGAAAATTGTTATGATAACTCGAAAATCGCACTTCCTTTATATTTACAAGTAAAAAATGTTTAAAAATAATTAAAGAAAAATGTAGAAATAATGGATAGAAATTATGAGCTTAACCAATTTTCCAGCGTTTAGCCTCTTTTTTTGCTTTATTGAAAAATTTAAGAATAATTAAGAATTAAGAAAATAATGTTTTCTGTATTTCTTTCCTACTAAAAATGGCTCAACTATGCATCTCATTATGCCTGTTAAGGCATCTGCCGATTATTTGCCTTCAAATGCGCGAAAATTTACGAAAAGGGCCTACACCTAATAAATGTTAACAAACAAGTTAATTAATATGGGAAAAGTTACAAAATCAAAACCGAAATTACAAACATTAAAAGTAAAAAAAAGAATGCAAATTAGTATAGAAAAAATCGAATTGCTAATCACTGCAAAGAAAACACATAAAATGTGGGTTGGAAGCAAAGCAATAAGCGAAATACACAAAAACACAGATTTGTTAAAGGTTTTCACTAAGCGCCCCAAAAAGAAGCCAGCAAAGCAAGCAAAGAACTGAAATCAAATGAAGAGGAAGAGAAAAAAAATGTAAAAGAAATAAAAATAATTATTGCAAACAGATGGAATCTACAAAGCAATCATACTAAAATAGCAACAAATGTAATAAAAATGGAGGAGAAAATTAATACGAAAAAAAAATCGAAAAAAAATCGACAAAAAAATTCCGAAAAAATACTAAAGCTGTGGGTGAAATGAAATCATTAACTTGCAGAAATAAGCAAAATGAAACAAGCTGAGACCAATAAGGATATGCGGGCTGCTGATGAAGACATCTGTGCGGAGAGTGGGGGCGCAGGCGTGCACAGCAGTCAAACTGCAAATGAAATCAACGCAAATGATGTGCGAATTATTGTGAAATGAATTTGATGAGCGTCTGTGGGAGGAAGGATACATGAAAAAAGCAAAAAAAAAATTACTTAAGAGCCTCTCGTTTAAAGCCAAAGCATGCTCGAAACAAAAATTTCCCAGCTGCGTCTGAGTCTGCAGTGTAAGTGTAGTTAGTAGTAAATGAAAGCTGTATGAAGTTGATAAAAATTAATTGAGTTCTTCGAGTGTCTGTCGAGGCGAGAGAAACCGCAAGTGCCAGGCGAAAGGAATTCCATTTTATATTAATTTTTTTTTTTTTTTTGCCCTTTAGTTAGCCCTTACTCCCACAAGACCGGGATTCTTCACATACACCTAATTTATTTTATACGCAACATTTTTCACTTGCCTTCTTTTTTAATTTACTTACAGCCAACTGAGGCGAATTTGATAGACAGACAACAAGGATATGCCTTGCCGCTGAAGTGAAAAGGAAAGGCTGTTTTGCTTTTCATTTTAACTTTATTTTATTTTTTCATTTTTTTCTGCTCAGCCTGTAGTCCCAGCAGACGCTGGGGAAAACCCGTCAACCATGATTGAAGGCAGACGAAATTAAATTAAGTGCAAGTAAGCTTATTAAAGCGAGCAGTGCCCAGAGTGTAAAAGGACTAAATTCAACTGAAAAGTGCAGAGTGTTGCCTACGGTTGCTTAATACACATATAGTCGGGTGCATAAAATATAAAAATTTATCAAACTAAAAATAAAACTCTTCAGTCTAACAGCATTTAAAGAGCATATTTTTGCATCCAAAAAAAAAAATCCTCCAAAAAGGTATGCAACAATTCAAGAAATAAAATATTATATTCTCACAAGAAGTGATTGCAAATGAAAACCAAAGTGTAGCAATCATAAGTCAACACCATCACAGCAAATAAAGCGTAACGACACCCCTGCCCATATTTTTGTTGCAAATAAAATTATATTCAATTTACTATAATGGCCATAAACCAACCAACCAAAGCCACACAGTGCCAAAAGGGCAGTGGAGCAATGGCGCAAAAGAGCATCGGTATTATTATATGGACTTGCGTTGAGCTATCAGCCACGAAGGACGCGTAAAATGTTGCGAAAATGGGGAAAGCAAAAAAAATCATAAACGAAAAATAGAATTTTGCGCAAAGCAATGCAAAAATAATTCACGGCAAGTAGCAGAAAATATCGAAATAGCAAAGTGTGCACAAACCAGTGCGAGATGATTATTGCTAT
Source organism: Neoceratitis asiatica (assembly GCA_030068015.2). NCBI lineage: Eukaryota > Metazoa > Arthropoda > Insecta > Diptera > Tephritidae > Neoceratitis > Neoceratitis asiatica. Next base: position 68,483,108 of record CM061527.1, on the reverse strand, counting down.
AAATTCGCTGATTTTTATTTCGCTTAAGTTCGCTTTGCTCTGTCTGTTACCTATGACAGCGTGAACTCATCGCTGGCAAATAATTTTGCATTTGTTGATTTTTAATATGAAATATCAGCACTGGCAACGAGCGAATATCAAAAATGCTTCAAAGTAGCACAAATTAACATTTAATGTATTATTGCTTTTTAATTTCATTTGAATTAAAATTACTGTGGCATTTTTTATGCATAAAATTGCATTTATTTCCACAGATTTTTGATTATATGATAAAAATTTAGCTTTGAGTAAAAGTTCAATGAAAATGAAAATTTAATTTTACTCGAAAAAAGGATATATGAAACAGTTGCACGAATATAGAGGTGACAGTATATTAAGTATACCACCGAATAAAGCAGTTCTTTTGACGACTTGTGCATGAAAACTTTTTGAGTTTTCGTGCTTTATAAAAATGTTATTACAATTAAAAAATTATTATTAATAATAATTATTATAATATATTATTTAAATACTATACTAATACTACTGTTAGCACATTTCGAACTTTATTTTTAAGTTAAAGCTTTATAGAAAAAAAAGAGAAAAATTGCATTTATTCAGAAAAGGATATATGGTGATGTAAAATGGCAATCTTTTTATTTGTATTTTAATAATGAGATTTTATTTAGCCATCATTAATGTAACTTGTAGAGCAGGTATTCCTTTATTTTAGCTTTTAGAAAAATGTTATAATATTTAGCAAATATATACAACCAGGCTTTTAGTTGCTCACTTTCCGTTGAAATTCAAAAATTTTGTGTTGCAAACCAGTTTATAGCAGAAAATTGCTTAAATATATTCACTAATTTGAAAAATTTGTATTTCTGCAAAAAAGGATATATGCAGCTGCAGAAGAAATGAGTAATTACCTCCAAACAGAAAGTGGTATTCAGTTTCACTTTTGCTTTCGCGACTTGTTAGCAAAAAATGTCTGACTTACGCAATACAAATATTTTTTACAATTCTTCGAAAAAAAGTTCTCGCACCGGAAAATGTGTATATCACAGGGTTTTTTGGTTTCAAAATATTCTACAAAGCATAGGAAATAAGCTGCTTGGTTGAAATTAATTATTATAAGAAAAAATTAAAATCTTTTTCCTCATTTATTTTTTTGTAACAGCACTAAGTGTGTTAGAAAATTGGACTACTTTGTCTTATAACATTGGGTATATCCTGGAGGAGTCAAATACAATTAGATAACCATCATGTAGCTTTTACATATTGATCAGTAGAAATTAATCCATGAAGGAAGCCATACTTTCGCCATATAATTTTACAAAATTTAACACGCAGAAAAATTGGCAACTTCGCAAAGAAAATTATATAACTTCTGAATGTGAGTAAATCTTGCCGAAAAAATAACCAAATGTAGTAATTTATAATAACGAACATTGGCTACACCTACAATTCAATACCGAGAAATTGAAACCTGAATTGAAAAGAATAAAAAAATTATCTTTATTTAGACGAAAATTGGCAACATTGCAAATTTCATGATAACGGCTTAAGCAGAGCAGAGCGTTTTCAAGACAAAATTTTCAATAATATTAAAATTGTTTACTGTGTTCGAAATGATAACTAACTGCAGCGAAGTTTTTTTTAAGGAAAATTTGCATCATTGCAAAGGCAAAGTCAAGCTTTTAAAGAGAAAATCTAAGGTCAAGAAACTCAGCAACACTGCAAGCCGAGCCTCACAAATTAAACCACAAACAGAGGTTAAATTCTACTTCAAGAGTGGTCCTGGAATTGAAAATAGTCCTTTATGAAAAATTGCAACATTTCAAATTTAGTCATTGTGGTTTAAACAAAGCAAAACTTTTTTTCAGATAGAAACTTGAAACAAAATACAATTGGTAATCACACAGAGTTGATTTTAAGATTCGGAATGTTAACCAATGCTAACGAAGTCCTGCAGGAAAATCTGGCAACTGTGCAGAATTAAAGTTGAGATACGTCATGATCAGAAAAATATGTGCTTGATGAAATTCATTAACACTGTAAACTCAACCTTTAAAATTACACCAAAAGCAAGCCTTTTCTAAGTGGAAAATTGACAACGTTGAACTGATAACTGCAGTGATGTAGCTCCTCGTGAAATAATAATTTCCTCATAAAGAAAAAGTTGGTAATTGAACTAATACTTAGCAATAAGCAATAAAACAAATACTTTCTGTCCGTATCATTTTTCGTCCTCCTTTCGCTCGATACACTTCGCCTCCAGCGGCTGACTGCGTATGCTTTTTAATATTTATTTTCATGTACAAAAGTACTTAAAGAGTAATTATCTCAAAGCCGCAACAACCATACCGTCGATAATAAATAAAACGCTCAACATATTAAAAAAAAAAGATATATGTAAAATTAAAATTTTAAGTGCGGTTTTAACTTTACAACATTTACTGACCTTTCAACTCTCTCCCCTCAATAAAAAAATATTCTGTGTATAATAGCAATCATGAAGCACTCAAGTGTCAAATTTATGAACTCCCCTCGATGCCTAGTAAGCACGTACATGCTGTACGCAACGGACCCTACAAAACTGCCTACATTTTACCCATCGAAAAGGACTCTGCCCACTCTCCTGTGGAATGTTTGCATTGTGTAGTAAATTTATTTGTCTGAAATGTGTTAAAAATCGCGCCGGGTAAAAACCCATAAAATATACAATGACTGGGTGAACAACAACAACAACAACTATAAGCATATCAACAATCACAGTAAGCTGAATAAAAACAATGAAACAAGCGCTCATAAGGAAAGACAAAAAGTAATATTTATATAAAAGCCTGTCAAAAAGAAAAAAAGGGAAGCATAAAGTCAAGAAAGTAAGCAGGCTTTATGAAAGTCATAAAGCAGCGCAACCAAAAATATATTAGGTTCAGTCTACGTACAGGACTTTCTACTTACCCTAACGCCGCGAAACACAACCGCTGACCAGCACTAAGGTCAACAAAAACAGCAAAAAACTAGTGAAGTATGTAAAAATGTAGTAAAATAGATACTAACAATGTTTTGGCGAAGGTTAAACGAGCTAGGCTCGTGCATGCAAAAAAAGGATATAGGCAATGACTCTAAAAAAGTAAAGTTAGCGAAAAAATTGTAATAGTGGTTTATGTGGGTTATAAAACGGTGTGTTGTTAGCTACAAACATCTACTCCAGAGCACACAGAAAAATTATGAGAAAATTTTTAAAATTTAATTTTTGAAAAAAATTGAAAAATATAACTGCTCATTTAGATATAATCAAACTATCTGACCTTTTCACCTTTCTTACCTTTTCAAAGAAGCGTTATTTATTGCTCAGAATATAACCTAAAACTCATTTCAGCATATTCAATAAAATTTGTGAATGATGTACTCACATTTTTCAACCAGTTACCTTAAGAAATTTTCTCAATTTATTGCCCAACTACTAGTAATTCAATTTAAGGCTATTTCACTTGCAATCAAACTAAGTTAATAAAATTTTGGACAAGGCACTTAAGATTTCAGCTCATGTAAACAAATACCAAGTGACTTTGGCATTTCAGCAATGTGTAAAAATAATGATGTATGCAAAAATTCTTCCCTTGTTATTTCTTCATCTAACAACTATAAATAGGCCATATTCAAGTGCAAAATCCAAGGGACATATTTATCTGCTGCTTCTTCTTACTAAAAATTTTCCAACGTATATAATAAATTATTTTGTCAGCTCAGCGTAAATAAAGAGATGAGTGAGCCCAAGGAGACTAATACATTGTAACAAGAAAAATGTCAATCCACAGTGATGAAGAGTACATAAGAAAACTCTCAAGGATTTTGTTTCATCAAATCATTTTTAATATATATCAGTTTGTGCGTTGGTATGTGTAGGTGCTTGAACTATGATGAGGCCAACAGTATTGCTCACGTCATTGTAGAATATTGGTCATAATGTGGCGTATATTTTGTGGGTTAAGCGATTACAAGCAGTATGATTGAAAGTACATACATATATGCCGGTAAGCATAAAAATATCCTTCTTCAAAGGCTCTTAAACGGCTTAGTAACTATATGATTTTCTAATACGCGAAAATCGTTATGTACTTGTCATTTCAAAGGATTATATTTTGTGAGCCTTTTTTTGAAAGTTTAATATATCCTTTTGTTTTTTTGTTAACGCTGCCAATTATCCTTTATATAATACCTTATAATACATGAATTATACTGCACATAGTATACTTGTGCGCCATCACTAATATATAGATTTTTGCTTGATAATATGATATTTCGGTCATTAAAATCAAAATTTTACTTGAAATATATCAGCCCGGTGAGCTTAACTAGTAGAAATTAAGCTTAAAATGATATTTAAACGTACATCATCAACTGATTTAACCATCTTTTATAGTTTTTCCATAAAATTTTCCACTTTCAAATATTATAACGAAAAAGGATATATCGCGTTCATCCCTAAGAAAGGGGTTTTCAGAAAAAAATTTACGGCTTAAGGTAAAATAGCTTATTTCACGTGTTGTGAGCAGATAAAACCTTTGAAAAAAAATCTGCAAAAATTTAATTAAGTAAAAAATATTTTATAATTTTTTCTATTCAAACCTACTGTACTTTACTCACTTTACCTATAAGCATTTGTAGCATATATTAAGCCGACAAATGCTAATTTAACAATAACAACAACAGCTGTAAATTCCATTATTCAATTTCAATAATTCCCCTAACCTACGCCTACTTGACAGCCCACAAGACTATCATAGCTCACTCATCATTTTCTCAACAATCGTCCATTAATATCCTTACAATTACGCAAACATACACAAATGTTGAATGTCAATTGAAACTAGATTTTATTTGAGTAATGATTAAAGATTTGTTTTGTTGGACAAGCTGAAGCAAACCATGTCCTACTTGCTATGGACACAACAAAAATGATTTTGTGCTGAGTTGAGGCGGTGGCATACTTAGAGCAGAAAATGTATTGTGCTTAGTTTCTTGAAGTATTCATATTAATGCTGTCACTACTCTGTGTATTGATTTTGTTGCTGCTTTATTATTCACATAAATAAATATCTTTACGTTTAAGCAAATTTCAATACCACAAAATGATGGATTACTTTCCAACCACAAATGATGAAAATGAGCTTCTGTGTAGGTCAATATGTTGGATTACTATGAGCTACTTATAAGCTGCCATAGCAGTGATATTTGTAGAAAGATTCAATGAAATATGAATGAGCACAAAAGGTAACAGAAACCTCATGAACAGTTTGTTATCGTTAATTTTAATATTTTTTAGGTTATGATTGATGGGATAAAACAACAACCACAAATTATGAATTAAAATACAAAACGAACTAATATTTCTTGCACCAAGATTAAGTAAAGGTGTTTGCTCAAATTTTTAGCGAATTTAATGCTGAATTTAAAAAAAGGATATAGGTGAGGACACCAAGAAAATGAAGTAATTGAAAAAATTCCAGCTGCAGCTAATTAACAACACTAAAGTACGTATTGTGTGTGTAATATATCAACCTCAGCACTTAAGGCAACATTAAAAAAAAAAACTAATTTCTATGCAAAAAAAATTTTAACAAAAAATTTACATAACAATTATGTTTGACCCTTTTGATTATTTTATCAACGATACAAAATTTACAAACATTGTACTTTTATAAAATAAAAAATTTTGATTTTATTGTATATTCGTCTGTGTGCTCATTTATTTATCAGCATGCGAATAATGTAGATATTTTTCTGCAAGCAAAAAAGAAGGAATATATTTTTATAGAAGTATTTTTCGCAAATATACCTTTTTATTTTTTTTTATTTCTGTACTCAACTTTTAGCTTCCGTATGTCCTTTTTCTAAACACCACTTCATAACATGCAACTCGTCTGCTCAGTCATGCCATAATAATTTATTGCATCTATTTGTACAAATTTTTTTTTTTTTTGGTCCTGTTCATCGTTTTTGCTTGCATTTCGCTTTTGTCATTATTGACACTTGTGATGAGTGTGACTCCGCTACACTATTTCGCTAGCAACCACGCGATGTACACGCAGCGCGGCAAAACAATTACAATAGTTGCATGACTGGCTTTGGTACATTTTCACACCGTTGCATTTTTCGCTACAAAGTAATATAAAGCAGCGCGCGTTTCGGTATACCAGTACACTTGCTGTTGTTCCTACAAATTCAGAGAATGAATCTTTGTAAATTTTCAGTGATATTTTTATGAAACTCTCTATATATTCACGAGTGCTTGCAGTAATTACTTTAAAGTAAATAAATATTTTCTCTAGCGTAAAATTGACTTGGTGGCGCACTTATAGCTGCAACCGTTTAAGGACGACAAACTTTCCACTATCTAAAATGTGAATATTGAAGTGAAACTGGTTTTTATTTCTTAAATTACGTTTGCTTTACTTTATCCTTGCTTACGAAATAATTTGGCACTCTAGCTAGCTTATAATATTTTCTAATTAATTTCAGTGGCGAAAATTGGCAAAACCTCATAGAAGACGTCAAAATTATATAATAGTTTAAATAAGTATTATTCACACAGAAAATCACGGTTGCCAATTTTCACAATTTTCACCTTCTCACTTAAGTCAGTTTTCACCAAAAATAAAATCTCTAAAAACTCATTTAAAGGGCTCTATTATTATGAAGAGAAGAGTTTCCCTTTACCAATTAATATTACTCAATTAAAATTTCATATTTCCTTTTCATAGCAAAAATATATTTGCACTGTTGCCTATTTTCATTGAAATAAAATATCTAAATTAAATTTTAACTATTAAAAAATTAATTTTATTTTTTAAACTTATTTTTTCTTATGAAATATGAATTTTACGCTTATCATCATTAAATAATTTCTTTGTGTGTTTTACACTGTTGCCAATTTTCACCAAAAATGAAAACTACATTTTTATTTGGAAATTTGTTCATGTCAACTTTTTCATAATGAAAATAATTTCCATTATGAACTTTACATCGTTGTTGTATTTTCTAAGTATGAGTATGAACTTTTACTAACAAGAGATGCCAATAATATAAAAAATATTGGAAAGTATATCGCGCTGTTGCCAATTTTCAGAAAATTTTTATACATTGCAAAACAAACCACAGAAAATCTGATAACGTTACTTGTTGTTTTCCCAAGGGAAATATAAAATTTTGAAATAAATTCCACGTTTAATCCTTTTGCGCAACTTACACTGTTGCCACTTTTCACTAAAAATAATTTCCTACTTCAATTAATTTCTTAACAAGTTTTATAAGTACCACAGCAGTTCAATTTATATTTCAAGCTCAGTCCTTTTTAAATAAAAAGCATTTGCATTGTTGCCAAATTTCGCAAAAAAAAATTTTTTTTTTACTTTTTTTCCAATGAAAATATCGCCTGCAACTATTCTTTATTAAAGTTATTTATAAGTTTTTTATTTAAATTGCATATTTGTCTTCTCAAAGAGGTTGGCATTGTTGCCAATTTTCGCTAAAATTAAAAGCTTCATTTAATAGTCGGTGAGAGTAAAATTCTAAAATACCTTATGTTTGAATATTATTTTTTCACATGGTGCCTGCCATTGTTGCCAATTTTCACTTCAACTTCACACACACCATAAGTTTATAATTTCTTTTTCAACTTTAAAATCTTAAGGACTTTCCCTCACATATTTTTTTATCGCCTAAGCAGTAACTCAGCCAGAGTGTTCTATCAGTGCTGCTTTTCAAAACCCATTCAATACTTTAACTACTTTAAGTGATGCACTTCTTTCCTCCTTTCTCTCTCTTTTTTTTTTTTTTTTTAACACCTTGCACTTTTTCCTATTACTATTGTACACTGTACAATGCAACACTGTTGCATACGAAATCATTTTCCGCCTTTCGCATTCATTCACGGCTGCTTGCCATCACTTTACAATGCCTAACTACTAACCAACAGTAATTTTCTGCTACCGATTGTATGGCCTTCGAACGATGTTTTTCACACTACTTTTTTGTCCTTTTCCATTTCTTTTGTCCTCTCTCTGCTCGCTCACTGCTACTTTATGTATTTATCTTAAACTGCACGTACCGTACGCACCCACACACTTTAATTCCTTGGCCATATCTCAGCTCACTGTGCACTCGTTTTGGTTCTTATTTTTCTTGTTTTGCTGGCAGTTAAATCGTATTTGCCACTTTCTTTCACATCTTAACTTCTCTAAATGGTTTCTGTAGTGCCACTCCATTTTGTTGCATTTCTCCATTGTGAGTGGCAATGAATGCATTTCCACCACAGTCAAGTTGAGGCTCACTCAAGAGTTGAGTTGCAGTTTTCTCGCAATTTTTTCCTATTCTTTTATTCTCTATTTTGATTGCCGTTTTTATGCCTGCGTTTTTTTTTTTAATTTTTTTTCTTCCTTTCTTTTTTGCACGTGAATTTCCACTCTTTTTTTGTTTTTGCTGAATATATTGGCATTGAAAAAATTCAAGTTGGTGGAAAATTACGGGAAAATGGCAAAAGAAAGTAACTTTCGATTGAGTAATGTTGTTAGTCTGTTATCGCTTCTTAGCGTGCTCCAAAGTGTTTTCTTTCTTTCATTTGATTCAGCAGGTTTTAAGAAAAAAATTTTGATTGAAAATGAAAAGTGGCAACGGTGCATTTTCTACATGCAAGCTATAAAGCAGTGACAAGAAAATGCACTAAATTTTTTTACCCTTAAACTATTTTATGCTTCTTTTGACTTGATTGGCACTAATTGATCATATTTAGTTTGCGAGAAAATTGGCAACAATACTTTGAAGGAACCGCTATTCTAAAAAAGGGCCTTTTTTGAAACTGACGGACTGAAATTTTTATTTTATGATGTTGCCTGACATATATATAACAGGACATACATTAATCTACAGCGTTTTTAAGTCTAATTTAATTGATCTACAAATTAAATGTGGCAACAGTGCTTTATCTTCAACTTTATATAATGCAGTGGCAAAACCCAATTTCCTTGAATATTTTTTTTTAAATACTATGAATATTTAATAATAATTCATTGAAATTACTAAATATAATTTTTTTCGTGAAAATTGGCAACAATGCACTCCATATTACATAAGAAGCTTTGTTTTTTTTTTTATTGCCACCTAACTAAACTCTCTTTATAACGTTACCTATATCTAAATACTAATTATGGTTCGCAAAATTGATTTGCATTGTTGCCAATTTTCACGCGCAGCTGTTAATTGAAAATGCAAACTCGTATTTTGACAGCAATGGAGTGAAATGACTGCTCACAAAAGTTTTTATTGCTGCTACTGTGCATTATTATGTGTTTCTCATATTCCAATTGTATTCTACAATGCCTAACATTGTTGCCAATTTTCATTTGGAATAAACTTTTGATCTTCACTTAGTGGAATCCAATATCATGACATGCTCTATGTAACACATGCATAAGTAAATATTAATTTCTTATAATTTACTTTCATATTGTACTTATATTTCCTGAAATTCTTAGCATTGTTGCCTATTTTCACTAAAATCAAAAGAAAAAAAATCATTTTCCATGTAAGAGCGTCTTGTATATCGATTATTTATCATTGATAGAATGTTATATTTTGTGGTTTAATAAATAATTACAATCTGGTGCATAAAGTGCATGGCATTGTTGTCAATTTTCACTAAAATCATAAGTAAGTAAATCATTTGTATGAGAACTAGACCAATATCGAGTGATCTCATTATAAACGGTGGTCAATTTATTGTATATTAAATATTTATTGTTTGTTTATTAAAGTGATTCACATTGTTGCCAATTTTCAGCAAAATTTAGAAAAATATCTTTACCAGCATTAAGCATTATTTTTATGCAATAATGCACTTCCCTTTCTTAGCATTGTTGCCAATTTTCCTTAAGAGTTTAGCAATATGTTGAGTTTAAAAGCTCTGAAATGCTTAAAAAATAACGTTTAAGTACTTGAAACTTCACAAAAAATGTCATTTAATACGCTGCTTTAAGTATGTCTCACACTTTCTTTGTTTCAGCGAATGTCCTTATACATAAAAGTCTAATAAATGAAGCATAATACTTAAAATAGCAGATTAAATTTCCCAATAAAGAAAGACTAACGCACAGATTTCTTCACAATTTTATTTCGTCTATACAGTATTTAAGGTGGTAGTGAAGAGGAATGTGGTTCAAGCTAAAATTTAAAAGGAAAACCACTCCTTCGTTCACTTTGATTAGCTTTATTAAATTACATTTTAATTTACTTTTATCTCTAGTACATCATCCCTATACACTAATAAGGATGAAGCTTTACCAAAAATCCAGCAGATAGAAATCTTAAAGCCTACTCCCCTTGAATATACGTGCAATCCCCAACCGCTTTCTATTGAATTGTTTGTATAAATTTGCTCAACCGCAGGCTAAAAACAAACAAATGTCTGGGTCATATTGTGTACAATCTACTATCGACGCCCCAAAAGTGGAATACTAAACACCTTTGTCTGCCATTTCAGGGTGTACGAGTGAGTATGTTTGTAGTGATTTAGCGCAGTGACTTTGTGTACAGCATTGGCTCATTTCTTTTTTTTTTTTTTTTTTTTGGGGAGGGAGAGGGAAAGTGTACGAACAACGCGTATGATGTGCTCTATATCCTAAATATTCTCTATTGTATGCTTTTATGTCTGCTTCACAACCTCGTACCAACAGCTTTGTATGTCATTGTAGTACGATTGCAAGGATGTTTATAGTCCTTGCTGCAGGTGTTTTGGTAATAGTGAGCTTTTGGAATTTCAAAGCAGATTTGTGGTATTTTAAGTGGGTCAACACAGAGTGTGTTCGCAGGTGAAGCAGTATAGGTGTTTCAATGTGCTATTAATTTGATTGAAATTGACAAAATGTACACTGGTTTAGATGCTCTAGGCGATTAGGGGAGAAGGTATGAAATTTGTTTTTTAAAGGTAATGAAATGAAATTAAATTATATTATTGTAACTCAAATAAAAAATAACATTAAAAAAATTAAAAAAAATCATTAACTGAAAGTAAATAATAGAAAATCAATATAAAAAATATGGGAGAAATTCAATAAAAATAAAATTTTATATAAAATAAACTCAAATCAAATTTAAAAAAAATTAAAATGAAAAGAATTTAAAAAAATTGAACTTAAAAAAGTACAATTTAAGAAAATAAAATTAAATTTAATTAAATTATTTAACAAATAATATAAAAAATGTAAAAAATTATATAAAATAAAATAAAAAATAAAACAAAAATAAAATAAGATTAAAAAAATAAAGCAAGTGAAAAAAAATTAAAAAATTAAATCAAATACAAAATAAAAAATTAAGTAATATAAAATAAAATAAAGGAAAAAAAATGAAATAAAATAAAATAAAATATAAAAAAATGAAATAAAAATAAATAAATAAATAAAATAAATAAAAATAACTTAAAATAAAATAAAATTAAATATAAAATATATAAAATTATTAAAAAATATAATAATATAAAATAAAATTTAATAAAATAAAACAAATGAAAAATAAAAATGAAAAAGTGAAATAAAGTAAAAAATATAAAAAAATTAAATAAAATAAATTAAGGAAAAAATAAAATAAAATAAAATAAAATAAAATGAAATAAAAATAAAAAAATAAAATAAAATAAATAAAAATAAAATAAAATTTACAGTGGCAGGTAACTCTAAATTTAACGCACACCATTTTTGTGTCATGTCATTAGAACAGCTCCAATACCTATTAAACGAGATATATTTCGAGGAGATGCCCTGAGCCCTTTATGGTTTTGCCTTGTAACAAACCCACTTTCGTCTATATTAAATGAAACAAATTACGGTTTTAACATAAAAGAACCACGTTCATCTCAACATAAGCTTCCCCACCTATTGTATATAGATGACATTAAGCTATATGCGTAAAATGAACGTCTAAACACTAATGGAACTAACCGAAGACTTCTTCAATAACATTAAAATGTCATTTGGTACACAAAAATGCCGTAGACTTCATGTAGAAGGTGGTGGAATTTTATATGCGAGATTTTGAGCTAGAAAACAATGAAAAAATTAGTGTCATGTCAGAGAATGATACATATAAATACCTTGGCTTGACTCAAGCAAAAAGATGCAAACTTCTGAAATCATTCCAGCAACAACGGAGGAATATGTAATGCGAGAGTGAAAAGCTTGCTAAAGTCGCATCTTAATGATTTTAACCTATTCAAAGTTATCAACACATTTGCTATCCCAATTCTAACATACACATTTGGAACAACAAAATGGCCTAGCACAAACTTAGAAAATGCCGAAAGGACGACAAGGGTATTACTTACTAAAAAACACATCAATCGAAATAAGCCAAAGAACATGTCTACTTACCAAGAAAACGAGGAGGACGAGGAGTGGGAGACACCAAGTATCTACACCAAAAGTGTGCTTACAACCTCAGGCTGTTTTTTAATAAGCAACAAAGCCAATTGCATAAGATAGTATGCCGGGGAGATGTGAAATATACCCCGCTAAATTTAAGTGACACCTCAACGAGTGATTTCCCAACAGACATTCAGCATTTTCAGTCAGTATACAACTAGGCACAATTGCATCCAACGATTGGGTATTGGTTAAGCAGACCAGGAATCTTTGCTGTGCGCTATATGGGACCAAGTGATGGCAACTAAAAATTATAAATAAAATTTATCATCCATGCGGCCATTGAAATGATCTATGTGGACACCGCGAAAAACTAACTGAAACGATTCACCACTGAATATTTGATAAGACACAACCACGACGCAAAATTTATGCCTCAATGCTTAGCACTCTGATATGGATTAATTACGGTGGAGTATACGTATTTTAAATAAAAGGTTATCCATTTCGGGGCTCCTATTTTAAAACAACAAAAAAATTACAGAAAATTCAAATTTAATGGGAAAAGTTTATTATCATTCGAAAGAACATTCTTTGGTATTTATTTTCTGAAGATTATCTCTTTCAAATGTTGGCCGCGGTTACGTCTCACTCAGATGGTTCATCTGTTGAGTCCAATTTTCGTTGACTCGTTCGAGCATTTCGACTGGTAACTGGCGAATGACACGTGTGATGCTTTGCTCCTGATGCTTTGCGGCCTGAATCGAAGCGGAATTGTCCGCATAGACCTTAGATTTTACATATCTCTACAGGAAAAAGTCGCACGGTGTGATATCATACGATCCTGGTGACAAATCGACCGGCCCAAAACGTAAAATTTTCTGCTCACCGAAGTGTTCTCTCAATAAATGCATTGATTAAGGCTATGTGTAGGGCCATCTTGGGGAAATCAAATGTCGCAGAGATCACGAGCTTCAATTTCAGGCATCAAATAGTCTGTTATCATGGCGCGATAACGGTCGCCATTGACGGCTACGTTCTCACCGGCATTATTTTTGAAGAAATATGGCCCACAAACCACACCAAACCGTTGTTATTGTTTTTTTGAATCTCTTCAGGTTTCTTTTCGTCCCAAATGTGGCAATTTTGCTTGTTTACATACCCAGTAAGCAAGAAATGGGCCTCAACGTTGAACAAAATTTGGCACGAGAACGTCGAAACTTCTTGAAACTTTTCAAGAGCCCATCGAGCGAAGCGATGTCGCCAAGTCGTTCCATGCGTCAGTCCGAGTTGCTGCGAATGGCGCTGAATCGCTGAATTTTCGTAATAAAGTTGAATAATTTGTAAACGTTGTTCAAACGGTAAGTCTTTCCACGATGAAATGCCAAACAATACTGAACAAAAATAATATGACAGCTTGGCACGACTCACTCGTGATCTGTCAAAAAGGGCTATTGAAAAAAGTACCATTACTTGAATCACCCTTTATGTAACTAGCTGACCCGGTCACGCGTTGTTGTGGCTTTCTGTATTTTTTGCAATTTTTATTCTATTTGGTGTTACGAAAGGTCATCAAAGTTCTAATTAAGCAATTTCTCTGTCTGTCGATGATCTCTTTCCCATAAAAAAAAATGCTCCAAGCAAATTGAACTTTTTCCTGATTCATGTTCCATTTAGACATATCGTCTAAAATTTTAAGCAAGTCGAAGCATAAATCAATATTTTTTCTCAATTAAATCGGTGCACAGCCTGGAAATCATCATACACATAAATCGAACCATAAATAAGATTTCGAATAGGTCAGTCCCAGGTCCACCTCCAGCGAATATGTGACTGTTGCAAAAAAATAGATTAAAACAATCCTTGAAGCAGATTATATATCATTCTATATTTTCAGCTCAAATAGATAAATTAAATGAATTAATAAAATACTAAATTTAACTAAATTAAATTTTTATCCAGAAAAGATCAAATAGAAGCTTAAATTGTTCCTTCCAGTTGAATTCACTACAACCACAACTCGACCTTCTGCTATATGTTTAGGTTAGGGTAACACTGCTATGCTATACCAAACCACTAATCCTTGGAATGATGGGAGTGAAAATTGAAATTTCAATTTCCTGTTTGGCCTAAAATTCAATATTAACAAGTAAATAAGTATGCCAGCGATTATCTCTGCTAATCCTTACAAATATACTTATAAATATTTACCATAAACTTACTGCACGATATTTGCTGAGAAATTAAGCTCAAAAGCAATTCAAATTCTGCTTGCCCATTTAATAATATAAATTTCAGCAGTTTAAGGCACTGAAAGCGGTGAAGAGCGTAAAGCGGTTGGGAGAGGAAGTAAATAAATTGTGGCTTGGAGCAGAGAGATAAGTAAAAATTTAACTCAAATATATAAATGACATTAGTTACAAATTGAATATAAATTCTATTTTAATCTCGGGGCTTAGTTTTCCTCTGTTTTCGCTCGGAGAAACTCTTGCTTGGCATACCTACTGAACTTTATAAATATTTTGTATCCTGCGCCTTAAATTATACCTATTTCCACGTCGTGTTGTCTGCCTCTTCAACCACTTGACGCTCTTTTAGCAATTGTCAAATCGCTTGAGTAAATTAACCACTTCGCGGTCACTGAATTTTCAATAGTAATGTTTGGGAATTTGTTTAGGCCGTAACTTGTGGCGGTAGGAGCAATAGGAGAAGGAGTAGGAGATGTCACAATGGTTGTAGAAGTTTAATTTTATAAAGCTGAGATTTGTGTAGTATCTTAGTCGTGCTAAAATTTTCATTAAAAATAATATAAATGATGTGCTGAGACGTGATGTGATGTCATGTCATATGATATGATAAGATATGATGTGGTGTGCTGTGAAATGACGAAATAAATAAAATTAATTTTTTTCTACGCAAAAGTATTCCCAGCTGCTTAGGTGTGATAAATTTAAAGTACCAAAAATAGTAATTTTTTTTTTTTTGATGTGATATCAAGTGGTCAAAAAAGTCACATCATGTGACTTCGATTATAATTTAAACAATTCTTTAGGCACTGAAAATATGCCTATATATTTCTGAAGCCGTTTTTAGTAAATATTGAAGTACGCGCACCTCAGGTAACCAAAAATTCTAGAGTGATGTCATGTGATGTCATGTGATGTTATGTGATGTGATCTGATGTGATCTGATGTGATCTGATGTGATGTCATATCACATGATATGATGTGATGTGATGTGCTGTGAAATGGTGAGATTTATTTTACTTCTGCGCAAATTCATTCTCAACAACTTAGATGTGATAAATTCAAAGTGTCAATTATAGTAATTAAACTTACTTGATGCGATATCAGCTGGTAGCAAAAAAATCACATCATGTAACTTCGATGATATTTTGGACTAATATTTAAGCGCCGAAATTGTAGTTGCTAAAGCCATTTTTAGTAAATTTTTAACTACGCATACCTCAGGTAAAAAAAAAGTGATGTGATGTGCTGTGATCTGATGTGTTGTCATGCGTGATATGATGTAAAGTATTATGAGCGAAGCTGATCTTAAATTATTATTATACTATTATCTGCTGCAAGATAGTCCCAGCAGCAAATTCTCAACTCTTTTCGCCTTCATTCCACTTCATTATTTCATATCATTCTCACTATTTATTGTCAGCCATTTGATGCCTTTTTCCAGAATATTTGATACATTTTTGAAATATAATGATAAAATAATACAAAAAATAGTTAGATTGTAACTGTTTTAATACTTTCAATAATAATGAAATTTAAATGACAAATTCACACATAATAATTTCCTCATTTAAAATAAAATTTTATTTAAATTTATTTATTTTTATAATTTTTTTTTAATATTTTTTTTTTTTTTTTTTTTTTTTTTGATTCAATAATGGCGAATTCACTTGTTTTTATTTTTATTTTTCTATTTGTTTTAGTTTTTATTATTTTTCATCACTTAACTATACAATAAGCTTAGTAATGGTGTTTTTCATAATGTCCTGTAATATCCTTGTCACAACCAACATCGATTTGTTTGCGGTTTCCGCATTGCATAAGTGGCCACGAGTAAGCAAATTGGCGTAAAATTCGATTAGCCAAAAGACTGACAGAACGCATTTCAAAAACATATTTTTTTTTTTTAAAAGGATAGAATAAAATTTCAAAAATAATTTCAATTAATAAAAAGTGTGACTAAGTGGCTCGTTTGATGTTTTTTATTAATTTATTTTTATTTATCATTTATTATTTTTATTTTTTGTTCATTTCTAACTTGGCGAAAACTTTTGAGCGCATGCAAAAAATGCAAATCTCGTTAGCACACTTCCATGACAACAACAATTTCCGGCAATTCCGCTGTCGTTATGCCATTTCCGCAAACACTTAACCATTGTATTGCGCCAACAAGTGCAATTGCATTAATATGAAAGGAAGTTTTTTTCTTTTTTTTTTTTTGGAGGATGGAGAGAGAGCTCGAACAAGCGTACACCATAGAAACAAGCACTAGGGTGGTGCAAAAATGTAAATAATTTTTTTTTTTAAATTTATCTTTTATATATATTTTTTATTTATACCTTCATAAAAAACCCAAAAATATTTAAAATAATTATTTAATTAAACAAATTTTTCCCACTAATTTTATACATAAAAAAAAATTATATTTTTCAATAAAAAACCTCGAGGAATGTCATACTAGCAGTAGATATATAAAAGGAATTTTCTTTGAAATTGTGGAAAGAGCTCAAGAATTTTAATTTAAAACAAATTTCAGCTTTACTTATTTTTATTATATTTTAAGTGAAGAAAAAAAAATTTTTTGTTAAAAATTTACATTTATTTTTAAGAACTTGCCAGAGCAACGCATAAGCACTAGATGTTGGTATAAAATTTTAAATAAAAAATATGTTAAATAAAATTTAACTAGTTTTCACAAAAAAATTGTACAAAAAAACTTAAATTTTCAAGACAAAACTATTTATGGTTTTCACAAGACATTGCAGAAAAAATCACAATTTTTTAAATTTTTTATGAAAAAAAACAACTTTTTTTAATGAAACAAATATTTAGATATAAAAATCTTCAGTTGTAACACTAGCCTAACTGAGTTTAAGGTAACTAAAATTTTGTTCATCGTTTTCATAGCCATTCAATAATAAGATAATGATTTTATAGCTCTAAAAGAGTAAAAAGTACATAAAAAAATCTTAATTGGAACTAAAAAACGTATATATTTCTTTAGTTTTGGCAATGTTGTAGCAATTTTAAAAACATTTATTTTTCGAATCAAATACACAGTAGCTTTCAAGTCAATATCAGGCAATTCCAAAATAAAAATAAATAAATTTTGTAGATTTGTTTTTTGTAAATTTTCCATCATTTTCATTATAATCTTTCTTTTTTTCATAATAAAATTATTACCAGTCTGAATTGCTTGGAAATATTTTTTTTTAACCACCCTAATATAAGATTTTCATTTGCAAAACTAGGCATTGCATACATCTCTATAACTTTCAACACCAAAAATATTTTTGTCATCACTTCACTAAATGTTTTACTCTCTACCTGTTGTTAGAAATGATTTTGGATTTTCCTAAATTTTGTTTTGTTGAATTCCAAAATTTTCCAAGTATATCTCAATTGGCTTCAACAAAAAATTCAATTTTTACCACTCACTGTAGAAATGCAGTCTGGTGGGCAAAATAAATGTCCTGTTGGTGCTGTTCACTTGAGATTTTAATGGAAAACATAGCATGCTGATGTAGCATAGTTTTAGGCGAAGAATATGTGAAAAAAGTACATTTTGAAGTATCAAGAAAAAATAAAATAAAATAATAAAATATAATATATAAAATAATACAGAAAAATTGCAAATTTTCCAGCATTAAAAAAAATAAAAAATTTAAAAAATTTATTATTTGGTAAATTTTAAGCTCTTAATGCCTAATCTTATTTATTTTATTTATTTTTTTTTGTAAATACGACGAAAAAATCAAAATTTTTGTTAATTTTGAAACTTTTTATACTTAAATTTTTTTATTTAAATTTTTTGTAATTCTTGCAACATTTAATATTTCATAAAAGCAGAAAAAAATTTTATTTAAAATTTTGAAACCTGAAATGTTTTAAAAAAATAAATTTTCAAATTTCTAAAACACCTAATTTAAAAAAAATAGCTTTTAGTTGTAACTCCTTTTTTAAATACTTTTTGAATACTTAAAAAAGGATAAAGAAGCATTTCTTACAAGTTTCGAAATTCTAAAAATAAAAAGTTTAGAAAAAAAAATTCTTGTGTTTTTAAATATATAAAAAAAAATTTTACAAATTGAGATAATCTTAATTATTTATGTAAAAAAAAAGAAATTAAAAAATACTTTTCCATAAATTTCGAAACTCTTATTGGTTAAAAAAAGATGCAAAAAATTAAAAATATAAAAAATGAGATCTTAAGTTGTTAGGAAAATGATAGAAAAATAGAAAATAAATAATCCTGTACAGCTTTAAGCCCTTAACACTTAAAAAAAAAAGTAAAAGAAATATATGTTCTTTTAGTTCTAAGCTCTCTTTCTACTTATAAAAAACATGAAAACTATGAAAAATAGTTTACTTAAATTTTAAACTATTTATGCTTGGAAGTAAGCGTAAAAAATCATTTTCCAAAAATTTTATTGTTTTTGAAACCAAAAAAAAAAATATATTGAAATAAATTAAAAATAAATAAAAGTAATTTTTTAAGGCTGAATACGTAGCAATAGATAAAAAAATATTTTTCGTAAATTTTTATAGTCTGGATGCCATTTATACAAATTTATACCAAAAAAATACTTTTCCATACCGCATGGCGTATACGTAACATAACAAATTTTACTTGCAAAATATTTGGCGAATAATTTTGGAAAAAATTACTTTAATGAAAAGCGATTTGTGATCACTTTGAAAAGCATATAATTTACTATAAAGTTATAAATATTTTATTTATATATATTAACTTTCATTAAGCAAAAAGAGTGAAATATAGAGAGCTAAAAAAATCAAAACTAAGCCATACGAAAAATGTACCAACTTTTCAAAAATAGTTTAAAATGGAATCAAAAATATATGTTTACTTGTATATGTAACGCACACATAAGCCATTAATTGCTGCTTTCCTAATTTTTCACACATTTCAGCTCAATTAGTCGACATGGCGTATGCGCAACCTAAACTCATTCATATTAAATGTCAAACAAATTCAAACTATCCCTTATCACATGTTAATATAGGCGGTAAATTTAGATGTAAGCTGAAATAGAATAGATATAAATATGTAATAGAGTAGACTAGTAGGCAACAAGAAGCGAGAGCAGTGCAAACGAGTAAATATATGTGAGATCATTAATTTATTTTACACACATGCATTTAGTATATGTAAATACAAACATAATATTTTTTATAGACACGCTTATTACTACTATTTTTATTTTTATTTTTATTTTTTATTTTCATTATTTAATATTTTTTTTCTTTTTTTTTTTTTTTGCTTCAACAAATATTTACACGCCTTGTTTGTTCGTTTCTATTTGTTTGGGTCATAAATTTTTGCTGCTAAATTAAATTTGACATTAGCATCTGTTTAGTGTTATAATAACTGACATTTTTGGCGTGCGAAAACATACAAACACAAGCTATGTGCATAGATTTATAACCACAGATATGCTACTCACATATGTGTCTGTATAATTCTCATCATGTCTGTGCTTTGGTCTATAATTAAATGCGTAAGCGAAATAGCATTAAATAAATGTAGATAAACAGTCAACACACAGGCAAACAATTTTCGGTATTAAATTCCCTTACTACCATTTTGCGGCATTTCTCTAGGTGTTTTAGGCCACTAGACTGGCAGTAGCAAACAGAGAAGCGTAGATTGTACTGCTGCGTGAAATCTTAGTTGACCGTCTTGTAGCTAAAATCTACAAATGAATGTATTTTTTGCAACTTAAACATATTTTTTTGAGCATACTATGGTGCGTGGCTATAAGAGAAGTATTTATTATAGTCCTCAGCTTCAAATTAAAATTTTTAAAAACCAAAAAAATTATAAAAACTGGTCAACATTTGGCAATAATAGCACATTTTTCATTAAATTATACTAAAAGATATTGAAAGCTACTGACTTAAGGCACTTTTTGGAACTTTTAATGCCTCAGAATTAAACGCAAGCTAATTTTATTATTTTTTTTATGCATTAAAGCACTTCAAAATCACTCAAGCCTTATTGTGTGCTTAATAATACAAGTAAAATTTGCAAATTTACACGTATTTTTTGTTACTTATACGCACTGGTATGCTAACTATGGGGAAAACTTATATTTGAAAATTATGACTTATACTTTTTACATATAAAGCTTTATTAAATAAGCTATTTTCATAAAAAAGTAATAAAACCTGTGCAACAGTGCGTATACGCAACAATATAATTTTATAAAGTCTATTGAAAAGTCTCCGACTTGACACATAGATGGCGGTACTAGAATTAATTAAATGAAGATTTTTAGTTAGCTCCAACCCTCAACAGATGCTTGATGTCAACTGTCGTATCACTAATTTGTGGATTATGAGCATTTTGAGTGAAGCAACTTTTTTTTATTTTGAATAGAAACGGTTAAAAAGGAATTTCGCGTGCTCAAAAACTCTTTTTATTTTTGAAGGTAAAAATACAGTCGAAGCAAAAACTTGGCTCGATGACAAGTTTCCGGGGACAGTGCCATTGGAAAATCAACCATCAAGTATTATCATGCTAAGTTTAGACGTGGTGAAATGAGCACCGAAAACGGAGAACACAGCGATAGCCCAAAAGTGGTTGTTATCGACGAAAACATCAAAAAAATCAAAAAAATCCACAAAATGATTTGAATGATCGTCAATTGAAATTGAATCAAATATCAGGCAATTTAAAGAACGAACGTGATACACATTCACGAATATTTCGGGTATGAGAAAGCTCTGTGCAAAGTGTGTACCGCGTGAACTCACTTTGACCAAAAAACAAAACGTCGAGTTGATGATTCGGAGCAGCGTTTGGAGGTGTTCAAGCGTAATAAACCTGAGTTTTTGCGTCAATATGTGGCAATGGATGAAACATTACGCCATGAATTCACTCCGAAGTCCAATGGACAGTCATCCGAGTGTATCACACACGATGAAGCCGTTCTAGTTGGCTGACAAGGTTATGGCGTGTGTATTTTCGAATGCGCATGGAATAATTTTCATTGGCTACCTTGAAAAAAGAAGGACCATCAACAACGACTAACGTTTGAAGGACGAAATCACCAAAAAAAAAACGGCCGCATTTGAATAAAAAGAAAGTGCTGTTTTACCAAGACAATGCACCGTCGTCTCACAAGTCAGTGAAATCGATGGCAAAAATCCAAGAATTGGGCTTTGAATTGCTTCCGCATCCACCATATTTCCCAGTGCTGGCCTTCAGCGCTTTTTTGGTGTTCTCAGATCTCAAAAGGTTGCTCACTGCGAAGAAATTTTCGTCGTAAGAATAGCTGATTGCCGAAACTGAGGCAAAGCACAAGTGGTGCCCCAAAAATGGTATCGAAACGTTGTAAGTTCACCCTTGAAGCGAACTATTTTGAATAAAAAAATAATTAGTTTTGCCAAAGGAGTATGTTTTACTAAGGTAGGCAGGGGAAATTCTACTTGAGCTGTTACTTGTAAAATAGTAAAAAAAATTTCAACTTTGAATGATTTGGAAGGTTTTAAAATAAATACAAAAATATGGTTGAGATTTTATGCAGCTTCAGATACAGAATTCTCTATCACTTGTAAACTAACATCGAAGTTTGAGTATGAATAACTTCGAAGGTTGTGAATATATCAGAAATTCATATATATCATTCCTTTAGATCATTCAATTTACCACAAAAATATGAAATTCTTATTTAATTACACTTGGTCTTACCTAAGAAAATATAACAAATGCAAGATGACGGAGAATTACTAAAAAAAAACTACATTTTGTTCGGAAATTTTTTTATTAAGGAGGTATTCTAGCCTAGGATATAGAAGGTTCTTTTTTGTTGCATATTTTTAAAGTTTAACTATTAAAAAATATATCTGTAAGAGAATTTTTCAAAATTCAAATTATTTTCGGAGATATAGGCATTTTTTTGGCACGGCATACTGGCTAGGCCTCGAAACTACTTTTATCGATATAATAATCACAATATCTCAAATTTTTATCAGCCTATTTACTTGAAATTAGGCATGAATATTCTTTAAATATCACTCTATCACAGGAAATAGCTAAAAATTCGCCAAATTTAAAAAATTAAGAAAAAATCGACCTTTATTTTGGAGAAGCCGCCATTTTATGATAAAAAAAATTCTAGTTTTGCAGGTTTTTGAGACAGCGACATTCGTACTAATTAAGAATCCATCATTGTTATATTTTTCAGATAATCACAAGGGTAGAAATCATGGCGACGAGGTCATGGTCTTTTTCCCATCTCTACTTCAAGGATTCCATAAAAAATTTTATTTCTTTTTAATTAATTTTGTGTACACTGGAAATATAAATAAACAGATGATAACCGAAAAATCGAAATTCGGGCCTTTATACTAGAATACCTCCGTAAATTTTTATTGTTAGCAATTTTTTTTTAATATTTTTCTTTCAAATTTTTATAATTTTTTATAAAAAAAAATAAAACTTTTGGAAAATGAAAATTTATTTGCCTAGAAAGCACCCTAATGTAAGTATGTATATGCATATATTGTATACACTTTATGTATGAATATTACGTCTCTTGGTATATTTGACAGTCAATTAACTCTAATATCATTCATTACATGGCATTTACCATGAATTGACACATTTACTGTAACTGCCTAATTTACTGCTATACTCAACGATATGCTTATTGACGTTATGTTATTATCAGCATTTTTTTTATGTTATTATTATCAGCATTTTTTATCTCTTTGTGTATTAATTTTCACAAAAAAAAATTTTAATTTTATTTAATTTTTTTAATTTTTATTATTTCAGCGAAGCCACCCACACATTCAAATGCAAAAGATATCCTTTTGGCCTATTGTTCTCAAAAGTAATTTAATTCAATTTTAAACACATTTCCTTTCTGCTTTTTAAAAACTTCCGCATTAAATATATAAAATAATATAAAAAATAAAAATATTATTTTCTCTCATTTCTTTCTAGTATTTTAAATGCATGCTAATGAAAGGCAAGTCACTTCATAAATATATATACAAAATAAAGAAGACACTTAAGTGTCATCAATGTCAGCTCAAATGACACATTAGATATTTTTCGTGCTGACAGGCAGCAGGGTATTAGATGATATTATTTCTTCGTTTTTTTTTTTCTTACTACAAGAAATCGTGGTGTGCTTTCTTCAGATTTTGCGCTCATTTTTTTGCTTGCCACTTACTGAGACTGATCTGTGGTGCTAAGCAGCAATTTTTGTTTTATTCTTATTTATTACTTTCGCTTATTTGGCAATTTTTGCGATTTATTTGCTTTGACTTTTTATAAAAAAAATTTTTGTTTTTGTACTATAGTCTTAATAGGTGAATAAAAAATATCAAAATATGGGGATGTTTATGAGTTAAAATATTTATTTAAGATATTTAATTTACAATATTAAAAATAAAAATCATTAAAAATATTAATATATGAAAATATGAAAAAATATATATATATTTTTTCACAATAATGTGATAGTCACCCAAAAGGTGCTGATAATTTTTTTTTAGCTTTTTCCTTATAATCACTAGTAAACACTTACTACCTTTACCTACCCATAACTACCTTCAATTAATGCACAGTAAAGAAGACATACTACAATTTAACTGCGAATTCGTCGCGTCAATAAAATCAATTAAATTATTTACACAAACATACTGATATACAAAAACCAAATGTGCAATTTGCACTCAATCAATTCGTAAGCAAAGTAAAGAAGATTTAATTTTCCAAATGACTGAATTTCTATATTGAATACTGTTTGTGTAAATATTAGCACAAACAGCAGAAACACACTTTTGTTGCTAAAGCCTGTGGAAGGACAGCTTAAATGGAAACAAATTGCACGAACAAAAAACAATTTTTTTTCAACTTTTTGAAGTTTTTAGCAATTTTTGCACTAAATTTTTGTAGTTTATTGTTACACATTTTTATTTTACTTTTTTATTTTATTTTTTTATTTACCTAATTTCATTTCTTATTTTTTTAATTTATTTAATTTAATTTTTTCTTTTAATTTACTTAACTTCATTTTATAAATTTATTTGTTTTTATTTTTTATTTTTATAAATTAATATTTTTTTAAATTATTTTTTTATTTTTTTTTTTTATTAAATCCTATTTGAAATTTTTTTTGTTTATTAAATTTTATTTTATTTATTTTTTGTTCATTTTATTTTTTTTATTTTTTTTTTTTAATTACTTATTTTTTTTTATTATTTTTTTTTTTCATTAATATTCTTTTATTTTACTTTATATCATTTTTAATTTTTTTTTATTTTTTATTTTTTTTAAATTTTTTTTCAAATTTACGTATTTTATATATTTTTTAATTTTTTGTTTAAAATTTCATTTTTTTTTTTATTTATTTAATTTAGTTTTATTTTTTTATATTTATTTTTATTTTTAATTTACTTAACTTCTTTTTATTAATTTTTTTTTATTTTATTTTCATTTTTTATTTTTTTTTTACTATTTTTTTATTCAATTTTATTTTAAATATTTTTTTTTTTTTTTGGTTTATGTTATTTTATTTTATTTTTTTTTATATCATTTTTTTTTCAATTTCCTTAATTTTTTTTATATAATTTTTTCATTTTATTTTTTTTTACTGTATCTTTTTATATTTTTTTTCATTTTTTTTTTCAATTTCATCAATTTTTTTTTAATAAAATTTTTTTATTTTTTTTATTTTTAATTTTTTAATTTTATTTTACTGTATCTTTTTATATTTTTTTTCATTTTTTTTTTTCAATTTCATTAATTTTTTTTTTTATATAATTTTTGTATTTTTTTTATTTTTTATTTTTTTTATTTTATTTTACTGTATCATTTTATATTTTTTTTTATGGTTTTCTAATTTAATTTTATTTTATTTTATTTTATTCTGTTTCATTTTTTTTATATTTTTAATATTTTTTATTTTATTTTTTGTTTAATTTTTTTTTCACTGTTTCTTTTTTAATTTTTTTTAAGATTTTGTTTAACGTTTTTATTAGTTTTTAATATTTATTATATTTTTAATGTATTTTTTTATTTATTTTATATCAATTTTTTTATTTTTATTTTTTTATTTTTTTTATATATTTTTAATATTTTTTTATTTAATTTAATTTTTTTATCTTCTTAATGTTTATTTTTATTTTAATTTTATTTTATTGTGTTTTAATAAATTTATTTTATTTCATTTTGGTTTATTTAATTTTATTTTAATTTCATAATTTTTTTAATTTTTTTTTATTATTTTTTTTTTATCTGATTTTATTATTATTTTATTTTGGATTTTTTATATAAATTAATTTAATTTTTTTAATTCAAATAAAAAAATCTCTTACTTACCTTTGCAGTTAGAGACGCAGGATTCAAGCAGCAAATGTCATTCTCTGTACTTTACAAAAAAAAAAAAAAAACTATGCACATTTAATTTTAATGCCACAATGTAAATTTCAATTAACTAAATTGCAATCAATTTTTCAGTAGCACGCGCCCAAATGTAGGCAATCAATGCACTCACTCAAACGCTTATTTCGCAAAAAGCAGCGCAACAACGGATTGGTCGTTTGTTGGTTTGATCGATTGATTGACGTGTCGGGTGTGTTGCTGAGTTGGTGGTTGCATGGGTGAGAATCGAAATCGGCAAATTGATTTGAGTAGCTTATTTTTACAACAACAACAGCAACAATAATAATAAAATACAACTGAAGAGCAGCAAAAAAAAGTATATAAATAAATAAACTGAGTGCCGCCGAGGAAGGGTTTGATAGACTGCCAAACAAATATATAAAAAATAAAAATAAAAATTAAAAAAAAAACGTTATTTTATTACAAAAGCAGGCTTTTATCAAAAATTAAAACGTGTGTGCCGTGCCCATGCAATTAATCAAAAGTCGAAATGAATGTATTTGCTTATGACCGAAACGTGGCGCACTCGCCTCAACGTAGCACAGCGTTGGTGTTTGCTTTTCACATACCTTTTCTCGATTTTTGCTTTATTTATTTTAATTTAATTTGCACTTTTTGCGCACCAAACACCTTTTTTACATTTTATTTTATTTATTAGCCGTCTATGCAAGCTTTTATTTATTTATTTCAACTTATTTTATATTTATTTCCAGCGGTCGTTCACTTGTGCGCTTGCTCTTTGTTATTGTTAAGTCAGTGCGCCTAAAAATAGATTTTAAATAGCACTCAATGAAAAATTGCATTTTTACTTCGATTTCGTTGTTATTCTCCGTAGTTTGCACGTGAGCAGGTGCTATGCCCAAAGATAGTAAGCGTTGTATTTGTCTGCTGATGGTGAAGTGCCTAAAAGTAGCTAATCAATGCGTTGACTTAGCGAAAAGGCAGAAAATTAAGTGAAAAAGAAAGTAAAGATATACGACAACTGCCTACGAGTGAAGTAAATGCAATTCAATTTGTCACAAGACTCAGCAAAATGTGTAACATTTAAAGTGAATATCATGCTAGCGCCTAGATGTAGGCAACGAGTTTTCTTTAATAGAGTAGCGAATGTGTTATGCAGTCATAATTTGTCTTTTAAATTTGAAGAAGGCTATTGGCAATAAAATAACCTTTGCGTTGATAGCCTTAAAAGCTTTTGAAAAAAAACATATTTATTGAAAAAAATTCGTTTAGAAATTGTATATTATAATTGTTGAATTTTCATCATTTTTTGGCAGAATTTTGTAATGTTTAAAATGTATAAAAATATTGGGTCTTGAAAAATTTTGAAATATTCAGAATCTTAACGGTGTAAAGTTATAACATTTTGACAATTATTTAGTGTTTTTATTAATTAAAATTGCAAAAAAGTGAAAAAAAATTTTGATTAAGAAAAAAAGTAATAAAAATTAATTTTTAATAATAAAATAAATAAGTTAAAATTTTTCTTTTTTTTAATTATTTTTTCCTGTTATTTTATTTATTTTCTTTTCATTTAAAAAATACCTAAAATTATGCAACATTTTTTACATAAAATATTTGTAAAGAAAACTGATTTTCATTAAAAAGTTTAGATTTATTGAAAATACTAGGTATGTTCAAAGAAAAATGTGTATTTTGTTTTTTCGCGGGTTGTGTACATTTGATTATCGATATTTTGTTTTTGCTATAATCGGACACATATATTTATCATTTGCTTGCATTAGAAGTCAATTTCGATTAGTCGTTGGTTTTTGGCAACAGAAGAGGTTAGTCTCGTTTTTGTGTGCTCTTCTATTTTTGACTACTGAAAAAAATGGATCAAAGAATATTTATTAAATTTTGCGTAAGAAATGGAATAAAGTGCTCCAAGGCACTTCATATGCTGACTGTGGCATTTGGTTAGTCCACTTTGTCTCAAAAATGAGTTTATAAGTCGTACAAGCGCTTCACAGAAAGCCGAGAGATGATGCTGATGACGATGAGCGTACTGGATGTGCGACCATGTCAGCAAGCGAATAAAGCAAACATCGAAACAGTAAAAAAAAATTATTCTTTAAAATCGTCAAATCACTGTTAGGGAAGTTGCAAACGATATTGTCATATTAATCGCCTCATGCCATTCAATTTCCTCCAACGTTTTGGGCATGAAAGGTGTGGCAGCGAAGTTTGTTCCGAAATTGCTAAATTTTGAGCAAAAGCCGTTTCGCATTAGCATCGCTCAGGAGTTGTTGAATAACGTCAATTTGCTCAAACGGGTCATAACTGGAGACGAAACGTGGGTATATGGTTACGATGTCGAAATTAAGGCCCAATCATTCCAATGGAAGCTGCCAGATGAACCAGAACTGAAAAAGGCACGCCAAGTTCGATCAAATGTGAACGTTTTGCTCACTGCTTTCTTTGATTACAATAGTGTGCTGGTGCATCATGAGTTCCTGCCAAAAGGTCTTGTAGTTAATAAGGATTACTACAAGAAAGTTATGCAACGTTTGCATGAAGCATTGAGGCTCAAACGATCGGAATTGTGGGAAAACAAATCATGGATTCTGCATCACAATAATGCACCAGCTCACACATCAATGCTTATTCGTGATTTTTTTTTTTTTTTTTGCCAAAAACAAAACAGTTATCATACCTCAAGTACCGTATTTACCAGATTTGTGGCTCCCTGTGACTGTTTCCTATTAACAAGACTAAAGAAACCAATGAAAGAAAACGTTTTGCCCCGCAATTGATGAGATCAAGTGAGAATCGAAGGAAGATGGTCATACCGCGAAGCGCTATGGTGCTGAGAAGTGCTTCGAGGATTCGAAAAAGTGTTGGCACAAGTGTATTTTACACGAGGGGGATTACTTTGAAGGTTACAAAATATATATGGATGAATAAATAAGTACTTTTCAAAAAAATTCAAAATTCACATCTTCTTTTGAACAGTCGTCTTAATGTTTGTGTTTTTAAATTTTTTAAA
Organism: Neoceratitis asiatica; assembly: GCA_030068015.2. Taxonomy (NCBI): domain Eukaryota; kingdom Metazoa; phylum Arthropoda; class Insecta; order Diptera; family Tephritidae; genus Neoceratitis; species Neoceratitis asiatica. The sequence continues at coordinate 68,454,050 of CM061527.1, read as the reverse complement.
AACCTAAATTTTTCAAAAAAAAAGTAAAAAATGTAGGAAAAACATATTAAATATTTCTTTTCCAATTTTTTATTAAGGCCTGATCATGATGGAACGAAAATTTTCAAGCTATATAAGCTCCTAAAAATATAATTTTTTTGAATTCATTTCAACCTTTTTTTACACAAAATACTACGAATTTTCTCTTCAAAAAGTACAAAAGGTATTTTATCCTACAGTAAACTTAATGAAATCTCATAAAATAACGAATCTAACAAAGCGCCTAAAAATATGCTACCATTTCAAAGCTTTTAACTATGCTTCCTAAAACAAAGTTACTTAAATCTCGTTGAACTTAGCTCCAAATAGATTTGTTATTTTTACTCTATTTCAATACTCAAACACAAAGAAAACTTCATTAAAAATTTCGCAACTAAATGTAGGCAACGAATTCAACAAATTAAAGTTCATTTCTGAATTTTTTTCTCAGTTCACCTCAAAATCAGTCCAGTTTTTGAGCTACTCTACTACCTTACTCCAAAAAAACTCCTACTTTACTACGCATTATTCCGCTATTTTACTACAACAAACCCACAATTCATAGGAAAAACGCTACAAGTTATTTACGCTTAGGTCAAAATAAAACTGCCTAAAAGTATGCTCTAAATTTCTGTGTCTGAGCTACTCAATAACAGCTGTCCACTAAGCATTAAATACACATTAAATGGACTGTGAATGGTATTCATTCAGGTTGCAGAATGAGAGTGAGTTGATGGACCCTAAGCAGGATGATAATAAAATAAAATATAATCCAAAAAAATTTTATATATATATATATATATATATATATATATATATATATATATATAAATGATGTGTAAATAATCCCCAACAGCTGCTGGTTTGAGTTAAAATGTAGACATTGTTATATATTTATTGCGGTCAGTGGTTGGTTTACGTGCTCCAAAAATGTTTTATGCTAGCTCAAGCTGAATAATATTCAATTAAGCGCAAATTTTTGAATTTTTTTTCTTAATATTACATACTTCAAAGAAAACTCAGCGCAAAGATACACTTATAAAAATATTCTACAGTTAATGGTGTGTGACTGTCTCAGGTAGGAGAACTTGCATGAGAAGATGCATATTTATGATGTAGAAATACACACATTTGAATCAAAAAACACATGCACACACACTCCCCAGGTAAAATAAACTAAAATGCCATTTCATTTTAATAATTCAAAGCATTTGAGTTGCTTCGCTGCGCGTATGAGAGGGAAGTTTGTGCAAGGATGTGCCGAATTCGTCCATCTACATAACACGTTAAGTGCAAAAAAAAATATTCCAAAAAATGGTAAAGCATACTTTTCGGTGCCTCTATTCACGCACACATACACATCAACATGTCTTTGGTCGCAGGATGCACAACGTTGACTCCTTTTGCGCGACGAAAAAACCCTTACATTTTTCACTAAAGCTCAGGCAACACAATTCAAGCGCTGAGCTTGGATGTAGTTTGAAGTTATTATTCTTACAATTTTTCGTTTTCATATTTTTTTCATTTTTTTATAAATTTCCTTCTTTTTTTTTGGAATTTTTTTATAAAGTTTTTTAAACATTTTTCTTAATTTTTTTTTAATTTTTTTTATTTATTTATTTATATTTTTTGTACACCTCCAGCGCCTCACTTAACATCGTTTAACACTCTCAACTCTTTCATTTTACTTACTTCACAAACACACACACTCTGTGCTGTATGCATTGTTATACCGTTAACACATGCTTTGTGCCGTTCGCAAGAGTTTCACTTTTACCGCTACGCGTTACCGCTTGTTCGCTTGCCATCATCGTACTGAAGTCGCAACGCGTCGGCACAACAATTTTGTTATATTTCACCGTATTTCAGCCATAATCGTATATGTAACGGTGTTTGGTGGCAATCGTGTTTGTGCTGTCGTTTACACAGTTATGGCTTAACAACTACACATTTGTGGATTGTATGTTAAGTGGTAATGTGACAGGGAGTATAGCAACAGATGGCTGAGAAGTTTCAGGAAAATTTTTTTTTCTTATTTTGCACAAAATTTCATTTGGGAAAAATGTTTATATAAATATTATTCATATAGAAAATATTGAGAAAATATATTCCCGAAAACATATTATTGAAAAAAAATTTTAACATAATTTAATTTATTTATTTATTTTAGTTTAGTTTAGTTTTTTCTATTTTCTTTAATTTTATTTAATTTTATTTTATTTTCCTTTTTATTTTTTATTTTATTTTATTTTATTTTGTTTTATATTATATTATTTTTTTTTTTTAGTTTTTTTGTTTTCATTTCATTTTATTTAATTTATTATTTTATTTTATTTTATTTTTATTTATTTATTTTTTTTTTTTAATTTATGGTTTTTTATTTTATTGTTATTATTATTATTTTATTTTTTGTTTGTTTTAGTTTATTTTATTTTATTTTATTTTGTTTTAATTTATGGTTTTTTATTTTATTTTATTTTATTTCCTATTTAATTTTTTATTTATTTTTTTTTTCATTTCATTTTTTTTACTTCATTTTATTTTATTTTTTTTTTAATTTTTTTTTTATATCTTATTTTATTTTAATTTATGGTTTTTTGTTTTATTTATTTTATGTTATTTTATTTTATTTGTTATTTTTTTAATTTCATTTTTATTTATTTATTTTATTTTATTTTAATTTATTTTATTTTATTTTAATTTATATTATTTAATTTTTTATTTATTTTTGTTTGTTTTATTTTAATTTATTTTATTTTAATTTATGTTTTTTTTTAAATTAATTTTATTTTATTTTATTTTAATTTATTCTATTTTATTTTACTTTTTTATATTATTTTTTTTTGAATTTTTTTTTGAATTTTTTTTATTTTTTTTTTTATTGTGTTTTATAGTAATTTATTTTATTTATTTTTTCCATTTTTTTTCTTAATATTTTCTATTTTACTTTTTTTCTAACAAAATTATTTTTACGGTCCCTTAAACCCCATACTCGTGTCACCCACTTTGGGTTAATAACAGCAGCAGGGTTGTCTTTTCCGTGTGCTCTGCTGCGCAAGTCCGAAATTTTGATTTATTTGTGGAACTTGTGCGCCAAATGTTATTTTAAATTTTCAAATAACGGTAATGTATGGCAAAATACGCATCAAAGTGAAATTCTTCAAAACATCGCTGATTTTCGCCCACTCTCCGACGTAAGAGAAGGGCGATGTGATCAAAGACGACTTTCATGAGCATCTGAAGTGTACTTACGTGCGCTACCACCGCCACAATGGCCAAATTGTGCTTGATAACTCGAACGCCAGGGTGGGCAAAGTAGGTATCACTGACTCTGCTGCCGAAAAAGTCAGCATTCATGACGAAACATACCCAAATGGGTTGAGCTTGAAAGACTGCCGGTATTAGAAATATGGTTGGTATTTAGTACTCGAGTGCAAAAGACACCCAAACGATTTTCTTCTCGACTTGAACTCTTGGTCTCTGAGAGATGGCATTTCAAACTTGCTTCGTACAACTGCAGGTCAAAATATTGGTTTTCGAACAGAACAAAAGAATAGCTGGTACGATGAGGACTTTCGCAACATAGCGGCGAGAAAAGAGACTATCGCGGGCTATATGTGAAAGATACCAGGAGTTGAAGAGGGAAGCGAGATGCATTTGCAGAAATGCTAGAACTTGTTAATGCCGCTAAAGAAGAAAATGTCTCGCTATCCATCTACCAGCAATCTCCAATGAACTTCAGCAGTTTAAATTCGTTAACATCTGCCAGCTATCGGAGATCGTTCGCTTAAACTTCAGAAATATTTCGGAGCTTCCCTACACTACCAAACACTGAAAGGAGTTGAAATATTGCTTACAGCTACCGCAGTTTATACATAAGACGAAATTATATGGAAAAAATATGAGAGAAGACTACTCCGTTTCCTCTTTCTTCAAGTTCCGAGTCATTTGTATAGATTTCAGCGTGTAGAGATGAAAAAATCATCTACCAGCGGCTAAACTTGGTGTTTGGTCCTTCTCAAACATTTATAATTGAACTTTTTGATCACGAAATATTGAGTTTAAATTCTTTTTTAGTAATTGGACTTAAAAATAAACTAAATTTTAAGTTAAATAATTATTTTCTAATAAAACCATATTTTTATTTTATTTTTTGATTTTAATTTGTTTATAATTTTTATTGCTTTTTTGAATGGAAAAAATATCCTAAAATATTAAAAAGAAAATAAAAATATTTGGGAAGTCATTTTTGCGATAGGATTTTTTTCAAAACAGTTAATCGAGAATAAAATTTTTTTAAAACCTCTTTGACCATTAGGAAGCATTTTAGTTTCATCACAATTGTTCAAGCCGATGCATGCTCAGGCTTTAACAGCCTCATTCAATTAGCCGTTTGAGAATTGCAGGTTAAATGTGAAAATTTCATTGAAAGTGATACATCTGGCGGTTTGAATATGCAACTATAGTCATTACCCCTGGCTTTGCAGTAGATGCCTAAAAATATGCAATAAATTTCACCAAAAACTTCACTGGATAATATATTATAACGGGTGATCCATTTTGAGGTTCCCTACTTTTTTAAAGAAAAAAACACAGAAAATTCAAATTTGATGGGTAATGTTTATTCTCATCTCAGATGGTCCATCCGTTGAGTCCAATTTTCGATGACTCGTTCGAGCATTTCGACTGGTAACTGGCTAATGATAAGCGTGATGTTTTGCTCCAAGGCCTGAATCGAAGCGGGATTGTCCGCATAGACTTTAGACTTTACATATTCCCACCGGAAAAAGTCTAGCGCTGTGATATCACACGATCTTGGGGGTCAATAGACCGTCCCAAAACGTGGAATCATCTACTCACCAAAGTGTTCTCTCAACAAATCCATTGATTGATGCGATGTGTGGGAAATAGCGACGTCTGGTTGATACCAAATATCGAGGAGATCACGAGCTTCAATTTCAGGTATCAAAAAGTCGGTTATCATGGCGCGATAACGGTCACCATTGATGGCTAAGTTCTCACTTACATCAGTTTGCGAGAAGTATGGACCGACGATTCCACCGGCCCACAAGCCACACCAATCCTTTTTTTTTTCTGGATTAAATGTTAAATCTTGAATCTCTTCAGGTTGCTCTTTGTACCAAATGCTTCAATTTTGCTTGCTTACATACTCATTGAGCCAGAAATGGGCCTCAACGATTTGGCCCTTGGAACTTTTCAAGAGCCCATAGAGCGAAGCGATGTCACTTGGGTAGGTCGGGCGACTTCAGTTCTTGCACAAACTGTATTTTGTACGCTTTCAGTTTAATATCTCGACGTAAAATGCGCCAAGTCGTCATATACGTCAGTCCGAGTTGCTATGAACGGCAACGAATGGACTCTCCACGGTTTTCGTGTATACGATCAGCTACAGCCGCTATATTTTCTTCACTGCGTGCTAAACATGGTCTATTCGGTCGATTATTATCAAACAATGAATGCTGGGTCTCAAGATGGTTGATGGTGTTGCGCTCAGTGAGTACGCTCATTAGGTCTATTGTGTTGACCATAAGTTGAGCGAAGTGCGCCAAATACATGCTTTACAGAACGTGAATTTTCGTTGAAGTTGAAGTTTAATGATTTGTAAACGTTGTTCAGGCGTAAGTCTTTCCATTATGAAGATGAAGTGCCAAACAAAAACAAAATGACAACTTGACATAACTCAAAGGGTGATCTGTCAAAAAAAGGCTATTGAAAAAAGTATCTCAACTTGGATCACCCTTCACTACTAATGAGATAAATTTGAATGCATTTATTTCAATCGGTTTGCCTCCTAACGGCATTTCCAGCACTTTGTTCAAATCCTCATGATAAACTTCCACAGATTTGAGCATGTGCAACCCAAGAAGTTCGCTTAAAAATCAAAGCAACCAAAAATTTCAAGACATCAATTAGCAATTAAAATAAGTAACGGTAGCAAAAGCAACAATAACAAATTTACAACAACCGAAAATGTAACCTTGCAATGGAGGGCAAAAGTAGAATGCAGCTAATGAGCATAGCCTGAGGCGCTGCAGGCGCTTACTCATAAAGCACTCAAGCAAGCAATTTTAATGCGAATTCGATTTAACGAAATAAATTGCTGCGGCAGTAAGTGGCAAGAGAAAACTGCAGGCAAATAGCTGACCGTTGGAGTTACAACTATGTGGAGGAGAAAATCGAATTTTATAAAGCTGCAGGAGGAGGAGGTGGTATAAATGAGGAAGCTGAAGAGGTGAAGGCAAATGGAGTACCACTTGAAGCTGCTGCTGCCTTTTCTTCCATCTCTCTATTATTAGCCACTTGCAACCCTTTATTACATATATATATATATATATATGTATGCTAGCTACACTCTAAAGAATTCTTAGATTTTTTTCCGATTTTTCAATTACGCTTCAGCACCTGTTGGCCACCAATAACAAGCGATAGCTTTTATAGAGAGTTTCCATGCCATACTTATGTATGCATGTGTGTGTGTGTGTGTAATTGTTGCTACAAATGTTGTAAGCGGTATTACAAGTTTACCAACAACAAACGCATGTAATATGGAATAAATCTACACACACACGCATACACACATACACAACGTCTTTCCTGCAAGCGCTCTCCAACTCTTACGATCAAAGCTGCTTTTTCGCTTAGGAATGAATTTAAAAAATCCCATACGAAATACCGTTACGCATACGAAAGCCATGAGCATTTTCCACTTAAACGAAGAAGAAAAATCAGGAGGGTTAAGGCTGCACATAATTTTGAAATAAAAAGTACCAAAAAAAAAAAAAATTAAAAATTTCGGGGCCAAAAGAAAATAAAGAGGAAAAAAAATAGTAAAATGAAATAATGAAAGTCTATACATTTAACGATTTCGAAAGTGCAGTGTTCTATTTTGACATCTGTCAAACTTCACATTATCACATTTGGAGCTCTGAGCATTCTCAAATAATTGAAGAGAGATCATTACACAACGAAAAACTTACGTTCTGGTGCACTCTTTAGCACATTATTGCTTTGGAAATGACAACGGCGCGACTTTCACTCTCAATTCGGCGCATTATGGTCGTATGATAACCGATTTTTTTTTTGGCATGCAAACGAAGAGCATGACTTCATTACTTGGACAGGATGTGGTTACAACAAGATGATGCCACATGCCCTATAATACGTGTGAATATTGCTTTATTTCGAGAGAAATTTCCCGGCCGCGTAATCTCTGATGAAAATTGGCCTCAGAGATCGTGCGATTCGACACCGTCCGACTTTATTTGTGTGAGGCTACGTGAAAGACCGTATTTATTCGTATAAACTTTTAACACTTGAGCGCTTGAAAACCAACATTCGTCAAGTTATGGCTGAGATACCGTTCAATATGTGCCAAAAAGTGGTCGAATAGTACCTCAAACGGATCGAAGTTTGCAAAAACTCACGAGGCTCACAGAGCAATATTCACCCAAGCAGAAAGAACATTTTTTGCAATGCAAGATGACGTCGTTCCCACCAGAAATTATGTCAAGTATGTAATTCGTGACGTCAGAAGCGAAACTCTAAGCCATGTGCTTACTGGATGTGTTACGCTCGCTGATACGATGTATGACATCGCGAAAGTAATTCACTTGCAACTTGCCCAGAAGAACAACTTTTATCAAAATAATCAAAATGATGCACCGTACTTCAGATATATTCCTGAACCAATGCACAAGATGCATAAACTTGGCTTGATGACCAGTTTACGTACACTGCGCTAGAGAAATCATCCATCCAGGATTATTGGTATGCTAAGTTCAGACGTGGTGAAATGAGCACCGAAGAACGCGGCGAACGAAGTGGGCGCCCAAAAGCGATTGTTACCGACGAAAACATCAAATAAAAAATCCATAAAATGATTTTCAATGACCGGAAATTGAAATTGAGTGAAATAGCAGGAACTCTGAAGATATCAACTGGAGGTGTACATCATATCTTCTACGAATATTTGGGTATGAGAAAGCTCTATGCAAAGTGGTTGCCGAGCGAGCTCACTTTTGACCAAAAACAATGACGAGTCGATAATACCGATCAGCGTTTGGAGATGTTTAAGCATAATAAACCCAAGTTTTTGCATCGATATGTGACAATAGATGTAACACACTCCGAAGTCCAATCGACAGTCATCCGAGTGGACTGCACATGATGAGACCGCTCCAAAGCGTGGAAAAACGCAACAGTCGGCTGACAAGTTTATGGCATCTGTATTTTGTGCTGCCCATAGAAAAATTTTTTTCGACCACACTGAAAAAGGAAACCCCATCAACAGTGACTATTACATAACATTATTGGCCCGTTTGAAAAACGAAATCGCCGAAAAACAGCCGAATTTGAAGAAAAAGAAAGTGCTGTCTCACCAAGACAATACACCGTCGTGTGACAAGTCAGTGAAATCGATGGCATAAATCCATGTATTGGGCTTCGAATTGCTTCCGTTATCCACCATATTCTTTAGATCTGGGTCCCAACGACTGTTTCTTGTTCTCATAACTCAAAAAAGTGTTCGCTGGGAAGGACCTAAGGTTGAATGAAAACGTGGCCACCGAAACTGAGGCTTCTCTTGATGCAAAGGGCAAATCATACTATAAAAATGGTATCTAAATGTTCGAGGGTCGCTGTAATCAGTGTATCATCTTTGATGGGAACTATACTTGATTAAAAAAAAAAAAAATTTTGCTAAAAAATGGTTTCTACGGTAGTACGGGACTTTTCAATTGACCTGTTATATATTTTTAAGTTTATTTATATTTAATGAAATATACATTAATGGCCTGTAACTAAGCTGCCGCCAACAAATGAAATTTACTCCCTAACGGAATGCTAAAAAGGGAAATAAAAATAAAAATAAAAATAAAAATAAAAAATTTAATAAAATAAAAGTAAAAATAAAATAAAATAAAAAAATAACAATAAAATAAAAATAAAAATATAAAATAAAAAGGGGGAATTATTAAAAACATAAAAAAAATAAAATAAAAAAATTAAAAAAAAAATTTTAATTAAAAAACAAAATAAAAATTTAAAAAATTAAATAAAATAAAATAAAATAAAATAAATAGAAATAAAAAAATTAAAATTAAAACAAAAATAAAAAATATAAAAAAATATAAAAATTAAAAGAAAAAAGAAAATGAGATAAAATAAAATTTAAAGTAAAAAATTATACAAAAATTAAGAAATAGAATAGAATAATAGAAATAAAAATTAAAATTAAAATTAAAATCCAAAAAAAAATTTAACTAAAAAAAATAAAATATAACAAAAAATTAAAAATATTAAAAAAGTTATATAAAATAAAAAATGAAACAAAATAAAAATAAAATAAAATAAACAAATAAAGAGAATAAAATTAAATAAGAAAAAATTAAATTTGAATTAAAGAAATTATTAAAAAAAAATTTAAAAATATGAAAATAAAAATTAAAATTAAAATTAAAATTAAAATAAAATAAAACAAAAAAATCAAAAAATTATATAAAATAAAAAATGAAAAATTAAATGAAATAAAATAACAAAAAATAAAATTAATATAAAATTAAATAAAATAAATTATGCAAGAAGAGTGAATCAAATCACACCCTAATGTGTAAATAAATTTACACCTAAGGTCTAGTGCCGCATGTGGCGACTTTAAGTGTTGGCAAATGAAATCACTTCCATTTCAAGCTCAAACCAATTTATTTGAAAAGCAAGAGTATTTCGCAAAAAACCAAGTTTTCTAAGCAAAAGGACGCATTGCTTGCTACTTCTTATTGGAAAATAGCACTAAAGCAAAAAAAAAATAAACGAAAAGTGTTGAATCGAAGGTATTTCTTAGTTGCATTGCGTGTTGCAAGTGTAGCAAAAAGCTAACAAGCATTTACTCATAGTGCACAACAAGCTTACACACACACATACATACACACACAGTTGTTGACTCGACTGTGGTAACGTATATTATGCAGTCCAGTGGTAAGTCCTAACTCTATACCAAGAAGTCTTGTGCTAAAATCTTTGGTAAATTCAGTTTACCCAGCATTCCACTTGAAGGTGGTGGGTTTTGTAGTGGTATCAAGTTATGTTGAATAATTGGTTGAGTGGCAGGTAGACTGAGGTTGTTGGTACGGAAATTTTTCTGGTTGCTGCTGTGGAAACCAGAAAAATCTTTGACTCTTAACTCCCTGTTAGTGTTGTTCGGTTCGTCTATTGCTTTGTTGCTTATTTTTGCTTACCAACTGCAATGGAGTGCCTATTTTCCTGACCTTTTTTTAACTAATCTAATGTGTGTGATAGTCGGAAGGTCATTTGGCAACAAAATTTTTGACCACTTCTGACAACATTTTGTGATTTTCCACATTTTGTTAAGCAAAAAAAATATGAGAAAAGCAGAGGAGTATATCTAAAAAGGATAAAATAGAGGAATTGCCTCTTCCTCTTTGACATTCCCATTCTCTTATGATCAAAAGGTCTCTTCCCATCTAATCGATGATCTTCCGAAGGTAAGACTGTCACAAAATCAATACATCACAAATCAAATGCAGTTCAAAAAGATGCAGCTGGAAGTATGTCCTTCCCGCTAGAATCTCATGTCATTTGATCGCAAATGGAACCACAGCTCGCAGCAACCCTCCAGCGCCACGCTTGACTAAGTGAAATGGCTTAAATACTCGATACCGAGACCGACATATAGATCATTCACATTTAGCGGTACATGAAATGATACATGAGCAGTGTTCGAGAAACTCTACGGAAAGTCGTAGAGACTAACGCAGGGTTTTAGAACCGTTTCAAGAAAGTTGTTGGCACACACTATACGATTTGGTGATAGGTATTGAAAATAGGTATTGATCTCTTTAACTTATTTAAACTTTAGGCACCCGAAGAGACCCGACGGGATCCAAAAAAAAAAAACCGCCGCGCAATTCGCTCCTATATTGTTGAGCTCGGAACTTACTCTACGACAGAAGTAGTTAACCTATCAAACCCTTTTGTGTCTAATTTTAATACGAACGCCCTACGTACTTCGTCAGGTGGATCTGCAGAACTGCCGTAGTACCTGTCGTGTTTGAAGAAGTTATCGTGCAGTAGAAGTTGCTAAAAAGATTACTTTAGCTAGATAGCCTGTCGGATCGATTGTCGGAATGAGCTTAAGACACTTCGTATTTCTTTAGAGACTCCACTTCATTCATAGTTGTATGCGTCTTCCAAGCCAAGACCGATTGGCATCTCATTTTAACCATAATCCCTTCCATTTCGAGGTCTGAATAAGACAGAGCTACTGAATGAAGGCAGCCCTTACCTTTTTTAACGAATGAGTCGAAGCTTAACGGAAAGGGCGGCGTAGCAGTCTTTTGTCCATTGCAATGTTTTTAAGTGGTAGAATAGTTCGGAGTTGACTTCTGTGAGACAACCCAAGGTTTACTCAGATAGCAAACGAGCTAATACTACACTGGATGCATTCATGGTGGGCTCCAAAATTATATAAGGACGACATACATGATTTCCAGACTTTACCGAATTTTACCTGAACCCACAAACGAAGTTGTCTGGAGTAAGAGATGGAAACGCCCATACACTTTCGTCAAAGCTGGACTGGGTTCGCCAGGGCCTCCGCCTTGGCGTCAGCCATCTTTACCTCAGCCAACCTAAGTGTAGACCAAAAACTTGCCGGGGTTCGGAACTTGGCTCCGATTTAGTTTCGAACTTAAAATTCCAGTTCTTCCAAATTGGCTTCCGAGCTACTTGTTCTTAAGCTGAGCTTTTGGATCGTCGTTGCTTAAAAGAGCCAATTCAGCTTTCGTTTGATAGGAGGCACCCAGTTTTAGGCTACAAGACCTCACTAGACAACACTTTTGTAAGCTTGACAATAATGGTTTCCCGCTTAACCTACATGTTCTACTTCATTGCTCCATGAGAGTTCGTTTCCGACTCCTTATACATACTGATATTGAGTACGTGCTATCCTTCAAAGTCGATACCAGTTCAAAATCTTTTTTTACTTATTTGAAAATTTCATATTAAATATTTTGAGCTTAATCAGAGTCTACTTAAAATGGCTTCTCGGTCCCCCACCCCCCTTTCCATTCTGAACTCACATCACCACTGCACCGATTAGTGATACCATCTCTGCCATTTTCACAGGTAGTTCAACAACTAACTGGAAAACAGTGAGATAAACATTATACACTCACACACATTTGCACACACACACATACTTACCTAACATACACATATACACCAGTGCAAATATGTAAACACCAATGGGCGAACAACTTGGACAGTTGTAAAAAGAGATTGCATTTGTTGACAACATATTTGTTGGCAAACCCATTTTGTTGTTGTTGTTATACTAGTTGTTGTTGTTGCTGCTGATTTTAGTTGCTGATAGTGTAACAGCCTAAGTACTGGAGGTAATGTTGTAGAAATGAAGGCATAATTGAATTCAATGATACTAAGAAAAATTCAGTGCTCAGCTGAGTGGGTGGATGAGAGTGTGAGAGAGACAGAGAGAGAAAGAGAGAGAAAGAGTGAGAGCTGGAAGAGGTTTGAAAAGCGGTTTGTACTTTGTTACGGACACAACTACTTTTATCAAGTTATACAACAAATAAAATAAAAGTAAAAACAACAACAACTACTACTACTGCGACTACTACAACTACTACAGTATTTGCCTGCCACTAAATAAGCCTTCAATTCATGACTCAGTTGATGGTGGTGTGAGATTGTGGTACTCCGTGTAGTAGGTATATTTGTGCAAAGGCAATTAAATTGAATTGTACGCTCTCGTTTTACAGGTGCTTAACGACTACTAGCTCGCTTATATACTTACCTACTTGAATGGGTTACATTTTATTTCCGTTTTCAATTTATGGTAATGGCAATCGGCGATTTTATGTTATTGTATATCTGCGCAAAAAAAAGTGAGCCTAGTGGCACGCCATTAGCGCTTAATGGAAGGCCAGAACTCTGTAGCCGGTCAATTGGTTACAAGTTATCTTGGGCAAGAATTTGTATGCCTTTTATAAAAAAAATTTAGCAAAGTTTTGAGGGAAATATCTGCATTTCCAAAATAAATTTTAATATTTTACTGATTTTTGTATCTAAATAACTTATAAGGAATATATACAGCATATAGTCTTCAAGCAAATAATTTTTCGAAAACGTATTTTTGAGTTCCTTGCTCCACTTACTAAGCAGTTGAGAGCTTCAAAATTGATCAGCTATTCACTTATCATGTGTGGTATGTGCGCAGTGAAAATCATCAAAATCTATGCACTACAGCATATAGCTGCCATACAATTTATTATTCAAAAATGAATTTTTCACTTATAGAAACTATAATGAAGTAGCTAAGAATGTGAAAGTTGGTTAGCTTTACTCATACCATGAGTAGAGAGTGCAGTGTAAAAATCACTGAAATCGCTCGACTACAACATAGGGATGTCATACAATTTATTGTTAAAAAACGCATTTTTGACTTACAAACACCACAATGATGTGGCTAAATGCGTAATTTTCAGCATATGATTTATATATTAAGTGTGGAAAAAGATCACTGAAAATTTTTTAATTCGGCATACTATTACACTTAGCTGCCATACAAATTGTAGTTCAAAAATGATATTTTGGCACATAACTTCTTTAATACAGCAGTCAGGCCTTCAAAAATCAGTGCGCTGTTTGTAAATCATATGTGTGGAGCACACAGTGAAAGTGATCAGAATCGCACAACTAAAACTTATAGTGCCCATACGAATGATTTTTCGAAAATGCATTTTTGAGCTATAATTTCTATTTTGAAATGACACATTGAAAAATATTAAGCTAAAATTTCATAAATAACTATCAGAAGTCTCGAAATCTTAAAAAAAAACATATATATTTATGAAAAAATTAAAATTAAAAAATAATTATACATTCATAAAGGGTATAATTTTCGGTCATGGCTGTGGAAAGAGTTCTTCTTATTTTTCTACTCAATGTTATGCCTTTCTTAGACATTCTCACAAGCACTTTCTTGAATACTTTATATGCGCCGTTCTCCACTACAACTGCTTATCGGCCGATCGTGAGCATTTCGTGAACAGTCTTGTCCTTTTCCTTTCATTACTTTTTTACTTTCTATATAAAAAAATGAAGAAAAAAACATTTAAATAAAATTAAATTGAAATAGTTGTTTATTTCCTCGATTTAATCGAACTCTCACATCGCATTTTAGTTACATTGAGTGCCTTAAAAATTTATTAAAATTGCTATGATCAAAATAGGTAAAGCGAACAATTCCAAGCTGAAATGAAGAGTAAATATATAAAACGATTATTGTCTTCGGTACTTAGCGGGGATTTATTGTTAGCGAGGACCTCGCGGACGGAAGTTCATACCTTTGTGATCTTGGTACACCATTATTGTTGTTGTTGAAACCAGCTTTGGCGATGACCTGAAAAAGACAAGAAAGGAGTAAGTAATAAATTCTGAGGAGATACCCGTAAACAGAGACAGAGACATAAACAAAGGCACAGACAAAAACAAAGGCAGAGACAAAGACAGAGACAGAGACAGAGAGACAGAGAGACAGAGAGGCAGAGAGGCAGAGAGACAGAGAGACAGAGAGACAGAGAGACAGAGAGACAGAGAGACAGAGAGACAGAGAGACAGAGAGACAGAGAGACAGAGAGACAGAGAGACAGAGAGACAGAGAGACAGAGAGACAGAGAGACAGAGAGACAGAGAGACAGAGAGACAGAGACAGAGACAGAGACAGAGACAGAGACAGAGACAGAGACAGAGACAGAGACAGAAGCAGAGAGACACAGAGACAGAAAGACAGAGAGAGAGAGCTCTAGATACTGCATTTTAGCAACAGCAAGCAGAGTCTAAAAAGGGCTTCTAAAAACCAAAAAACAATATACAAACTCACATCCTTTGTTTTATCCACAACAACACTAACACCATCAGCAACACCGACCCGCACTCCTGACTCATTATTGTTATCTACATGCTTTCCAACATCTTTAATGGCTTGCTCTATGTCGTGCGGCCCAAGCGTGGGTTCGGCTTTGTGTTCACCAGTTGTTCCTTCGTTAACTTTACCATTCGCTGGAGCTTCCGTCTCTATAGGCTCATCATTGACTGGCTGCTCTGGCGGTGTTGCTGTTTCATTCTCAGTTTCACTAGCCTCATCTTCTGTGGCTTCACCTGCTAACGCTTCTTCTGCGGGTTCGCCGTCCTCTTTTGCTTCTTCTCCTTCAGTGGTTTCAGCAGCTTCTCCTCCGTCTCCTGCCTCAGCTGGTTCTGCGGCATCACCAGCATCCTCAGCTGCTTCTTCTGCATTTTCGGGTTCTTCTGCTGCTTCTGCTTCTTCCTCCACTTCCTCTTTCTCTACCTCTTCTTCAGCTTCATCTGCTGCATTTTCATTTTCAACACTTGCATCAGTTGCTTCTTCCTCTAATTTAGCACTCTTTGTCTCTACGACTGTGTCTTCCATTTCTTCAGCCGATACATCTTCCGTTGAACTGGCGGCTTCTTCTGCGCCCTCTTCTGCATCCTTCGCATCCTCCGTGTCCTCCGCATCCTTTTCTATCGGCGACTCGTTTGTCGCTTCTTCTTCACCTTCCACAACAGTTGGTGTTTTCCCGACATCCCCTTCTAATCTCGATTCATCATATATGGCCAGCACACCAAACTCATTCTCAACGCCAACTGCCACCTCGTAGGCATCATTGGTTTCCACATCCGCTGCATCGTAATCGCTTCCGGCCGCCGCAGCTTCATCATCTTCCCCACCAAACGCAGCTGGCAACATTACATGAGCTCTACCCACCGTATCAACGACAACACGTTTCCCCACACAATCCGTGGTTGACTCGCCATTCTCTGCACGTCCGCCACTAATCACATCACAATACACACCACTCGGTAGGCAAGTCTCAACTTGAGCATCGTAAGCCAAGCGTACATCGTTATTAAACACAAAGAATGCTTTGTTGCCACGACAGAATGCTATGTGATTCGGACCGTCCGTTTGGAAATTGATGACACCATCCTCTACCTCGTTGAGCGTATTCACCAGCTGTATCATCTGTACGATAGGCGGCCAACGATGCTCACACACCCAACCGGAGGCGAGCTCACAGCGACCAGTTGACCCATCAAAAGTTGGCGAGCGTATTTGTGCTGACGGCACAGCAGTTGTATCTGTCTCTGCCGGCTCTTCGCCTTCTGCAGCTGGCTCTTCATCTCCTGCAGCTGGCTCTTCATCTGCTGCGGCTGGCTCTTCATCACCACCTTCAGCCTCCTCTGGCGCTTCCTCACCTTCAGCTGCCTCACCATCACCATCTTCAGCAACAGCGCCATCGGCATCATCTGCTTCAACTTCTGTTTCGGCCTCCTCTTCCTCCTTTTCACCCTCCTCTTGCTCTTCCATCGGTGGTCCTTGCTCTGGTTGTTGTGCGGCAAAATAATATGAGCTCATAATCCGTTTAACTCGCCCATAAGGATGTGCCAACATAAAAGCTGTGGCCATGATATATTTCCTTGGCTGCCGGTAGGAAAGTAACTGATTAGCGCCTAAGAGCTTACTATCTCGCTGCCCATCATGACTGTCGACGAAAACGAGCGCTTGCTGGTGTGGCAAGAAGCCCATTGCGGGACCCCAGTTGATGAGTGAGCTCAGTGGTGCTTTACCGTTGATGATATTAGCCAATTCAGCGGCGTAGAGGTAGTCGGTGACCATGCCATAGCTGGAGTACTCGGTTCTGAAAGAGAGCCGACAGAATGTGCATGAGCATATAATTTCAACTGACAGGAAGGGCTCTGAAAAACAAAAAGAATCTAGTTTAAGCTGTAAACTCACTTCGATATCGAATCCACACCTAAATCAACAACGTCTTGATACACAAATGGTCGTGCATTTTCGGGAAAATCGAAGTCCTTACTATTGAGATTCTTAACATCCTTGAAGAGGAGCTAAATGAAGGGAAAAATAAAATTTATTCAATTTCTGTCTTAAAAGTTTCTCGAGAATTATATAAAAAAATTTAGATATCACTTAAGGCTGTCTTCGGACTAGTTCCGAGCTAGTTGACAAAACGAAAAAAATTTAATACTTTCAAATTCGTTTCAGCCAATTTTGAAGCTTTTTCAAAAATAAAAAATGTTACTAGTTGTGGAATGAATTTGGACTACTTCATGACTGTATGAGGCTCGAGTAAAAAATATAAAATTTTCAACTAATAATTTCGGAGCATTTCGGAGAAAAGCTCAAAACTATTTTTTGGTTTTAGTTTGAGACCACTTCAGTGTATGTTATTTAAATCTACTACAGTTCAGCAAAGAAACGTTTTCATTAGCAGTTTTCCAGTTCTCGAAAAGATTAATTTTGAACTGCAGCAGCATTGGTGACACTTCGAATGATTTTGATTCGATTTTTCAGATCTTTGGAACAAGTTCAGAATTAGTACTCTTCAGCTGCTTATTTCAAAACCTGCTCAGTAGCCACTCAAAGAAATTTTAACATGATTTGCACAAAATTCAGTATGAGAATTATTTTATAACTAATTTTGTACTATCTCCGAAAAAAGTTTCGGCGTCAATTCGAAACTCCTGTTAAGAAACTAATATTTTTTCCAAAACTATTTAGATGCCACTCAAAATTTTCAGAATTAGTTTGGAAGTAGTTTGGGAATTTTTTGTATAAAAATTGTATAGTCACTCCAGAAAGAAAGTTTTTTTTTTCAGAAAAATTCAAAACAAAACTCCGAGATGCTAAGAAATAAGCTTGAATATATTCAAAGCTATTTCAGAATTTTTTCGAAAACATATTAAGAAAACTTAAACCAAGTCTACTTTAGGGTCACCATTAATTTGCTTATCTACGACTATTTCGAAGCGTTAATTTTAGAACCTTTCCAAAAATTATTCAAAAAAATTTCGGAACTTGTTTGAATCCAGTTGAGGCCTCGTTTAAAGATTTACACATCGATTCAGTGGTTGAAAGTCATTTCGAATTGATTTGAAACTTTTTAGAGACTTCGAAAACTGTTCGAATAATTTCAAAACTAGTTTTAGACCAGTTCCACACGAGTTGAAAGTTATTACACAACGATTGCAAAGTAAAATGTCATTTTACATCGGTGGAGATTGATTTTAAATTTCAAAAACTGTTCGAAAAATTTCGAAACTAGTTTATATCCAGTTTGAAGTTAGTTCAGAATAAGTTGAAAAATATTACACATCGATTCCCTTTTGAAATATCATTATACATCGGTTCAGAATATTTTAGTATTTTCAAAAACCGTTCGAAATATTTTGAAACTAGTTGGAAATCAGTTCAAAACTAGTTGCAAAATATTACCCATCGATTCCCTAGTTAAATATCATTTTACATCGGTTCATAATTTTTTGGTATTTTCAAAAATTGTTCGAAAATTTTCTAACTCCTTTGAAACCTGTTCAAAACTGCTTGGAAGATATTACACTTCGATTCCCTTGTTAAATGTCCTTCTTCATCGGTTCAGATTTTTTTTTTTTAAATTTTCGATTTTTTTTAATTCCGAAAACTGTTTGAAAAAATTAAAAACAACCATTACAAGACAAACTGGAAGTTATTACACATCGATTCACTCATTAAATATCATTTTACATCGGCTCAGAATTTTTTTAGAAATTTCGAAAACTGTTCGAAAATTTTCGAAACTTGTTTAAAACTAGTTTAAGACTAACTGAAAGTTATTACACATTGATGCACTCATTAAATGTCATTTTACACCGGCTCAGAATTTTTTAAAAATTCCGAAAACTGTTCGAAAAATTCCGAAACTAGTTTGAGAACAGTTCAAAAATGTCAAGTCGGTTGATAGGAATACCTATTATACCATACGATATTTTACACCGGTTGAGAACTTTTTCTATGTGCCAAAATATGTTCGAAAATCTCTCAAACCTAGGCTGTTCATGCCTAGTTCAGGGTCATTTCGGGTGAATGTATAATTGTTTCAAAAAAAATTCAAAAACCTACGGAATTTTTTTTTAAATACTTTAGACTAGTTCTGAACTAGCTGAAGTCTTTTTCACATTAAAAAGTTTGCGATTCTTGTTGTTCTTACCCAGCTACTCTCGCTATCCTCAACTGTGTTCCTAGTAACTTGAAGCAGAACATCTCTATGATGGCAGCTCCTAAATTTCAAGCTAAGGGGTTAATTCTGGTTCAAAAGTGCTTCGATATTCGAGCAAATTCTTCAATTCTCAATTAGAGCTTCATTTCCCACCTCCTTGCCTACTCATACTCACCTTAATATCAA
This sequence comes from Neoceratitis asiatica, assembly GCA_030068015.2. Lineage (NCBI taxonomy): Eukaryota > Metazoa > Arthropoda > Insecta > Diptera > Tephritidae > Neoceratitis > Neoceratitis asiatica. Next base: position 68,434,713 of record CM061527.1, on the reverse strand, counting down.
TAGGCCAGATGTATTTTGCCGCGTCAACACGAAATCCCGCTGCGCCCAAGTCCACCAAACGATTAAGAAAATCTGTCAAATTAGCACGCACATCCAGACGATAATGATCCAGATCGGGCCAACCATTCAACGCACAATTGCGCACCACATGAGCGTCCATATAATTCGCCAACTCACAGGGTTTATGAAAGTGGCGACGAGCAAACGGCAACGCTGGAAAGTCAAGCGAACTTGCATTGGCCGTCGAGCCCGCATAACCAGCGAGCAGCCGCTGACCACTAGCAGTCTCCTCGTCATAAGCGCCCGCCATATGATTGAGCACCACATCGACATAGACACGCACACCCGCCGCATTACAAGACTGAGTCATCTGCTGAAACTCCGTCTCGTCGCCAGAGCGGGAAGCGATTTTAAACGAGATTGGTTGATAACGCTCCCACCATGGATGCTGAACGATGCTGTCGGAGTGTACAACCAAATGCTCGGCAACGGGTGAGACCTAGACGGAGTGAGGAGTAAGATGGAAATGTGTAGCTGAAATAAATGCCAAGAAAAAATGTGAGTCACACCTGAACACCCGCATAGCCGTGCGGCCCCAAAAACTGCTCGCACTCCGTGGCAATGTCGGCGAACTTCCATTCGAACAATTGTACAATGCCCGTGCGATTTGGCAAGAAATGCATTTGCGTATGATCGAGCAGTGGCTGCGAGGGTTGCTCAATCTGCAATGTACTACTGCCACCGTCCGCCCTATCGATGGCAATAGCCGTGGCCGAGGCAAGTAACTTTAACAGAAGTGTTAGAAGCAAGAGAGTAGCGCGTTTACGGGGACCTCGCTGCAAGTAAGGCACTCCACTGAGCTCCACTTGCATTGTGCTGGAAAGCTGGAAAAAGAAACCGTTATAATTTATTTTTATTGCCAACGGAAATTGTTGTGCGTGACGTGTTGCACTCTAATGCGCGCGCGCGCGTTCAACTTGATTCGCTTCAACTTCCGCTTCAATTGACCGCGTCGTCTGAGTCCATTGACAATACTAACCGTTAGCTGCTGCTGTGGTCTGCTGGTGGTCGCTCGCCAACTCGGAAAGTGTCAAGTCAATGCACGCGTATTGTCTGATTGTCATCAAAGCGCATTATATAGCAGTTTTTGTTGTTATTTTTTGTTGTTGTATTTTTTTAACTATCGTTTGGACGCACGCAAATGCACAACCGTTAGATTAGCAAACGCGACGTGCTCCCTCTTGTGGTATTACCACTACTCTTTACCGTTACTTCAAAATATTTACACTAAATGAATCAAAACACGGCATTCGAGTCCGCCTCACTTCCCACTGTGGGCTACTTCAGCCCAACAAAGACTTCACCTTGCATGTTTGACGCAGCGCAGCTGAGCTCTTTAAGCTCTTAAGCTGTTCTGTCTGCTTGGGCTGCACTAAAACCAACATGAATATGCCGCTCGCCACCCAGCTTTTGTTCGATTCGCTACTCACACTCTCTTCGCTGCTACTGAAACTCTTTCCCTCTCGAGCGCCGTTTACACTGTTGCCCTTAGAAATCCCTCATTCTCCCTTTCTCTCTCTCTCTCTCTGCTTTGCACTCTCCCTTTTACTTCAGTCCTCCCTTTGACATTCACGTGCAAATCCGCTTTTAACTTATCCGCTGTCAGCTGTCCAATCGCCTTCCGTCGCTCGTCAGTTCGTTACTCATAACATTTCTTTGTTTTTAACGGTTTCCCGCTTGCTCTTCTCTCCCAACTCCTGAAAATTTAGCTTGTTGCATGCCACATAATATATGTCATGATTTTCTGTTACATCAACAACAACAACAACAATTGTGCACTAACGCTACTAATCGCTTCATAGTTGTGGGATCTCTTTTGTTGCTTTTGTTTTCGTTTTTGTTGTTGTTTTTCGCTTTACTCAAATGTGAAATTGCAATTTGAATAATGAAGTTCCTCGGGGATTTAGCTGAGTAAATTGGGCTATAATTGTTTTAGTGGAAATATGCATGTGTGTGTTGTGTGCCGTTATGAGAATTGCAAAATATCGTGAAGTTAATAAATTTAATTTATCTGCACATGAAATCGTATATTTATCTCTATTTTAACGGTATATAAATTTAGAGCGGAATGGGAGACTCCGAAAGTTGGGTTAACACTCATTTCTGGTGTTACACAAGGCAAGCTCTCACGCTCAACTATAACTCGGATTATATTCTCAGTCGACTGAGCTTCAGTAAATATGTCTCGCTCCTTAAAGAGTGGGAGAGAGAGAGAGAGAGCGCTAGAGAGTAAAGCCTAAATTCTTATAGAGGACTTAGAAACTGCAACCGAATTTCCCAAATCATAGCGTATAATGTGAGAAATATACGAACATACAAAGGAAAGATCAAAGAGCACTCGCTCTGCATGCAGATATAAGCGAAATGCGCTCTCAAGTCAGTTCGAGCTTTGCGGATGTTAAAAGAGAATAGAAAGAAACTGACAGATACTTCATCCACTATACCTCAGCAAAATTTTTAGTGTGAGAAATATGTGGACCGAAGATATATCTTGGCAGTAGAGCAACTCTCGCTACCGAAGATCTTCATTATCTGATTTCCTAGCTCAATCCGAGCTTAGTTCTCTTTACAAGAGATGAAACCAAGAGTTTCGACCAAATTTCCTAGATATTGACTCAAGTCCACGAAGAAATCACATTTAGTTAGAGAACAACACTATCTAACGAAGTTCTATGTGACCTGTGATTCAGTCCGAGCTTTATCTTCTCACGTCCTAATGTTCTCAAGGCACGAGGAAGGTAAGCAAACATCCTTAATAACGACCCTCGGCTTGGGTAACTCGAAAGTACTGAGGCTTGCACGACTGTCGTAAGCAAAGATCTATTATCGGTAGTACATCTGGTGGCACTCTTCTAATCAAAAAAAAAATTTGCTCCACTTTTGGAAGTGAGAGCCACTACTGCGGAGTGGATACCAGTGTGTGCTACTATGTGGACCGAGATACAAACTTAAATTCTGGTCGAACAAGCATTCAAGATTATAGAAAAAGAGTTTTCTTATTGGCGGCCGCGAAAGCCGATTGATTAGCATTGCGTACTGCTATTCGGAAGGCCAGGGTTCGAGCCCAGGTTCGATCAACATCCAAAATTATAGAAAATAAATATTTCCAATTGCGATCGCCCATCAGCAAAGAATATCAGTCCCTTTACCGTCATTTCTTATATGAAATACAAACATTCTAATGAAAATCGTTCAGACGTATGGAGGAAAATTGAAGGTGGAGCCCGGTGAAAAATCACCTAAGTGATTATAAAGCCTCACCGTCTGCTCCGAAGCGAGTGTGTAGAGGATTGTCTCACCATGTAAACCAAAAAGAATGCCCAACTGTCTGCAAGTGCTGAGCTCTTTCATCCCTACTACAAAATAGCGCTTGAATATACAGATAGATTCATAGGGAGAGAGAGAAAGAGAGAGGGAGAGAGAGAGAGGAAGACAGATTCAGTCTTAAGAAATAAAGTTTCTAAATTTTCTAAACAGACTAAGGGTAATGGACCTAGGCTGTATGGTCTGACCTAGGTGAGAGTATTGTTTCACTTAATTGCAGAGTTCCACATAGCACCTTCTGATGCAAATGGAAGTGCGTACAAACCAGAGATTTTATATGCTGAAAGTGACACCCTCTCTCAAAAAGTATGCTCCTAAGGAAAGTTGGGAATTCCACAACCAAAGTAAACCTCTCAACTGAGTAGCTAAATTTACCAAGTAACCAGTGAGAGGTGTGGGGGAGGATGTGTAGTCTTGTGGGGGAGGACGTGTAGTCTTCAAGGACACTGCAAAGTAGCCTCCACATATTCGTTATGTTGGACTCTATTCATTGGACGCTATTTTTTATGGTTTTATTACTAGAAACGTGACTGATAAGCTCTTCAACACTTTGCATATTGGGTTCTACTAGGCCCAAAATAGTCCATTACGAGCTGAGAAGTATCTTTCTTTCAAAGCTGACAAGGTTGAAGGTAGCGTTGTGGTACCCGGTAGGTTATCTTTCCGGAAAACATCGACAAGTTTTCAATACCCATTGAAGAAGGTTACGTGTTACCAACTGACCGCGTAAGTTGGTCTCTTCATGGAGAGTTGCTTACTTTCGGCAATTTTCATGGCTACCTCTGAGAGTCGGTCACGGTCGCAAATGAATTATACTCCTTACATCTTACGCCTCATTACTGCCACCCCAGTGCTGCACCATTAGAAGCAACCAATACAGTCATGCACAGTTGCTGTCCTCTGAGATTAGAAACCACCATTCGGTTAATGTCAGTAGCACTATCCACAATCACCTTAATGTTCCTGCTCCTACTCTCGCTTACTTTAGCAGCTACCATATCACAAAGACTTCGACCGCTCTTTTCCTATAGCTCCAACCTTGCTCGAACTGGATGTTTTAGGTCCTCTTCAACTGGATGATGAAATTATATGAGAAAGGAAGATCTTTTTTCCGGGATTCAATTGGTGTTCTGGCCGAGTAAAGGCTTTAAATAACTGTTTTTATATTCTTCTCTGATCGAGCCAACATCTCCCTGATCGCGGTGCACATCACTCGTCTACCGTGGCTACATTCAAGTATTACCTTTGAAACTGACTAAACCGATATGAAAAACTCTGCGCTGCGCTCAAATAGAGGTTTCACCGGTCGGATGCTTAACTTCTAGTTCTTTTCTCTCCGAGTTTGCATGCAAGCTTTTGAATTTTTTTAGTTAGTTTAGTTAGAATTTTAGTTCAAAATACAAAATCTCTGACAGAACGTTATTCTTTTTACATATTTTCAAAAGGCTTTCCGGTTAAACTTGTTTGGCGAAATTCCGTTGGGATGTGATTGAAAAATTTGCTTTGACACGCATACATATACATGGACTCACACAAACAAACGACACCTGACTATCAAATATTCATAAAATAACTTTTATCCAGAGCTCCACTGTTGCATGACTCAGTTTCATTGAGGATTTTTTTCTTCTGATTTTTTTCCTGCCTTGCTACTGTCCATACAGCACCTGTTGTTGCTTTTATTGTTGTTTCAGTGTTGTCGCTCGTTATTTTCACATGAAAGCGCTGCGAGTGGATGAATGGACGTGTAAATGCAAGCCGGTAGATTATAAGGGTGTTCGTTAATAAGTGATATTTTTAATTTTTTTATTTTTTTCGCTTTGACAAAATTTATTCAAAACTAGAATTTTTATTAAGTAAAAATGTCATTTATATAAGTTCTAAATTATAGGGTGATCCAAGTAGAGGTACTTTTTTCAATAGCCTTTTTTTGACCGATCACGCGTGAGTCGCGTCACGTCTGTCATGTTATTTTTGTTCAGTATTGTTTGGCATTTCATCATGAAAAGACTTACGTCTGAACAACGTTTACAAATCAATTAACTATTTTACGAAAATTCACGTTCTGTGAAGAATGTGTTTCGCGCGCTTCGCTCAACTTATGGTCAACGTAATCGGCCTACTGAGCGTAGTCACTGAACGCAACACCATCACCCATATTGAGACCCCCCAGCATTCATCACTGGATAGTTTTCGACAGAATAGACCACGTCCAGCATGCAGCAGTGAAGAAAATATAGCGGCCATAACTGAGAGTGTACACGAAGACCGTGGAGAGTCGATTCGGCGCCGTTCGTAGCAACTCGGACTGACGTATGGAGCGACTTGGCGCATTCAACGTCGAGTTCTTAAATCGGAAGCGTACAAAATATAGCTTGTGCAAGAACTGAAGCCCCTCGACCTTCCCAAGCGACAACGCTTCGCTCTATGGGCTCTTGAAATGTTCCAAGAAGATCCGACGTTTTCTAGCCAAATTTTATTAAACATTGAGGCCCATTTCTGGCTCAATGGGTATTCAAGCAAGCAAAATTACCGCATTTGGGACGAAGGGCAAACTGAAGTGATTCAAGAGCTGACATTTCATCCAGAAAGAATAACGGTTTGGTGTCGTTTGTTGGCCGGTGGATTCATCGGTCCATATTTCTTCGAAAATGATGCCGGTGAGAACGTCACCGTCAACGGCGATCGTTATCGCGCCTTGATAACCGACTATTTGGTGCCTGAAATAGAAACGTGTGATATCTTAGCGACATTTGGTTTCAACAAGATGGCGTCACTTCCCACACATCGCATCAGTTAATGGATTTATTGAGAGAACACTTCGCTGAGCAGATAATTTCATGTTTTGTGCCGGTCGATTGGCCACCAAATTCGCGTGATGTCACACCGTTATACTTTTTCCTGTGGGGATATGTAAAGTCTAAAGTCTATGCGAACAATCCCGCTTCGATTCAGGCCTTTGAGGCAAACATCACGAGTGTCGTCATTCACCAGTTACAAGTCGAAATGCTCGAATGAGTCATCGAAAATTGAACTCAACGGATGGATGGACCATCTGAAACGTAGCCGCGGCCAAAATTTTAGAGATAATCTTCAAGTCAAATAAATGCCAAAGAATGATCTTTCGAATGATAATCAACATTCGCCATTAAAATTGTATTTTCTGTATTTTTTTTTTTTAAGTAGGGAACCTGAAAATGAAACACCACATATATTCTGAAAATCACTAACAATGAAGTTTTTGTGAAATAAAAAAGATTTTTTTTTCTACGAAAGACGTGTTAGTAATGCTTAAAATAACTTTTCTCTCATGTTTTCAATTTTTTTTAATTATTCAATATTTTATATTTTTGAAGGTTTTTAATTTTTTGAGCAAAAAAAACTGAAAACGTTTTCCAAAAATTATCATTAATTAGTTTTTGTTTAATAATTTAATATTTTTTTTAAATGAAATTAAAAAATAAATAAAAACAAAAAAATGTAAATATTTTAGTCATTTAATTTCATTTTAGTTTTTAATCTTTCAATTTTTTTATTCGAAAACCTTTCATTTGTTATATTATTATTTTTCTTTCGTATTTTTTTGGTAAAAGCAAAAATCTTTTCCAATAGCGAACACCCTAATATACTTAAAGCTTTTGCATATATAGGTATATATGTGACGTCGTAAACCATGTCCAGCGCATAACGCAACGCAAACGAATTGAAACGAAGTGTACTACAATCGAACGATCAAGCGAACAAGCGAACGAACGAACGAACGAACCGCAACTAATGCCCGGCGACATGTGCAATTCCGATTAATACTCGTTGATAAACAAGTTATTTTAATTAATCGTTTGGTGTGTTGCGCTGAAACTGAAACAATTGCGAATGCAGAAGAGGACACATGCATAGCTGCTTACACACATTCATACCTGTAGACCTACATACATACATACATACGAATACTTAATTCGCTACATACGGAAATGCCCACGGGCACACGTTGTCATGAAACACAAAGGTAACAAGAAATTTTTATAGAAATTAGTATGTAAGCGTGTGGGTGAGTGGGTGGGTTTGGGAGTAGCAAAAGTTATTACAATGCGCGTGGAGCCATGGAAATTCCTACATACACATTGCATGTGTATGTGTGTGTGTGTGTGGAATTTTTCTACATTAACCATTTTCATGTGAAAAACACCTACACAATACATATGTATATATTTCGGTAAATACAGGTTTTGCTCATTTAATGGCATGTTGTTGTTGTGTAATTTCGGTGCGCTCCACACTGTCTATCTGTTTAGTTTTTTCATTTTATTTTTTATTCTGAAATTTATATGGCATTTACTCGCTTTACACAGTTGATTTTATGGTCAAATCACATTTGATGGCGTCCTTTTGGTATGTTAAGGACTGGTGGATGTGTGTGTGCCGGAGTTTTTTTCCCTAAAAATTCACATTACTTCACTACTGGACGAGTTTAGGCTTTGTTTAGCTGATTATTTAACGGGTGATCCATTTCGTGGTACCCCACTTTTTTAAAGAAAAAAACACAGAAAATTCAAATTTTATGGGAAATGTTGATTATCATTCGAAAGAACATACTTTGGCATTTATTTTTTGAAGATTATCTCATTCAAATGTTGGCAGCGGCTACGTCTCAGATGGTCCATCATCCGTTGAGTCCAATTTTCGATGCCTCATTCGAGCATTTCGACGGGTAATTGGTGAATGACAGGCGTGATGTTTTGCTCTAAGGCCTTAATCGAAGCGGAATTGTCCGCATAAACTTCAGACCTAACATATTCCCACAGGAAAAGGTCTAACGATGTGTTGTCACAAGATTTTGATGGCCAATCACTGGCCCAAAACGTGAAATTATCTGTTCACCGAAGCGTTCTCTCAATAAATCCATTGATTGAGGCGATGTGCGGTTATCATTTTTATAGAAATATGGACCGATGACTCCACCGGCGCACAAACCACGCTAAACCGTTGTTTTTTCGGAAGTTCTTGAATCTCTTCAGGTTGCTCTTCTTTCCAAATGCGGTAATTTTGATTGCTTACATGCCCTTTAAGCCAGAAATGGGTCTCAGCGTTGAACAAAATTTGGCTCGAAAACATCGGATCTTCTTGGAACTTTTCAAGAGCCCATAGAGCGAAGCGATATCGCTTGGGAAGGTCGAGCTGCTTCAGTTCTTGCACAAGCTGTATTTTGTACGCTTTCAATTTAAGATCTCGATGTAAAATGCGCCAAGTCGGTCCATATGTTAGTCCGAGTTACTGCGTACGGCGCCGAATCGACTTTCCACGGTTTTCGTGTACACTCTCAGCTACGGCCGCTATATTTTCTTCACTGCGTGCTGGACGTGGTCTATTCGGTCGATTATTATCCAATAATGAATGCGAGGTCTCTAGATGGGTGATGATGTTGCGAATAGTACGCTCAGTAGGCCGATTATGTCGACCATAAGTTGAGCGAAGCGCGCGAAAGATATTCTTTACAGAACGTGAATTTTCGTTGAAATTGAAGTTGAACGATTTGTAAACGTTGTTCAGGCGTAAGTCTTTCCATGATGATGCCATATTTTAATAAGTTGTGGGAGTTTCAATGTACTTAGATCAAAATAAGGCTTTTATGTTACCGCGATGTTCAGCCAATTGTTAAGCCTCACCCTCCATACGCTTCCCTTAAAGTTTGTTAGGTTATTTCCCTTGACATCTCTTTACTGGAAAAAATCATCAAGAAGGAGAACTCCTAAGCATTAGAACCTAACTCTGCTTAGCACTGAGGGGTCGCGTGGAAGTTCAAAACCCCTTTCCTACTTCGAATTGTTCATAGAGCTTCTACAGCACTGCCCAAAAGTGACTCTCAGTCCTTCTGTATGTCGTTCGTTCAATCAATGAGCTGTCAAGACTACTACTACTACTCCTACTACTTAGGAAATGTCCTTGCTTTCAAGCGAGTGCTATTCAAATCCCATATCGGCCAAGTTTGTCTGGATTTTCATCACATCTCTGTGGGAGCTCATCTTGAAACAGCCTGCTCATAAGCAAATACTTCAAGTAGCAGTTTGCATGTAGAAAAGGTATTCCCAATCGGTAAGAGACGACTTGGTCGTACTTTGTCTGATAAATTCGTCTGCTCTACCGGTCACCTCTGTATTCCTGTGGCCCGGGGTACAAGTAAAAGATATTACATTCTGTTTTGCTAGCTTGTTTCGAGATTGTGGATCTCCCAACACAATTTTCGAATTGTAAGTGAACCAAACGTCCTTTTACCCGACTGACTTTAGCTGAAAAGGAAGATACTATTGCACGTGAGTTCGGCGCCAATGTAAACTGCCTTCCGAGGAGCTGCCATTTCGGCTGGGAAACCCCAGTATTGAAAGAGGAGTAGATTGAAAAGATGCTCAAGGGATGAATTTCTTGAAAAAGCATCCCCAACAAGTATTTCGTCGTACTTTCATTCATCCTTTCGCTCCTGTACTGCTATCTCATTACTGTCGCTCCGTTTAACCACCACCAGGCCATCGTACAGCCGCTCCATAGAATTGTATTGGTCCTAAGACTGATATCTAAAACTAGTGGCAGATCATAGGACTTAAGCCTCCCTTCTCTCGGTATCCCTTCTCTTAATTTTCTTGAAATTTGCCTGCAAGTTCAGTCCGTTGTTCAGAAATTTTTCTTTGTTGGTTCTCAGGCTCAAGTTAATGCCTTCAGAGTTGGCCGGTTTTTGGTCGGAATTTTGGATTTTTCTGTAAGGAGAACAAATTTCAGCTTATTCGAGTTAGCTCAGTGAGCTTGTTGGAACTAGAATGGAGAGACAGGGTCCCATTCTCTATACCCTACTAGTGGACATCTGAGACTGAGACTGAGCGCTAGACCCGCACTCACAATTCTACCCAGGAGTAGCTGGTTTATGAAGTCAAGCAGTCGCGAACTTAAGTCTAAGTTCTCCAAGGCAGGCAGCATCTGGTAAAGTATTGTTGAAAGCTACTTTTGTGTCCCGCAAAGTAACAAGGTGAGATGCTCTATTGTTGTACAACATGGCTTAGGTTCAATTGCTAGTTTCTTTTTATAAGACTCTTGAGCCTTAGAAAGCAGGAAACCAACATTTCTTCCAAAGTCTGTGACAGAAAATGAACTACTGTCATCCGAAGTGTTTAAGCTGAATGGCTGATGGCTCCGAGGTACCTTGAACTATTATGCGTTCTCTTGAAGGCTTTGGGAATGAAGATTACAGTCTTCGTGTCTGTGGAATTTAGTTATAATTCATACACAGCCAGTAAATAGGCTAGAACAGAAGGGCGATGAAAGGTTCTAGAACTGAGTTGAAAAAAATTCTAGGGAAGTTAGCATACAAAAGACCCTTAAAGACTTTGGGAAGGTCTACAAGAGCTGAAAAAAAGTTCCAAGGAAGTTGGCATATATAAAATCGATATTGTTGTTGTTATAGCCTCAGAAAAATTCTCCGAATTGGGTTTCGGGATATATTTCGGAAGTGGCAGTTCTTGGACGGTTAAAACCCCGGATCATTCCGATATAAAAACCCGACTTTCGAGGCAACTATTAGATTTTAGTCGCTTCTTACGACAGACATGCCGCCTTACCGCGGGTAAACTCTTGAAGCCGTAACCCGCAAGGGGTATAAGGTCGTTGCTTTCCTTTTATGATGGCATTGCCCAGAAGGCAGAGGCTTACTGCTGAAGGAAAGCCATATAGTCTGATACCCAAGAGAAAAACGAGCTTTTGACCATATAATCTCTGAGAGCTCTAAAGGCCACTACAGAAAGCTCTCCAAACGGATCGTCTAATGGGTTGACCCAGCAACGGAATAACCTCGCAAGTTGTAATTTTAGGCGAATTCTGACTTCACTGAGTGGAGTTTCATTAACATAAAAAGCGCATTATGTGTTGTTATTGTTGTTATTGTGACATTGAAATTAAATTTTTATATGCCAAAAGGCACAATCCAAAGCAAGAGCAAAGAAAAAAAAAATTAAAAAAAAAAACAAAAAAAAATCAAATACGAATACCACCCACTTTGAGCTGAGCTGGAATGAAAAGTTGAATTTGCCCAGAGCGTGTTAACGGTGTACACACACCCTTTTCAGCGGCAAACACACGCTCAGCAGGGGGCGGTATGGAGTTCATTTATTTGACAATTCGTCTGATTTATGCCACACATTTTTCAACCGCCTTCGGATTCACCATCACCGAGCATACTGAGCAACACTCACACACACACACACACTGGCGGCATTACAAGCACACGCTCTTCTTCTTCTTCTCTTTTTTTTTATGTATCATTATAGCATACACGAGTGTCCTCCTCCGTCAAGCGCTTGTTAGGTGTCATGTAAAAATTTGTTATCAGATTAAAAGTATTAATTGAAATGTGTTGAATGTGTGAATGTGGTAGTGTTGCATGTACGCTGCACATATACATCTATATGTATGTGTGTTTACATATGATTTTAAATTCATATTTGTACTTTGTACATGTTGAATGCTTTTTTTTTTTTTTTTTGAATTACAGATGACCTTTAAATTAGTAAGGCACCCCCCCCCTCTCCCCCCACACACACACACCAGAAATATGGCAATTGAAAACGGCAGAGGAGCAAATAAATATTTATAGATATCATGCGATGGGTAATAACCTTGATATGAACATAAAAAAATGCTTACATAACAGATCAATTGGCAAATCCCCGGCCTACCTTAGTAAAAAAAATATATATATTTTTTTTTTTAAAATTCATACTTTTTATTCAACACAGTTAACTTTCAAGGGTAATACACTGGTAATGGCGACCCTCCAACTTTTCGATACCATCTTTGTAGCACGATTTGTCCTACGTCTCAAAATTGGCCTTACTTTCGGCGTTTAACTCTTCATTCGACGAAAAAATGTCCTCCCAGCGAGCATTCTTTTGAGATCTGAAAAGTGGAAATAGTCGCTGGGGACCAGATCTGGTGAATAGGGTGGATGTGGAAGCAATTCGAAGCTCAATTCACAGCTTTTTGCCATCGATTTCACTTACTTGTGATACAGTGAAGGATCCGGTTGCGATGGCTCAGCAACTACTTTAACAGTGCGTTGTATTGATGTCTCATCGAAGCCGACCCTTATTCCTGTTACAGTGTCATGCTGCTCCCATTCAAGGCACTGATATGACTGATACCACACAGGTGTGTACATGAGGATCGCTGGTACATGGAACCAACATACGAGATGGACCTGCAATTTTATCTATCTGGCTAAGAAGACCAGTCTGAATGTCGGCAGCACTTTGCTAGAAGTCACTGCCCCTCTAAGACTGTCTTGTACGGCTTTAAGCATGGTTTGCACTCCGCATAAGTTCCTACGGGGTTTACAGGGCGTAACCTACACGTCCACCAAAATAGTTTGGGAACCCCCGACCCGATCAGGCATCATAGCCTCATGACCCTTGATGTCAATGTATCATTCCGGTCTCGAAAGTTAACCGATAATGTACCGCCGGGATTTGAGCCTAGTAAGGCTGAAGCTGTTTGGACAGCAATTCCCGTCCGATCAGTGGGGAAGGGCAGTTATTTCTGGACAGGAACTGTTTATCGTAGGTATACCGAAACACAAACATACTCAACATCTGGTGGCGAACTCCGTCTTTATCCCTGGCCCAACAAAATGCATACTTGTTCTCACCGTCGTACAATCAAGGATTACCGGTGGGTAAGCTAACAGTGCCGACCTGGAGAGGGCAGGTGTTAAATAACGATCAAATTCTCAGCTTCCAAAAGGCCTGCGCTAATTTCTGGACATGTGAAAACCCCAACATTCTTTCTTTTTCTTCAAAAGCGGTAATTTTTCAGCGATTTCGTTCTTCAAACGGTCCAATAACGCTAGTAGCTGTTGATGGTCCTTCCTTTTTCAAGGTAGTCAATGAATATTATTCCATGCGCATCCCAAAATACCGATGCCATAACCTCGCCAGCCGACTGTTGCGGTTTTAAAGGCTTTGGAGCGGGTTCATCGTGTGCAGTCCACTCGTATGACTTGTCAATTGGACTTCGGAGTGATATGACGGAGCCATGTTTCATCCATTGTCACATAGCGATGCAAAAACTCGGGTTTGATACGCTTGAACATCTCTGAGCCATGCTCCAAATCAACAACTCGTCGTCGCTTTTGGTCAAAAGTGAGCTCGCGCGACACCCACTTTGCGCAGAGCTTTCTCATACCCAAATATTCGTGAATGATATGATGTACACGATCAGCTGATATTTTCGTCGATAGGAACCGCTTTTGGGCGTCCACCGAGTTCAGCGTATTCGGTGCTCATTTCACCACGTCTAAAGTTAGCATGCTAATGCTTGGTGGTTTGTTTTCTTGGTGCATTGTCCCCGGAAACTCGTCATCAAGCCAAGTTTTTGCTTCAAATGCCTGCGAAATTCCTTTTTACCCCTTTTTTCACAAAAGGTTAGAACTAACTAACAATTCCAGTAGCGCCATCTATTTGTCAGGACGGCGACTTTCCAATTGACGTATTTAATCTATGCACCTGCGTCCAGGTCTTCGCTAGATAGCATAACTCCAAATACGTTATCCAGTGGCGGATCCACGGGCGGGGTTTTCGGGTCCGGAACCCCCCCTCCCTTCGGAAGCAATGTAAATGTTAAATTCGAATCTACTTTTGCAGTTTATTCGTGTCTGATGTCTCCAAACCAATAGAATATATTCTGGATTCGCTACTGACGTTATCCTACTGATCATTTCTGCCGTGGTTCTGCTAGTGTGGTCCGCCGTTCTTGCCATTACGGAATGCGCTTAAGAAATGTGTGATCGGCATTCTCTTTCTCCGAGCTTTTGTAGATACACTTTTGGGTTGTCTGTTTCTCCCGTTCTTGGTTTAGTTTCCTACTCCAAAACTTCCGTTTTTTGAACAACAGTAACTACAGCAGTATCCTCTGCGTAACTGTAAGAAGAATAAGGCGTCAGGCATCTGGAGTTTTAATATCCCGTCCAGAGCTTACATTCCAGAGGACTTGACTGAGTGTAGATCCTTGCGCGACGTCTGAGGAAATGTTCATTTCACGGGGGCCATTGGGCGGTGGTGGTCTGTTAACCCGGCAGCCAGTTTTAAAAGTTTTTAAAAAAGTTTCTTATCATTTGCATAATACAGTTAGGTGTATTGAAAACCTTTTCTAGGACATAGATCATTGCGCTCCATTTAGCATTGCTAACGACACTTCGAACGTCCAGCGTTTTCAGGAGTAGAAGGGACTTAAAGGTTGGCACCCACGATGGGCAGTAAAAAAAACAAGAAATAACGGCTGTCTTCGGGGCCATGCCGAAGTCTTTATACCTTTCATGAAACATATTAAATTTATTGCAAATATGCAAAATTCGATTTTGACCATTTTCAGTGTCAACACAAACTGCAATTCACATCTGTGGATTACCAAATTTCACGCCTTGGATGCAACTACCTACCAAACTTGCCTGAAATATCTCAAAAATTGAGGGACTAGTTTGTGTTCAAACAGACAGAAACGGAGAGACGGAGAGACGAACAGCCGCATAACCGGACAGCTAGACAGAGAGACAGACGAACATGGCTAAACCAACTCGGCTCGTCATTCTGATACGAACGGTATAAATTTCGGTGAGTCTATCTCCTCTCCTTCTGGCACTTACACACTTCGAATCAAAGTTCAATAGTAACGGGTGATCCATTTTGAGGTTCCCTACTTTTTTTAAAGAAAAAAGAAACACAGAAAATTCAAATTTTATGGGAAATGTTGATTATCATGCGAAAGAACATTCTTTGGCATTTATTTTTTGAATATTATCTCTTTCAAATGTTGGCCGCGGCTACGTCTCAGATTGTCCATCCGTTGAATCCAATTTTCGTTCGACTCGTTCGAGCATATCGACTGGTAACTGGCGAATAACACGCATCACACGTGTTGCTCCAAGGCCTGAATCGCAGCGGGATTATTTGCATAGACTTTAGACTTTACATATCCCCACAGGAAAAAGTCGAACGGTGTGATATCAAACGATCTTGGTGGCCAATCGACTGGCCCAAAACGTGAAATTATCTGCTCACCGAAGTATTCTCTCAATAAATCCATTGATTGATTCGATGTGTGGGAAGTGGCGCCGTCTTGTTGAATCCAGATGCCGCGGAGATCACTTCAGCTTCAATTTCAGTCATCAAATAGTCGGTTATCATGACGCGATAGCGGTCGCCATTGACGGTAATGTTCTCAGCGGCCTCGTTTTTGAATAAATATGGACCGATGATTCCACCGGCTCACAAAACACACCAAATCGTTGTTTTTTTATTTTTTGGGATGAAATGACAGCTCTTGAATCTTTTCAGGTTGCTCTTCGTCTCAAAAAGCGGTAATTTTGCTTGTTTACATACCAATTGAGCCAGAAATGGGCCTCATCGCTGAACAAAATTTGGCACGAAAACATCGGATCTTCTTGGAACATTTCAGGAGCTCATAGAGCGAAGCGATGTTGCTTGGGAAGCCCGAGCGGCTTTAGTTCTTGCACAAGCTGTATTTTGTACACTTCCGATTTAAGAACTCGACGTAAAATGCGCCAAGTCGTTCCATTTGTCAGTCCGAGTTGCTGCGAACGGCGCCGAATCGACTGTCCACGTTCTTGGTGTACACCCTCTGCTAAAACGCTGTAGTTTTTTCACTGCTGCGCGTTGGACATGATCTATTCGGTCGAATATTATGCAATAATGAATGCTGGGTCTCAAGATGGATGATGGTGTTGAGAATAGTACGTTCAGTAGACCGATTTTGTTGACCATAAGTTGAGCGAAGCGCGCGAAACACATTCTTTACAGAACGTGAATTTTCGTTGAAGTTGAAGTTGAATGATATGTAAGCGTTTTTCAGGGTTCGTCTTTCCATGATCCAAATGCCACGCAATGCTGAACAAAAGTAACATGACAGACTTGATATGAAGACAGACGCGTGATCTATCAAAAGAAAGGCCATTGAAAAAGTCACCTCTACTTGGATCACCCTAAGTATAAAATTCGAGCTCATCTCAATCATCTCAACTGCACATATGGACTCTCTAAATCTCTATCAAAATCAAATTACTCACAAACTTAACTAAATTCATATGCTGCTGCTCGTATAAACTTTTCTCATTTATTTCCCATCAAGCGGTCGAAATGATGCCTCAGGAACTTTAGTAACGTCAATAGGATAGAGAGCGTGTGGAAATTGCGCATCTCTCACACTGTGAGGTGACAGTGAAGAGTAATTAAACTGTCAGTGAGATGAAAAGCCAATTGCTTGCAGGTAAGTAGCTGGGTATTCAGTTACATTGACTTGCGTCTTGTCTTACGTTACGGAAAACTTTAAAATTGTTTTTACAACACTTTTCACATAGCTAAATATAGGCCAGAGCGCAATAGTGCAGAGAAGAGTAAAGAAACTATTCAACACAATGGCGCTTGGAGTGATGCTATTAATGTGTGGCACTGCTTTCCGGTGTTTGATGTTTGAAATTAATTCATTTTTTAGGAAGAAATTACGGCAAGTGGAAGTGGAACTATCAAATGAGAAAATTGAAATGAGATTGTAATGAGCAAAATGTGCATTAAAAAAAAATTTTTTTTTCATATTTCTAGGTGTAATGCAGCCACACTTGGGTCATTTCATTTAATTTTTCTTCTTCTTCTGCTTTTTGCATTCGATTATTGAAAATAGTTTTAATTTTGTTTCATCTATTTTCTTGTTTTTAATTTCCTCTCCCACTCTAAATTGCTTTTTATGCTGCAATCAACTACTTTATCATTTGTCATTTTCCTTTTCGCACCATTTTTATCTGCGCTTATTCGCACCTTTCACCTTCGATCGCATATTTTCATAGGAAAAATGAAAAATTGAAGAAAAAACTGCTAATAAAAGCTCTCAACTGCCTTGCAAATATGATTTCAATTTTAGATAACGGTTGATAAGCGTTTATTCGGTGTCAATGCTACTATATCAACGGTATATTTTTTGTTGCGACGCCTAGAGGTATGCAATGAAAGTGGTGAAAGTAAAAAAGTAGTGGCAGCAGTTATGACGATATGCATGCAGTCACTAACTACAGTGGCGGCACGTATATGAGTAAAATGAGAATTTAAATTTAATATGTGAAATGTCACTCCTCTACGTAGTATATCAGGAAAACTGGCTTAAATACTACAAGAAATCTTCGCAAGTATATGGAAGCGACATCTTTGTCGGAGGTTCAGTAGTAATTTCATCTCAGGTTAAAGCACTTCGTGTTTGTACTACCACGGATTGCCCTCCTAATCCTAATCATTTCAGGTAACTGGAGAGCTCGAATAGGTGTACTGGTTCAGAGAAGCTCATCTAAGCAGAAGAGGAACTAAACACTTTCCCACTCACTTTCACACAGCTATCTTCCGGTCCTGTTCTGGAAGAAGAAATCATTTTTCCAAAATGAAAAACCTGAATAGAGCCGTGGTTTTTTGGGTAGTGGTCCACAGAAGTAAAGGGTGTTTTTTATAGAGGTATAGAACTTTAAGTTGCAATAAAACAACGATGGATTGTTCGATTGACATGAATTTTATTTATCCGAAAGGTAATCTTGTGGCATTACATTTTAAGTATGATTTCTGGCATATGACCACCACGGCTGGCGCGGATGTAGTCCAATCTGGACGTCCAATTTTCGATAACTTTTTCCAACATTTGTGGCCGTATATCGGCAATGACACGGCGAATGTTGTCTTCCAAATGGTCAAGCGTTTGTGGCTTATCCGCATAGACCAATGACTTTACA
The DNA here is from genome assembly GCA_030068015.2 of Neoceratitis asiatica. Taxonomy (NCBI): domain Eukaryota; kingdom Metazoa; phylum Arthropoda; class Insecta; order Diptera; family Tephritidae; genus Neoceratitis; species Neoceratitis asiatica. The sequence continues at coordinate 68,416,517 of CM061527.1, read as the reverse complement.
TAGCCCCACAGAAAGTAGTCTAGCGGTGTTAAATCACAAGATCTTGGAGGCCAATTCACAGGTCCAAAACGTGAAATTAGGCGGTCACCAAACGTGTCTTTCAATAAATCTATTGTGGCACGAGCTGTGTGACATGTTGCGCCGTCTTGTTAAAACCACATCCCCTGGACATCATGGATATTCAATTCAGGAATGAAAAAGTTAGTAGATTTATATCGGAACGAATTTTCGTCATCCCTTGTCAATTTTGGTTTTGTAGCAAACCGGTTTCGGCAAACCGCCATCTTCAGAGCTTGCTAGTAATCACGGCTCTATACCGATCACCATTGACTGTAACGTTCTGGCCACCAAAAAGTACGGACCAATGATTCCACCAGCCCATAAAGCGCTCCAAACAGTCAGTTTTTCTGGATGTAACGGTGTTTCAACATACACTTCAGGATTACCTTCACTCCAAATGCGGCAGTTTTGTTTGTTGACCTAGCCATTCAACCAGAAGTGATGGACGATTTTGTCGACGATAAAATGGACGTAGTGCGCGATACGTTTTCCGCACAGAACCATTATTTTCGAAATAAAATTGCACTATTTGCAAGCGTTGTTCAGCCGTGAGTCTATTCCTGATGAATTGCCAAACCAAACTGAGAATAAATCACTTGACAGCTGTTAGATCGGTCGCCATCTTGAAAAGTAATGCCAACTTAAAGTTCTATACCTCTATAAAAAACACCCTTTATTTGTACTAAAAATTTAATTCTACAAATTTGTGTTAAAACTTCTTAGGCTGCATATTTTTGTTGCTAGATGTAAGAAAAATTAGTACGAAAATTTTACTGCAGAAACGGTTCTCCAAATTATGGAGTAAAAGTGAATTAAAAATGTTTTTAAAATTACTTCAAGCGAATTTGGAATGGAAAGTGCTAAAAAATAGCATAAGTATGTTTTATGAACTTTTTCATACCAAACTTTTTTTACCGAAATCAATTATTAGTACTTAAAATTTAGCAATAAAATGTTTGTACTAAAAAGCTTGTACTGACATTGTGTACTAAGAATTTTATATTAAAAATTTAGTACTAAAAATTATGTACTAATTTTTTTGCACTAAAAAATGTGTACTGAAGTTTTAGTACTAAAAAATTTGTACTGAAATTTTAGTACTAAAAAACTTATACTACATATTTAGTACCAAACAATTTGTTCTTAAAATGTTGTACTAAAAATTTTGTACTAAAATTGTGTACTAAAAATTTTGTACTACAAATTTTGTGCTAAAAATTTTGTACTCAAAATTTTGTACTAAAAAAGTTGTACTAAAATTTTATACTAAAAATTTTGTACTAAAAATTTGCCATGCTTGAAGAAACGTGAAAAAAATTGAAAATTTACTTTTATAATTTTAAATATAACCAAAAACTTTGTTCCAAAAATTTGCCATGTTTGAAAAAATATGCGAAATATTTTACAAATATACTTTTACAATTCCAATTACACTAATTTCTTATGCAAATTGTTTTTCTGTAAAAAGGTGAAAGGTAAAGTTATTTCAAACCAAGTACAGGTTAAGAGTAGAAATAATACCCCCTGCGGGTTATGGGTTCAAGAAGTTACCCGCGGTAAGGCATGCCTTTCGTAAGAGCCGACTAAAATCCATAGTTCCCGCGACAGCCGGGTCTTTATACCGGAACGACCCGCATTTTATCCGGTCAACGACTGTCACTCCCGCAATTTTGCCCGAAGCCCCATTTGGAGAATTTTCTGCGGCTACAGCAACAACAACAACAGTAGAAATAATTTTCTAAAATACAATATTTAGTATCAACGACTACAATTATTTCACTTTTTTTTAATTGGTTTAAAAAATACGAAAAAACGCTTATGCAATTTTTCAAATTATTTTATACAAATACAAAGCCCAAAATTAATTGATTAGAACTCTTCTAAGGAGTTTATTGAAACATTTTGTACTGAAGCTTAGTACAACATCAAAAAAAAAAAAATTAACAAATTTCAGGTTAATTTGAGGCTAAAAAATTGGTTGTTGAGTTTTTAGGTGTCTGAAATATAACATAATATAAGTGTACTGAGGTTTTGTGCTAAAAATATTACAGTTTAAATATTCAGAAATGCTTAAGCACTTATGCCGACCCCTTACGCAAGACCTAACCTCACTTTTTTGAATTTAAAATCAGAAAAAAAAACTATTTTTTTTGTGGTTTTTTAAGTTTTATTAATTTTTTTGTTCTTTTCTTTTTTCACATTTACAATAATATTAATGGCTTTTTTTGTATTTAATTAATTTTACATTTAAAATATAATTTTCTTCTTCGCTTTTTAATATCATTTTTTGCTTCTGTGCTCAATTTTTAAATGTTTAATTTACTGTTTATTTGTTTTTATTACAAAAGATATGAATTGTATAAAATAAATTACAAACTAGCAACATTTGAAAGAAAAAACGTTAGAAAACAAAACATAAATGCGATGAAATTGGAAAGGACATGCATGCAACTGTGTGTTTGTGAGTGCAGACAATTGTTGAATGTGGTGGTAGTGAGCTTTTTCTTTTATTTTGTTTTATCGTTTTCGAGCTTTTTCTGTCAACTTTGAAAGCTTTTATTTAGTACACTGAGAAAAAAAGTTTGCTTTTTTAAAAAAAGGCTTTTTCTAAGTAATTTTTTTATTTTTTAAATTTTCGCGATTCTATTACGTTCTCCAGATTTAAAAAAAAAATACGGATTATTTTGTAAATAAAAATATTTTAAAACATTTTGTTAATTTTCCAACGTAATTTTACTCTCTTCTTTTTTGGAAATTTTTTCAGATTGTCAGAGAGTATGCAAAGTACATTTTTTAAATAAATTTCTGGCTTCGCTTTTTATATTAAAATATTAAAATTTTAATAATATTTTTTTCTTTAGCAAAAAAAAAATTTTTTAATTTTATTAAAAAACTTTAAAATGGTTTTTCAAAATATTTGAGTTTGATATTATTTTCAATATTTTTTTTCTTACACTTGTTGTTTTTTTTTTTTTGTTATTTGTTTTTCATGGACACATTAGCTTTTTTTGACATTTACAATTTTTAAAAATATCTCATAGCTATTTCAAAATTTTTTTTTTATTTTTTTTATAATCGCTAGGTTAATAGCAGTGCTTGTAGTATGCATGTATGTATGCACATATATATGAATTTAGGCATTTATTTTCCTCCTATTTCCCTGTTTCTGATTTTTTACTTTCTCTGATGTTGCATACAAATTTTGCTTTTTTTGTAAATAGTTCCTCTTGTCAACTTCTATAACTGTAAATAAGCAATTTCCATAAATATTTTTCATTTTCAGCATTTTTTTTTTTTTTAATAAATATATCTCAAGTTTGCAATCACAAAACTGGCACTTGTTGCTTGTTGTTGTTGTTTTTTGTTTCAAAATCGTACAAAAAATTGCTGAAACTCTACGCTCAGAGTGTTTTCAGCTATTTTTTAGTTTTTTTTCCTTTTGACTTTTTCCAATCATCTCCTCCTTCAAAAATTTTTTTTTTAATTTTTCTGCTCATCTCTAACTCGCCAAGCTCCATAAATATGTATGTATTAGCTTTGAAATATTATGTTATTTTGCATGTAGTTGTTGTATTTAGCATAACTGTTGCGTTCATTATTTTATTTCTATTTTTTCATAATTTTTTTAAATATATTTTTAATTAATTTTTTTTTCCTTTCTTCAACTTATTCATAATAATAATAATAATAAAAAAACTGCCACATATTACGAATTACATAACTAAACTTCTAACGCCTTACGAGCAGCTCGTCATCCGCCACTCGCTCACACTTCCACCTTCTATGCCTCTTCCTTCTGCCTCTGCTTCAACGCTTAACAGCTTACGCTGCACTCTCCACCTTACTTGCCAAGATGAAGTTTGCCCAACAAATTGGCTGCCTGATTGCCAGCAGACTCTTGTGCGTTCACAGCGCCATCGTGTATGGTCTGTAAATAAATAATATAAAAAAATTTAATTTACGAATTTTTCAAACCAAAAAAAAAAAGGCGCAAGCACGCCTACCTTCTCCAAATCCTCGCGTTTATGACTAACATATTGATTGGCCTCATTCATCTTCTGATCGACCACATGGCTAGTCTGCTTTACAGCGCCATCTATAGCATGCTCGGCTTCCTTCATTTTTGTATCGACTGTCTGCTCGGCCGCCTTGACACTCTTGTTGATGGCATCATTGGCAGCCTTCGTGGTCTGTTCGACGGCATTGGCAGCGGCCTGTAAGAGTGAGAGATTTCAAATATTATTATTAAATTAATTTTTTAAATTCAAAAATTTGTACAAAAAATATTTTTCGTTTTTTATTTGTAGGTTATGTTCGCAATTTGCCCCTAACTCACCCTCTGTGATGCCTCAGCCACATTGGCGGCTACTTGTTTGGCATTAGAGGCCGCAGCGTTCGCTTGCTGCACAGTGTTATCGATGGCTTGTTTCGAATTGTTAACAGCGGCTTGAGCTTGATTTACACCGGCATTAACAGCTTGGCCGGCCTTTTGAGCTTCGGCAGCAGCCAAATCAGCGGCTTCTTTGGCTGTAAGAAAAAAAATAATACATTTTGATTTCATTTTTAATAGAAACTAAAATATTTTAATTTTTATACTCCCATCTTGATTTTATTTTTGCCTTTGTTATTTTTATTATAATCTTTTTTATTTATTTTTTTTTACATTGAACTTTTTTTTCTTATTTTTTTTATTAATTTTTTTATTCCATTTTTTTTTAATATTTTTTTTATTGTAAAGTTTTTTCTTATTTTTTAATAAATATTTGGAATTGATTTTCTTTTTTATTTAATTTTCTTCGTTTTTTCCTTATTTTTTTTTTAATTTTAATATTTTGATTTATTTATAAAAAAAAATTTAATATTATTTATATTTTTTCTTATATAATTTTTTTTAATTTTATTCTTTTTTTATCTATTTAATTTTATTTTATATTTTTTTACTTTTATTTTTTCTTTTAATATTTTTATTTTTATTTTTTGTCTCTTTATATTTTTTTATTTTGATACGTATTTTTAATTCTTTTTTGTTTTTTAATTTAATTTTTATCGATAATTTTATTTTCTTTGTTACTTATATTTTGTAATTTTATTTTTATTTTTGGTTTAATTTTTCTTAGTTTTTTTTTTACATCTGTTAAATTTTTTTATTCAAATAAATTAAGTATAAAAAAAAATTTAATTCAAAAAAAAATTTTTATTATGTTTTTTCAGATATTTTAATTTAAATTTTTATTTTGAAATTTTTATTTTTATTTTAATTTTCAATTTTGTTGTTGTTTTCTTGTTCGTTTTTGGAATATTCGTTTTTCTATTAATTTTTTTTATTTTTATTTTTATTTAAATTTGATTTTTAACTTTCTTTGTTAATTTTTATTTCTAATTAATTTTTTTTTCTTTAATTTTTTTTATTATTATTTTTTATTTTAGTTATTTCGTTATTTTTTTTTCTAAATATGTATTTTTATGTTAATTATTATTTTTTTTTTTTAATTTATTATTTTCATTTTTGTTTTATTTTTTATTTTTATTTTTTTTTTTTGTTAATTTTAATTTTATATTTTTTTGTTCATTTTTATTTTTATTTTTCATATATTTTAAATAAAATTTAAATTTCAATTTTTTTCCTTCAATTTATTTTCTGATTTTGTAGTTTTTTTTTCATTTTTTTCTTGTTTTCTTTTTTGAATTTTTTGGTTTTTTCTATTAATATTAGTTATTATTAAAATTTTATTTTTAGCTTTTTTTTGTTAATTTTTATTTATAATTCAATTTATACTTTTTTTTTATATTTTTTTTTTAAATTTTTTTTTAAATTTTCGTTAATTTTTTGTTTACATTTTTTTTCTTGTTTTTTTTTTAATTATTTAGTTTTTTATATTAATTTTCATTTCTATTTTAATTATTATTTATATTTTAGTTTAAACTCTTTTTGTTATTTTTACTTCAAATTTTTATTAATTTTTTTTCTTTTTTTCCTTTGATTTTTTTTTAATAATTTTTTTTAATTTTAATTTTTTCGTTCATTTTTTAAATTTTGAAATTAGATTTTTTTTTGTTAATTTTAATTTTTTTTTGTTATTTTTTATAATTCTCTTATTTTTTGTAATTTTTTAATTTTTTCTTTCTTTTTTTATAACTTTTAAATTTTTTAATATTTTTTAACTCAGATTTAATTATAATAATATTTTATTTTACTTTTACTCTCTCTTTCTCACCAACTCACCAGCACTGGCTGCCAAATTCTCCGCCTCACTTTTGGTCTGCTGTACAGACTTTCCCACCGCCTGGGCTTGTTCCTCAGCCATTTTGGCGGCATTATCTGCCTTCTCTTTGGCCAATTTTTCGACATCTTCCTTCTTGCGGCTGAAAAGATTGGCGGTCTTGTCGCCCAAGCTCTTGAGGGATGCTAAAAATTAAAAGGAAAAAGAAAAATATTGTAGAAAATTAGCTTTTATTTAGAAAAGAAATGCATATTAACTCTGACTAGAACTACAATAAGTGCTACTAAATTATTATAATTTGTTTTTTTTTTTTTTTTGATAACCGTGCATAAAAATGGCAACTCTAAAATCTATACAAGCCACTACGATTATTAGGGTTGTAAATATTTATAAAAGTAATTTTTAATTTTTTAATTTTATTTTTTTAATATATTTTTATAATATTTTAGTTATATAAATAATCTATTCTAAGCATATGTAAACATGGCATAACATGATTTATTAAAATTATATTTCGAGCACTAATATTTTCGGTATACTTGAGCTCAAAAAATTAGAAAAACATCATAATCACATAAATATTGAAGGTAGAGAACTCGTTTGTGTAGCTGACGTCAATTCAAAATAGCACATTTGACCTTTAACATTTCATAAAATTCACACGCATGACATGAAAAAAAAAATCAATAAAATATGAGACACAGCTCAGCGAAAGGCGGTGACTAATTGAAGAATAAAAAGGTTATTGAAAATATTGCGGAAAATTTCTCACTCATGCAAATTTTGAATTTTAAGAATAATAATTTTGAAAATTTTAATTTTTATTATTAATTTTTGTCCTCCATAAATTTTTTTACAATTATTCAAAATTTTTTACTAAAAATTTCTTATATTTTTATAGGATTTTTACTAATGTATAAAAGAAATTACTGGCTTTGATTTAATTAAATAATAATAATTTTTTTAATTATTTTTCCACTGAAGCAACAATTATTTTCCATATTCCCTATAATTTTAATTTTTTTTTTCAAATTTATTTAATTAAATTTTTTTCTTAATTTTTTTATTTTATATTATTAATTTTTTTTATTTTATATTATAAAAAATATATTTAGATGTATTTAATTTTTTATTTAATCTTATTTATTTATTAATTAATCAGTTTATTTATTTATTATTTATTTATTTATTTATTTATTGTATATTTATTGATTTACTTATTTATTTATTTTTTTCTTCATTTATTTATTTATTTATTTATTTATTTATTTATTTATTTGTTTATTTAATTATTTATTTATTTATATTCGATAGCGCTTAAACGGCTTTATAATTTTTTATTAATTTTCTATATTGTTCAATACTTTTTACAAATTTTTATATATTTTTTATACATTTTTATTGATTTTTATGAATTATTCATATATTTTATATAAAATTAGATCACCAATGACCAATTTTTTTTTTGAAATTTCTAATTTAATATAATTCTATATTAATATTAATTTTTTATTATTTTTTATCAATTATATTAATTTTCTAAGCTTTTCTACTAATTTTTATTTACCCGTACAACCGCTGAAAGCCATTTTTCGCAATATTTCCGTCTGTTATTTTCTATGAATTCTACAACACTTCCACACTAAACCCAATGTCACTCTAGATTATAAAAATGGCAAAAAAAAATGTAATAAAATTCACGTAATTCACGTATTCCTTAAATGATGTCCTCTCAGTGACCGAACCACCTTCGATTGCGGTTAAACACGAACTGAAAAATCGTTGCTTTCTAACTCGATTTGGCCACAACAATGTATGGGGGAAGGAAAAAAAGGCGAAACTTGATTCTAAATACACGCTAACTACTACTACTGTGTCTAGCTAGCACAATAACAACAGCAACAGCAGCAACAACAACAACAACAACAACAACTACAAAAGGCTAGGTGTAGCGCGCTGAAATTACAATATTTCGTTCGTTATATTTACGGTTTTTTTATAATTTTTTTTATAATTGTTTTTTGTTTGAAAAGCCAATTGAGCGCACCAATGAAACGCGTGCAAGCCGCTGGAGCATGAGAGATTGACTTAATTAGCTAAGATATGTGGAGATGACACAGAATCACGAACACAGCGAGCGTACTTAAATTACATATATATACTCGTAAATATATATATATGTATATGCAGTTGCGAATTCTGAAGAACCTGGGTTTTCATTGGGTGCTTAAATGAATAAAAGAAATATAAAGAAAGTAAAAAATTTATTATAATATTTTATTTTATTTCTTTTTTTTTTTTTTTTTTAATAAATTTAATTTATAATTTTTTTTCTTCTTAAAAACGCCACAAAAACGCTCAAATTATTCCAACATTCTTTTACTTATCATATAATTTATTTATAATTATAAGAACTTGCACCATTCTGTTCTTTTGCAACATTTCATATCCTCTGAAACACCCACCACAGCGAGCTGTCAAAAATGTGATGCAGCTGTTTGGGCAATTTGGAATTGCAGTCATAAATTTAGTGTAATAATTTGCAAAATTAAGTGAAATAGTGCACAAAGCGAGAGCAGTGTGATAGAGCATAGATAGTGAAAAATATAATCGATCACAAAATATTTACGTGAAGTTAAAAAAAAATAGGGGAAAAAACGAAAAAAGAGCAACCTTCGAGCAAACGAAAGCCTTTATATGTACATGCATACATATGTACATATATACTTTTTCTGATAACATATGCTTATATTAATGTTTATTGCAAGTAAATGCAACGCAATTTTGCCAAAAATATATTGAACTTCACTCATTTATGTAACTGCTTCAATAAGTGGCATCGAAGCTTCACGTTGTTGCCGTCCGATTTCCTTGATATTTGTTATCAATAATATATGTATCTGTAATGTGTGAGCATAATTCCAAACAATTTTCCGCAAAAAAATTTCATAAAACATGATGTGTGTGCAGAATACCAATCTATAAGCTCTTAGATTCCGCGACCGCAATAACCGAGTGGTGAGCATTGCGTAATACCATTCGTACGACCAAGGTTCAGGTCCTACCAACAGCGAAAATTATAGAAAATTATTATTTTTTTTTCTTCTTGGCAAAGAACGTTCGACTATATTTCGGATATAAAATAAAAATCATAAAAATCCTTCAGCCTTTCGCAGGCTTTCTAGCATAAACTGTGGGTCATTTGTAGGAGGAGCTCGGCGGAAAAATCGCTTCAGCGGTTACAAAGCGCCAAATAAAAATATAAATAAAGATTTCTTGTTGTCAGAATTATGATACAAAATGAGATATCTGAACGAACAGATGCCGGATAGCTGCGTAATATAGTCGTCCGATCGCTAAAAATTATTACTTCATTACAAAAACGCCTGCAAAATAAAATTTCCATCCCACAATTTGAGAGAAGAGTTTTCTGTCAAACAACTAGACAGACCGATTAATATGGCGAGATCAACTCAGCTCTTACATTCTTCGGACCAAAGTAAATACAGTATTTTATGTTCATGAAAGGCATCCTAAGCTCACTGAAATATTTTACAAAGAAAAACAGTAACGAGCTTTACGTCGTGTGCCACGGCAAGTGAACTTTGTTTCTTATAGCCTTTTAATGATAAATTTTTTTTTTTTTTTTATAAAAAAAGTGAAGGTGAAATATCAACTGAAGTTTTTTTTACAAGTCAAATCTTGTTGTTTAAACATTTGCTTTTCATAGTCATCGAAAGTGATAGTTTTTTTTACCTAAAGCACCCTTTTTTCTGAGAAGTGCTACCAGAAAAAGTCAATTTGTCACCAAACGAAATATGTTTGCTTACAAGAAAGATATTTAGATCGAATTATTGTTAAATAAATGGTTATCAAATGGTTACCAGAAACTTTCAGCCACCTAAAAGCCAATTAAGTTTTTCGGATAGTCAGAAGTGGAATAAAAATGCATGGCACAGAGCAGAACTCACTAAAAATTAAATTCTCAAAAGACTTTAAGGTTATCTAAAAGACAAGGTACTCCATTTGACCAAATTACGTTTTCGAAAAATCAGAAGTGGTATAAGCAAGTGCAACAAAGAGCAGAAATTACTCAATCTTCTTTTATATTTGAAAATTTACTGAAACGAAGTAAATTTAACTGGAAATATAAGAGCATAGCCGGAATGAGCATTCGAAGTCCAAGAGCATGCAATCGGAATATACAATCGGAGCTTAAGAGAAGATGAAAAACCTTAACGAATGTAGGCATTTTCACTAAGAAATTACCACAAAATATGTATGCAAATAAATTAAATTACGGCACTCTTTTGTAAATAAGAAACTGGCCACTCGCCACATTTTGCTACCCATGCGAAAATAAACGCTTACAAAAAGTGCGCTAAGCCCAAGCTTTTGATGCCCAGCCATACATCACAACACCACCCAGAAGGCAATGCATCAAACCGAGTTACCGCAAATTTGTCAAAATGGAATGCCGCCAAAGAAAAACTATAACCGTTACTTGAATTGTTGCACATACATATGTAAGTAAGTACATATATGCAAGTACATATGATATGTACGCGCATCTGGGCATATTGTGTTCCACAAATTTACTTAAGCGGAAGCACATAACTCATCAACGCCCATTAACTTGAACGCCTACTTACCGCATTCATTAACTACTTTGATTACAGTAAATTAAATTGACGCCCCAACAAACAACAACAACAACAATACACACACACACACACAGAGATGCCACAAAGCCCACTTTAGACCAGTGAAGCGAAGCGTACTTGTGAGTTAAGGCGAAAAGTAAAAAAAATATATATATATATATATATATAAAAATGAATAAAAATATTAAATAAAATTAATAAAAAGTAGAAAAAAGGCAGACTGCTGGCGCAGCAAATACATATGTACATACATAAATGCTGCGAATACAAATAGAATAATTGCAATTGCGTCGCATTTTTAAAATGTTCAAAGCTAAAAATACCTCAACGGCGAGTTGGCGAGGTGATGAATTAGCGGGCGAAGCGTATGCGCTATGGAGCTGCGAGCGACTTGCAGCCAGAAGGGTATGGAAGGTGTAGCTGTATTTATTTACTTTTTCTTTATTTTCCTTTTTTTTTTGTTCCTACTTTAGCTGCATTGTAGTTTGTAAAAATATGCGCAGCATTTAAATAATGCAATATAATGTAGCGTCCGCGAGTGGCAACGCTTAAAAGCGAATTCACACAAACGAACGACGGAGCAACTCATGCGTGCGGATGCTATTGTTGTTATGATGCATTGTTGTACAAGTGTAAATATGTACTTTTGCATATACATATGTAGTGTTGTAAAAGTACAATAAATAACTGACTGAAATCAGCATTTAATAGCAGCGCATTTGAAATTTAAATTTTGAATTTTTTTTTTCATTTTTTTGTATTTTTTTCCTTTCCGATTCTAGCAAATTGCCTGCGCCAACGAGTGAACACATCACAGTGTTAATTAAAGTTAATTTTTTGCTTTATAAAATATTTGCGAATTTAAATTCGCATGCAACACTTACAGAGTTTTTTTTTTTTATATACAAACAATTATAAAGGGTTTCCCTATAGGGATGATATGATTTCTAAATGTCGGTTTGACTATTTTTAATATGTCATGATCTGTCATTGCGCGTCGTATATTTTCTTTATATAATCTTCAAGTGCCAATAAGACAAAGAATCGGTCGAAGTAATAAAAATATAGCTGCCGTTCAGGCAAGTGTTGCTCAAAACCGCAATTTTCGCGATTCCAAGACGTTCTCAAGCGTTGGAACTGTCTCACACCATAACCTGGCGGGTTTTGAGTAAGGATTTGGGCTTGCATCTATATAAAATTGTTTCCCACTTAAGAAGTGAAGTCATTGGACTACCATAAAAGCGGTGAATTTGCTGATTTTGCCTTGGAACAACTTGAAAACGATAAGGTTTTTTTTTTGTTTTAAGAAAATCATCTTCACCGCTGAGGCTCACTTTCATCTGAGTGGTGTGGTAAATAAAACAAAACTGTCCATTCTGGTGCGAAGAAAATCCACAAATTATTCATGAACAACAATTACATTCACCTAAATTGAGAGCTTGGTATGGTTTTTGGTCTGGTGGTATTATCGGTCCGTACATCTTTCGAAATGAAGCTGATCGCACCGTTACTGTCAGTGGAGAGTGGTACTAATCGATGATAACCAACTTTTTATGTCAAGAAGAATTCGAAGAAGTTAAGCTTAACAACATCTAGTTCCAACAAGGCGGTGCTACGTGTCACACAGCACATGCAACAACCGATTTATTTCGTGAAAGGTTTGGAGATTCGATTATTTCAAGACACTGTGACATTGAATGGCCTCCAAGAAGTTGTGATTGAACACCATTAGACTATTTCTTGTGAGGTTATTTGAAGTCATTGCTGTTAAGCAATAAACCAGATTTCGCTTCCAGCTTTAAAAGTCAATATTGAATGGGCTATTCATGACATGCAACTTGATTTAGTGGAAAAAGTGCTCAAAAATTGGGTTCATCTAATTCGTGCCTGAAAAAGAAGTCGTGGCGGCCATTTGGACGGTTATTATATTCAGAACTTAATTATAACGATTGTACTTCACATTAACTAAAAAAAAAACATTTGAATTTACTTAACAATTAGTGTGTGTTTTTTTTTTTCAAAAAAATCATGAACTTTATTGAAAACCCCTATACAAGTACATACGGCTCACAGCTGATGATCATGTTGACATTACTCATTTGCTAAATTCGTGAATGACGTTTCATGGCTATCATTCCGCTGTCACTAAGCAGCCGCATACAATTGGCGAAATAAACATGTTTTCGCATATACATACATACATATGTATATGTATGTATATGTAAATATTTTTAATTTTATTCTATTTTTTTATTATATATATATATATATATATATATATGTATATATAGAAGTTTTTTTTTTTGCAAATCCGCCGCACTTAATTTTTGCCACTAAATCCACATGTACAGTTAATGCTCATTGTATGTAGGTATATGTATAAGTAGATATGTACATATGTATATATATAGAAAATTCCTTCGCTATGATGTCATTTTATTTTTGCTTGTTTTGACTATCGGCACACAACGAAGTCAATCGATGCAGTCAACCGGCCAGCTGTTCGTGCTATTTTGTTTATAAATATGTATGTAGTATATATAGGTATGTGTATGTGCGTACGTATAAATGAATAAAGTGCATGCATATTTTTATATATGGATGCCGGCAACGGAAATTTGGATTTTCTGACATGCATACACACATATGTACATACATATTATATTATATGAAAACAAAATTTTATGCGCATTACTTTCAGCCAATTTTCAAGCGTCAATATTTCGAATGATTTTACCATTAATTATGTCAGTGGGGAATATATATATATATACAAGCGTTCCTGTTGACCAACTTTTATTTCAATGACAGTGGCGGTTTATATATTTTTCGAATGTCAAAACGAATGACGGAAATTGGCGAGTGTTTAAATGCTTTCGAAAAGGCAAATATGAACGAAGAGAAAATGTGATATTTTTTATTATTTTTTTTCTTGATTTTATTTATTTGTAATTTTTTTTTAAATTTCTTTTTTTAATTATTTTTTCTAAATTTTTTAGTTTTGGTTTTTTTTTTGTTATTTTAATTTTTTATTTTTATTTTTTCTTTATTTTCTATTTTTATCTTTTTAATTTTTTTATTTATTTATGTTTTTTTAATTTTTTTTTGCTTTATTTTTATTTCTTGAAATCATACTTAAGAAAATTTATCTATTAATTTTATTTATTTATTTTTTTTTTTTTTTGTTAATTTTTTTTTAATTAAATTTATTTTCCAACTCTATATTTTCAAATTTTTTTTTCTTGATTTTCTTTATTTTTTATTTTAATTTTTTTAATTTTTCAATTTTTATTTTTTCCACGTGCTTGTAGCACTCACTCACTTTTTTTATATCTTGAAATCATATTTAAGAAAATTTATCTATTAATTTTATTTATTTATTTTTTTTTTTTTTTAATTAAATTTATTTTCCAACTCTTTCTAGATTTTCAAATATTTTCTGTGTCCTGTAAAAATTTTATGTACTTTTTTTACGTTTGCAAGTAGAAGAAGAAGAAGCTATTATATTTATAGAAATAATTCTAAAAAAAAAATAATGTTTTACCCAAGAATATAATTTTTTTATTATTATTTACACATGGCAGAAAAAGTCTGCGTTCATTTAAATATATTTTGTTTGCACTCCGAGAAGTCCAAAATCAAATGATGATGTAGCACTCACGGTTAGGGAGAAAAATGCTAAAATGCAATATGCTGATTTTCAACACTTTTTTAAAAATCGATATGCATACGGTCGGATAGGTATTAAAATGGACTATACTAAGGAAGAAACCACGCGCTTGTAGCACTCACGGTTAGGGAGAAAGGAACTAAAATTCCATAAAATAAGCCCCATAAACATTTTTAAACATTATTTTATAAAGTTCAATAAAAAGTAACTGCTACACAACCTTTGGTACCCATAATTAATATAAATTTTCAAATAAAATCACATATAAACAAAAAAAAGTCACTCAAACCAAACAGAAAAAGCCTGCGTTCACTTCAAGAGTAATGAAACAAAAGGTTAAAGTAAAAAAAAATATATGCATGTATACATAAGTCAATAACTTGTTTGATATTCACGTCTTTTGATGACTTCTAGAAAGCGGTTTTTTATTGACCCAACAAGTTTGGTTGTTACTTCTAGGCTTATGGCTCCCCATTCCTCTTCAAGCGCATTCCTAAGCATTTCCTTGCTGGTTATAGTACGCTATAAAAAAAATTTCTGATACACACCATAAGTGCTCAAGAGGGTTAAGATCAGGTGATTGCGGGGCTGTACTCAGTTATTTAGGTATATTGTACAGCAAGCAAAGCTTAACAATTTATGTTGTGTGCTTCGGATCGTTGACCTGTTGGAAAATAAATTACTCACAGAGTCCAAGAATTACTGCAATTTCTTTTAAATTTGTTTTCACAATATTAAGACGCAAGCAAATCAGTCATGCTTGCTCATGATCGCCTCAATAAACTGAAATTTTCCTATACCCGAACTTACTATCCACACCCACAAGTCATAGCACCTCCATCACCGTGTTTTAGCATAGGTACAAGATTTTGCTTTTCCGGCGCTGTTCCGCTTTTCCTCCAAACAATCTTACGCCTTTCATACCAAAAAATGCAAAACTTACTCTCATCTGGAAAAAATGATTTTGTTCCTAAATGCTGGAGGCTTGCTTAAGTTCTACTTCGCAAAGGTCATCCGCTTTAGACGATTTACTCTCGCTATGAAGAGCTTTCTTCGTGCGATTATGCCATGAAATACGGTTATTTTCAGAAATTTTCGTACCGTATCTGAAAATAATTTATTTTGGTACTTTAATGCAATGTTTTTGAAAGCTGATTTGTTGTTTGACGTGGCATAGACTTCACCAGAATGGTTGGGTTGCGCTCTTCTCTTTCCGTCAGTTTCCTTGAACGATCAGAACGTGGCTTAGATTCATAAGATTTTGTTTGTTTAAAGTTGTTTATTACACTCTGCACAGAGGAGTACTGTCTGCCTAGGGTTTTCGAGATTTCAAACCCTAAAAAAATTTTGCTCAAACATTCTTCAAATAATTCTTTTCAAAATAAGTAAAAATAAAATAGTGATTGTTATTTTCAGTTGAATACTTTAATACGGTGAGTGAACGCAGACTTTTTCTGCCATGTGTATACACTACACACACACATGTATCATTCTGTTCTATTTGCAAGCGTACAATTTTAATTCCTCTGAAACACCCAATACAGCGAGCTGTTAAAATGTGAAGCAGCAATTTCAAACTGCAGTCGTAAATTTAGTGTAAAAATATACAAAATTTGATCAAATAGTGCATGCAACTGAAATAGTTTGAAATAAGGATACGTAGATATTGAAAACTAAAATCGATTCGAAAATGTTTATATGAGATTGTAAACAAATGAGAAAGACGTGAAAGAAGTGCTGTCATTAACCATATTTTCGTGAATTGAGCTCATTAAATCTTCGACAGGTATCGGATGTTGTGCAATGATAAGCGATAAACAGCCACACAAGCAATTGGAGAAAAAATTTACTTTTTATAACTTACGCATACATGAAATGCCAAAATAAATTTGGTGTGGAGTATGTGAAGACCAAAAAGAAATAGCTAGACCCACAAAAACTTATACCGATCGTATCAGAATGACGAGCTGAGTTGATTTAGCCATGCCCGTCCGTCTGTGTGGTCCGTCCATGTGTTTGAACGCCAGCGAGTCTTTCAATTTTTGAGATACTTAGTATTTCGGTGTATTTTTGTAATTTATTGATCATTTATCCGAAGCAGCCGAATCAATTGACTATATTATATGATCTACATACAACGAATTTGTTCGAATATATGATTTGGGGTCATAAAGACTTCAATAAAGCATCTAAGAACGTGAAATATGGTATTCTACAGATAAATGAGTAACGAAATATTGGTACGGAAAATCATTGAAATCAAACTACTATACAGTATAGCTTCCATGCAACCAATTTGTTCAGATATGTGATTTTGGCTCAAAAATCCGTGAAAAAGCATCTAAGGTTGTGAAATTTGGTGTTCCAGATAAATATATTTCATGAATCGTGCATTAATACTGAAAATCCCTGAAATTGGAAGACTATATAACACAGTACCCATATAACCAATTCGCTTAGAGATGAGGTTTTGGGCCAAAAATCTGTGAAAAAAGCATCTGAGGATTGAAATTAGGGTTCCATGGACGTGGAATTCAAATCAATATTGACACTGAATATCATCGAATTCAAATTTTACATTTTGCAATATTATTGAAAGCTTCATGAAGGGTTCAACCAAGAGCATTCTACTTGAATTTTCATGAATAGAACTCATTAAGTCTTCGCCTTCGTTTGTCAATCAAAGTGGTGTCGATAAACAACTGGAAAAAAAACTCAGTTTTCAACTCAGAGTTCAACTCTCAGCAAGGAATGCTAACTTCACATCTAACGGTAACTTTCACAAAACAAAAGAAATGGCTGGCAAAAATTCTATAAAACGCCAGAAAGCTTCTAAGAACACAATTCTTAATCGAAATGCACGTTCTTTTACACAATTCTATAGTTAATTCTCTGAAATATGAGTAGTATTTTGCAACAATACTACTTTCGAAAAAGTATATGACATCAAAGAACAACGCAACAAAGCTAAGAAATGTGCTAATAAAAATGGAAAACAATAGACTCTCAAACCACAAACGATGGCATAAAAGCAACACATACGAAAATGCAATTAAAAAATTTAAAAAAATTTTTTTTAACGATATGAAAATTAAAAAATATGAAAATTTAAAAAGAGAAAAAATTAAAAAAAAAAACAGAAAATAAAGTTAAATGTAAAAAAAATTAAAATAAAGTTAAAAAAATTAAAAAAAGGAACAAAAATTAAAACTTAAAAAAAAAGTATAATGAGAGAAAAAAAAGAAAAAAAATTAAAATAAAAAAAAATAAAACCGAGGAAACAAACATACGAGCAACAGCTCAAACAAAGCCTTAAATTAAAACGCAATAAGCGAGACAACTAAAATAAAGCAAAACAAAGTCGAATGTGTGGAAAAATAATATAGAAAAAAATAGAAAAAACGAAAAAACTATACGAAAGAAGTTCAAAACATTATTTAAAAAACAATCAAATAATTAATTATATATCTAAAAATAGCAGGCTAGAAAAATCAAAAAAAAATTTCTGTGTAGAACAAAGAAGAAACACCACAAAAAAAAAACTGTGACGCATTAAAAACTTGAAAGTCAAACGTTTTCAAACAAAAAAGCGCAACAATTTCTAAGAATAACTCTAAAAACGTTTGAATACAAAAAATAAAAATACAAAAACACTAAAAACACAACAAAAAAAATATTAAAAAAAACACACAGCACAAACAACAGTAGTTAGTGGCAGCATTCAGCAACCGGCTCGCACAGACCGTTAAAAATAAATGAAATAAAAAGAAAAAAAATCTCATCTCATACTCGTAAGCATACATATGTATGTATGTATGTATGTTGCGCGTAGGATAACCTATGGTCTACTTAGTTAGACTCTAAACAAATTTCGCGCATTTTCAAGTTTTTAAAAGAGAGAATATGTATATGTACGTGAATTGGAAAGACGTTTGACAAGTTCGCCACGCATTGTACGAACGCCATCTAGATGAATCTGCCGTAAGCGTGACGTGAAAGATTGGCGAAATAATCTTTTGGCTATTTATAGAGCGAGATAAAATGCTTAGAAACCAGTTTACACACGAATACTTCTGTTGCCGCAACTTTTGCAACCAAAAGTCTTAGCTTGTAGGGGGCAAGGGCGACTAGAAGACGGTACGCTACTCTCTTACAAACTAAGAGTTTCGGCAACAAAAGTATTCGTATGTAAGCGGGCGACGATAGGAGAGCAGCGTACCATCTTCTCGTCGCCCTCTCCTCCTACGAAGTAAGAGTTTCGCCAACAAAAGTATTCGTGTGTAAGAGGGTGACGAGACGACAATACGCTGCTCCCTTATTATCGCCCTCTCCACCACAAATCAAGAGTTTTGGCAGCAAAAGTTTCATGTGTAAACTCAGTCTAAAGGTAAACGCGAAATGGTATGAAGCACGAATATACAGCTACTAGCTAGTAGAAGAGTAGAGAGACTCGACAGGAAGTAGTACTGTCAGCACTTCACCGCCGCACTGGTAGAGAAAAAGAGCTTTGAAAGAGGTTAAAGTGAAAGAGACGGAAAGGGAGAACACTCTAACGGTCATACTGTTGAAACCTTTGAGTATAGCTCAGTAAGCAAGGAAATGTTTGGGAAGAGACTAAATTCGTCTACGTTTTAATTGGAAAAATAGGTTTCAGGAAGGATGGACCACGCAGAATGATGAGGAACTCACAACAACTACACGGACGTAATAAAAATTGCTATTGGAGACAGCGTCGGAAACTATTGCGCTAAACTAGACCTCAGGTAGCACCTCGAGCTACGGGTATATTGCCATATTTTCTAAGCGGAGGTCTTCCCGGTAAGGAATGACACTAAAAAAAACTGCATATCTACCGGGTTCTAGGCTATAAAGGACATTGAGTGCAGCAAAATAGTTGTTGAGATTGCGAAAAGTGTCATACGTTTGTCAATCGAACTTTAGATACGAAAGATGCTTAAAGCACAGAAATTTCCGAGATATCTGGAAGACGTATTCAGCTTACGCGACCTCGAAAGGACTACAGAGTAGATGTTAGCGTAGTGCTAGGCCATAACCCAGAGAAAGGCAGCCATGAGTGGCACATTGGCGCTCCTTACATGCTGCTATTCGGCCTAATCTAAAACAACTTGAAGTCTATATGTGAAATGAGTGAAGAAAGTTTCAAAACTGGTTATCAAGCTGCTCTTAAAATTCTCAAAAAGCATTGACCTCCTCCGCAATGATAACTTTGCATCGACTTGAATTGAATCTTCATCTAGAAAAGACAAAAAAAAACAGGTCAGCTATAAGGCGTATCAGCCAGCCGGGATAACCTAACCAAAGAAAAATGAAATATTTATATTTACTACATGACTCACTTGTAGTTACGTTATTATCCATTCAACATCTGCCAACTTGTTTCCCATTATTATTTACTCATCTCTAATATTATCACGCTGTCATCAAACAGTGTTGGCTGTACATGCCCACCACATAGCTGACAGTGCCCTAGGTAAGTTAGCCAACACTTGACTGACTAGATATCCACTAGCAGCTAGCAGCTCGCAACTTGGTGCTACTTGCACCAGTACTACATCTACCAGTATTCATTATTTAGAATTATTTTTTTTATTTACTTAACCACTTTGAACCGCAAAACACAAAAAAAAAACAAGAAAAAAAAAATCAAATAAAAGCTAACCAACCATGCAAGTCATTTGCATTGAGTATACTCGTCCTCATGTATACAAATTAATTTGCTAAGCAAGAATGCATATGAATATGAATGAAGTTGTTGTTACGGTTTTTTGTACACACCAATGTACTTATGTATGTATGTATGTATAAATGGCACTGTAGTACAACTACAAAGTGGACAATCAAGCAAGATGTGGGTGAGAAGTGTGAAGTTAGCAAAGCTGGAGTGAGTTTCTCCTAGAGGAAGTTGACTTGCAAACCTGATATACATATGTACATACATACAGACATATATATATATATATACATATATATATACATATGCATTTATATATGTCAATTTGGTTGACTTGTAACCCAAGCCAAGCATAGCTTTAACCGCACCAGCGATGAAAACCACAAAACAAAACTCAACACCCGAAACAAAACATCAAAGCTCGAGAGTGCGCCACACACAGATCATCCTCATTACCTGTACCCGCGTGTAGTATTGCAGCGAGTTTCAAGCAATAAATGTAGAACAGCATTATAAGTGATGTTCACGTGAGAAATTATTAATTTTATGCGAAAAAAAAAATTATTTGTAAAATTTTCCTTCATTTCAAACTTGAAAAATTTCCAAAGCGTTGACTTCATTTCAAAAACGAAGAAAACAGTTTAGTGGTGCATTCAATTTACATGCAAAATTTAAAGGGTGATCCAAGCAGAGGTACTTTTTTCAGTAGCCTTTTTCCGAAAGTTCACCCGTGAGTCGTGTCAAGCTGTCATGTTATTTGTGTTCAGTATTGTTTGGCATTACATCATGGAAAGACTTACGCCTGAACAACGTTTACAAATCACTCAACTTTATAACGAAAATTTCCGTTCTGTAAAGAATGTGTTTCGCGCGCTTCGCTCAACTTATGGTCAATATAATCAGCGTACTGGGCATACTACTCGAGACCCAGTATTCATTATTGAATAATATTTCACTGAATATACCACGTTCAGCCTGCTTTGAAAAAAATATAGCGGTCGTAGCTAAGAGTGTACACGAAGACCGTTGAGAGTCCATTAGGCAACGTTCGCAGCAACTCGGACTGACGTATGGAACCAATTTGCCGCATTCTATGTCGAGATCTTAAATTGAAAGCGTACAAAAAACAGCATGTGCAAGAACTAAAGCCGCTCGACCTTCCCAAGCGACATCGCTTCAATGGGTATGTCAACAAGTAAAATTGCCGCATTTGGGACGAAGAGCAACCTGAAGAGATCCAAGGGCTGTCATTTCATCCAGAAAAAACAACGGTTTGGTGTGTTTTGTGCGCTGGTAGAATCAAGGGTTCATACTTCTTCAAATATGATGCCGGGGAGAACGTAACCGTCAATGGCGACCGTTATCGCGCCATGATAACCGACTCTTTGATCCCTAAAATTGAAGCTCGTGATCTCCGCAACATTTGGACGTCAAAAAGATGGCGCCAATTCAAACACATCGCGTGAATCAATGGATTTATTGAGAGAACACTTCGGTAAGCAGATAATTTCATGTTTTGAACCGACTGATCGGCCATAAAGATCGTGTGATAGCACACCGTTAGGCTTTGTCCTGTGTGGATGTGTAAAGTCTAAGGTCTGTGCGGACTATCCCACTTCAATTCATGCCTTGGAGCAAAACATCACGCCTGTCATTCACCATTTACCAGTGGAAATGCTCGAACGAGTCATCGAAAATTTTACTCAACGGATGATGGGCCATCTGAGACGTAGCCGCGGCCAACAACATTTGAAAGAGATAATCTTCAAGAAATAAATGCTAAAGAATATTCTTTCAAATGATAATAAACATTCCACATTAAATTTAAATTTTCTCAATTTTTTTTTACTTTAAAATAGTAGAGAACCTCGAAATGGATCACCGTTATATCATTTGTTATATATTTGTAAAATGAGCTTTACCCCGCAATAAAAAGTCCAAAAAATACGAAAAAATGGCTCTATGGTGAAATGTGGTCTACTTTTCGGAAGTGGTATACAAAAACCAAAATACTTGTAAATTTCAGCTTAACTACAAACTTGGATAAGTATGAAAGACGTCACTTGAACGATATATCGGTCATTTATGTAGAAAACGCAATTTACTAGAAAAAATATGCAAGACTCCTTGTCATTCAAATAAACATACTACTTCGACTGCGAAACCTTTATTTGTAAAAAATAAAAAATAAAATCAAAGAAATTCTGCATAAATAATGCACACCCTAATTTACATGTCTACATATATATGTACGTCATATGTAATTATTCTTACACGATAAAAACGAAACTCCGAACAACTCACTTGCTTCCTTATTATTCAATCGACTCTATTCAACCTTCGCCTCTCAACTCTTACTCTTATGTACATATTTATGACTTGAAGTTGCCTGCAATTTGATCAACTGCCCAACAACTGGCCACAAAAAAAAGCAACAA
Organism: Neoceratitis asiatica; assembly: GCA_030068015.2. Lineage (NCBI taxonomy): Eukaryota > Metazoa > Arthropoda > Insecta > Diptera > Tephritidae > Neoceratitis > Neoceratitis asiatica. The sequence goes on along the minus strand of CM061527.1, from coordinate 68,393,772 downwards.
CAAAAAAAGAAAGAATTTAGCAAACAGCAGACCCAGAGAGTTGCCACACAACGCAACATATTCACTACATTATCCGCACGTACGTGTTTATACATACACATCTATGTACATACAAACATCGCTCCCTTTGCATTCTACACATTTTGAGCACACACACCTCTCCACCTCACTGTGTGTATTGTGTGTCATGCCTCTCACATTCGTAAAAAAAAACATTTCAAGGGCACAAGTCATGGTGTGTTGTTTTTGTTAGTGGCGGCTTGCTGCCTGCTGCCTGAAGAGTCTGCCAGCGCTGCTGTAGTATGTGGAGCTCATGTTACAAGCTCCCAACACTGTAATTCAGTACTTAGTAGTTAGTTAAGAGTGAAGTGTGCGCGGGAGGTATGTGCGAAAATGTACTGGGAAATGTATATATATATGTATAAGTGTATGAAAGTGCGCTGTGGGACACTCAGTTCAACACGAATTTACTAAAGAATTATTTGTACTCAGTAGTTGTTGTAAAATGCCATCGCTTGAAAAGTAATTAATTTGTTGCACTTTTTACAAATTAAATATGTAGTTATGTAAATATGTATGTATAAACACGCACACACATACATATGTGTAAATTTGATTTGCATATAAATGAGTTTTCTATACATTTTTATGTTAATTTTTATTTTATTATTTATTTTTAATTTTTTATTTTTTTTGCTTTTTTTTCGCTTTTTACATCTCTATTATAAATTTTCTGTTGTTTATATGTATGCTACATACGACATATGTATATTTAGATGACTATAGCAGCATTTTTCATTACTTTTTTCATACGTTTCTATTATGTCATTCGCTTTGTTTTATTTTATTTTCCATTTTTATTTGTTATTTTTGTTGTTTTGTCTGCCACCGTAACTTCGTAAACTACGCCGTATTTATTTACAAACAAAATGTATGGAATTCTAGATTATTTTCAATACAAACACACAAGGCATGTTTGAATGGAAATGACCTATGAACAAAGTTAGACATAAAATGAAGTAAAGGGTGATCCAAGTAGAGGCCTTTCTTTTGACAGATCCCTCTGTTATGCTGTTTTTGTTCAATATTATTTGGCATTTCATCATGGAAAGACTTACGCCCGAACAACGTTTACAAATCATTCAACTTCAACTTCAACGAAAATTCACGTTCTGTAAAGAATGTGTTTCGCGCGCTTCGCTCAACTTATGGTCAACATAATCGGCCTACTGAGCGTACTCTACGCAACACCATCACTCAACTTGAGACCCAGCATTCATTATTGGATAATATTCGACCGAGTAGACCACGTCCAGCACATAATGAAGAAAATATAGCTAAGTGTGTACCCAAAGACCGTGAAGAGTCGATTCGGCGCCGTTCGCAGCAACTCGGACTGACGTATGGTAGGACTTGGCGCATTTTACGTCGATATCTTTTGAATTGAAATCGTACAAAATACAGCTTATGCAAGAATTGTAGCCGCTCGACCTTCCCAAGTGATCTGTCGCTTCGCTCTATGGGCTCTTGAAAAGTTGCAAGAAAATCCGACGTTTTCGAGCCAAATTTTGTTCAGCGATTAGGCTCATTTCTGGCTCAATGGGTATGTAAACAAGTAAAATTGCCGCATTTAGGACGAAGAGCAACCTGAAGAGATTCCAGAGCTGCCATTTCATCCCGAAAAAACAACGGTTTGGTGTGGTTTGCGGGCCGGTCGAATCATCGGTCCATATTTCTTAAAAAATGATGTCGGCGACCGTTATCGCGCCATCATAACCGACTATTTGATGCCAGAAATTGAAGCTCGTGATCTCCACGACATTTGGTTTCAACAAGATGGCGCCACTGACCCCCGCACATCGCATCAATTAATGGATTTATTGAGAGAACACTTCGGTGAGCAGATAATTTCACGTTTTTGGCCGTCAATTGGCCACCAAGATCGAGTGATATCACATCGTTAGACTTTTTCCTGTGGGCATATCTAAAGTCTAAAGTATATGCGGAAAATCTCTCTTCGATTCATGCCTTGGAGCAAAACATCACGCCTGCCATTCGCCAGTCACCAGTCGAAATGCTAGAACGTGTCATCGAAAATTGGACTCAACGGATGGGGGCCATCTGAGACGTAGCCGAGGCGAACATGTGAAAGGGAAAATCTTCATAAAACAAATTCCAAAGAATGTTCTTTCGAATAATAATAAACATTCACCATTAAATTTGAATTTTCTGTGATTTTTTGTTTAAAAAAGTAGCGATCTCGAAATGTATCACCCTTTATATATATAGAAAAATCATTTGTTGTGGATGAAAGCCAATTTTTTAATATTTAATTTTATTGTGTGCTATGGCATTTTTTAACTTTTTTAATAAAATTTTATTTTATTTTATTTTATTTGTTTTATTTTATTTATTTATTTTTTTTAATTTTATTTTTTTTTTTAACTTTTATTTTTTATATTTTTTTTATTTATTTTTTATATATTATTTTATATATATATATATATATATATGAAAATTTTTTTTTTGCGTTGTTTTATTTTATTTTATTTTTTATTTTAATTATTTATTTAAACAACAATAAAATACATTTAAAATAACTTACTGAAGCAATGTCAAAGGAGAAAGAAACGAAAAAAGTTTACTGCTGACCCAATGAGTGAGTAGACAAAAGGTAATACAACAAAAGAAACAACAAAAATAATAAGTTTGATGGTTGTTAGTCATTGGTTAAAACCATGGCATGTCCTTGTCAAGGCCTTTTTATGTTAACAGTAAAATCAAGCATTAAATACCAGCACTTAAATCCTCTGCCCTTAGCACAAATAACAATAAAACGAGATTCAAGCGAAATCTACATAAACAGAAAAGAAATAAGTACAAAATCTGAAGGGCTGAGTGACTGTTAAAAGTTTTATTATGAGGAAGAAAATCTCCAAATCACAAAAAAAACTAGTAACAAAACAGCGAAACAAAAATATTGATTAATTCAGTCAGTCGGGTTAGTTTTACAAACATAATTATTTATATATATAAAAAATTGCTTTTAACGAGTCTACTGCGCTCGCGTGTCAAGGTCAAATGTGCGACTCACACGCCATCGGCGGCCACTATCGCACAATAGGTTACAGGTCGTCTTCTTACCATTTACCGCCTGTGCTCCTCAATTTTGCTTCGGCGCCTTTGTCTGAGGTCATTTCAATTATTTTAGTAAATACCAAAAACACAAAAATGCCCGCCGACGCATAGAGCTAGAGAGGAAGAGTTCTTTACTTTGAGATTTGAGACACATGAGCTTAAATATTTATTACATTTAATTGTTATAAATAATTTAGTGGTAGTGAAAATTAAAAACATTTACTCCACAACTAAAATATTAATGGAAATAGGGAAATAGTGGTGGCTTGTGGTCCAGTTTGTCATTAGGTCATCAACGTGTTGGATATGGAATTTTTATTAAATTGTTTTTTTTTTTTAATTTTTTTTTTACTTTTTTTTTCAATCATTTTTTTTTTAATTTCTTTTTTTTTCCTTTTTTTATTTTATTTAATTTTATTTTATTTTAGTTTTAATTTTATTTTCATTTTTTTTTTTGTTTTATTTTATTTCTATTTTTAATATTTTTATTTTATTTTTTTTTATTTAGTTTTATTTAGTATTATTATTTTATTTTATTTTAATTTTTTTTTTTTTATATTTTTTTTTTATAAATTTTTTTTTTTAATTTTTTTTTTTGTATTTGAACTTATTTTATTTTATTTTTTTAATATTTTTATTTAATTTAGTTTAATTTTTTTTATTTTTTTTATATTTTTTTTATAATTTTTTTTTTTATTTTTTTTTTTAATTTTTAATTTTTTATTTTTTTTTTGAATATTTTCATTTCATTTTATTTCATTTTATTTTTTATTTTTATTTTTTTTTTCTTTTTGGTTTATTTTATTTTATTTCATTTTTTTATTTTTATTTTTTTATTTTTGATATTTATTTATTTATTTTTTTACTTTATTTTTTGTGTAAATTTTTATTTTTTTATTTCACCCAAAAAAGCTGAATTAAACAAAATATCCTCGGCAGTTATCGAAATGTATTTTCAACACTTTGTCATCCATCCCTCTCCGCTCAGCGAAAGTGCTTTTTCTTGTAGTTTAAATTTATTACAAAAAGCATTTTGGATCTAAGCCAATGCGGCAATCAGTAAAAACTTAGAGTAAAAAGACATGTAAAATTCGCAGAAAAGGGAAATAAAAATAAAATAAAAATTAAATTAAATTTTTACAACAAAAATAATAAAGAATGTTGTCGCGTCGCAGTCGCTTTCAATTTATTTAAAACGATGAGGAAAGCAAAAACCCATAATTTAGAGCCCCCGAAGAAAAAAAAAACGAAAAAGAAATATTTTAAAAGGTGTAAGCAAAAAATATTAAGGAAAACTTAACAAAATCGGCAGTGGGATAGGTTCACCGATGGAAAACTAGCGCATGATCATCACAAATGCAAAGGACGTGCGCTTAGTAGGCGTCAATTTGGCTATCTAAATTGCATATCAAAAATGGTGTTGTTGGTAAAAAGTAAATATGAAGAAAATTGGAGCAATTAAAACAAAATTAGTTAATCAAGATATCAACTTTACTGCAGGGAAACTACTTTCGTGTTTAATTACAGAAATGTCAGTTCAAATACATCTGAGGTCAATTGGAAAGTCCTCGATCTGAAACATAGATGGCGCTGCTATAGATTTTTAGTTAGTTCTAGCCTTCAAAAAAGACGCTTGTCAAAATTTGACAGCTGTCCGACACATAAGTTTGAGAATTATAGCATTTCGAGTGGAGCAACTTTTGTTATTGTGAAAAAAATGGATAAAAAGGAATTTCGCGTGCTCAAAAAATATTTTTTTTGAAGGGAAAAAATACAGCTGAAACAAAAACTTGGCTCGATGACAAGTTTCTGGACACTGCCCCAGGAAAATCAACCATCAAGGATTGGTATGCCAAGTTTGGACGTGGTGAAATGAGCAGCGAAGACGAGGAATGCAGTGGACGTCCAAAAACATTTATCACCGACGAAAACATTAAAAAAAATTACAAAATGATTTTGAATAAGCATAAATTGAAATTGAATGAAACAGTATGCACTCTAAGGCTATCAACTGAACGTGTTCATCACATAATTCATGAATATTTTGGTATGAGAAAGCTCTGGGCAAATTGGGTGTCGCGGGAGCTCACTTTTGACCAAAAACAACGACGAGTTGATGATTCGGAGCAGTGTTTGGAGATGTTCAAGCCTAATAAACCCGAGTTTTGCGTTGATATGTGGAAATGTATGAAACATGGCTCCATCACTTCACTCCGAAGTCCAATCGGCAGTCATCCGAGTGGACTGCACATGATGAGCCCGCTCCAAAGCGTGGAGAAACGCTACCACTCGGCTGACAAGTTTATGGCATCTGTATTTTGTGCTGCCCATAGAAAAATTTTCATCGACCACACTGAAAAAGGAAACCCCATCAACAGTGACTATTACATAACATTATTGGCCCGTTTGAAGGACGAAATTCGCGAAAAACGGCCGCATTTGAAGAAAAAGAAAGTGTTGTTTCACCAAGGCAATGCGGCGTCATGTCACAAGTCTGTGAAATCGATGGCAAAAATCCATGAATTGTGCTTCGAATCGCTTCCGGATTCACCGTATTCTCCACATCTGGCTCCTAGCAACTATTTTCTGTTCTCAGATCTCAAAAGAATGCTCGCAGGGAAGAACTTTCCACGGAATGAAGAGGTGATCACTGAAACTGAGACTTATTTCGAAGCAAAGTACAAATCGTACTACAAAAATGGTATTGGAAAGTTGTAGGATCCCTTAAACGGAACAATTTTGAAGAAAAAAAATGAATTTAGCCAAAAAAATGTGTTTTACTATTGCAGGCCGGGAACTTTTCCATTGACCTAAGAGGATTAGAAATATTTCTCAATTAAATTAAATACACAAATGCAACCATGTTGGCAATGCCACTACTCGTTCACACAATTTATTCAATTTGTTTGATGTTGTTGTGGCTGTTGTATCGCTTTGTACAATTTATTTGATATTTTTCATTTATGAATTGAACAAGTTGAAGTTCAAGACATATTTCGGTTTGCATTTCCGAGACGCAGTGGAGGTCAATGTTGTCAATTTCAGAGCGACATTTGTCGATTCATGCGTTTCTTGCATAGGAATTTGTGCTTTATTGCATTACATAATACTATTAATCAAATAAAAATGCATAAATTTTCTCATCAAATATTTTCACAAAGTGTGTCCACTTAATTGTTGTTAATGCAGCTTTAATTGAATTTGATCTAGAGTGGAAGATAGTAAATAATTGCATGAAATATTTTCTATTTTTCATATTTATGGCTTTGAGAAGGGCTTTCCGTGAAGGTCATGCAGGTTAAATGTGATAGGAATAGCTAAAATGAGGGGTTTGTGATTGAATAATGGCTCTTAATTAATTTTTTTTCTTTTTTTTTTTTTTTGTTAAATTACAGAAAGAGCTGCTCGGAAATATGAGAAAATGGCCTGGTCATTGCCACGTTTCGTTATTTCTCACAATAAAAAGATAATTTAATTCATATTTTACTTAAATATGTTAAATGAAGCTAACAGTTCAATTGAAAAGTCCCCGGCCTGACATAGTAAAACACAGTTTTTTGACAAAATTATTATTATATTATTCAGCTTAGTTCTTTTCAAGGGTGATACACTGATTATAGCGACCCTCTAACTTTTCGATACCATTTTTTTAGTACAAGTTGTCCGTTTTTATATAGAAAAATAAAATACAAAAATTTTAACCAAATATTTAAATCGAATTGTATAAAATAATTTTTCACTGTTTTCCATCAGTTAATTTGTATATAACACAAATGACGGAAAAATTTCTATTAAAATAAAATTTTTTTTATTAGAATCAAATTTTTAATTAAACTGAATATATGTAAATATTTTTCCGTTCATATATATATATATATATTTTTTTATACCAAACACTTTCCCCGAAAATTAATTAACATACACAAAAATATAGACTAGAAAAACAACTCAAGAATGCAAGAAAAATGCGTTGCAGCTGCATTGCTTCAAGTTATTAGAGAAATTTCGACTAATTTTTGTTGTTTGTTTATATTTTGATTTTCAAATTAAGCGCTTCGGTGCACATAACCATATACGGGATTCGAATATGCCGGTGTGCCACACCCAAAATCCAGACAAATGTGGGTAAACAAGAAAATTTTTGGAAAGCAAATACGAAGCGAGCAGACACAAACATAACTATATATGTATGTATGTAAAAAAAATTTACATATGCGATGCACATGTATATTAGCTTATTGAATTTTTGTCGGTCCACAAATCACTTTCAAATGACAGACTGTACAGTGGAGACGAATTATGGGTTGGAATTTATTAATTTTTTTTAATTTTTTCTTTTTGGATGTTTTTTTATTTTTATTTTTATTTTTTACATTATTTTTTTTTCATTTTAATTTATTTTATTTTATTTTAATTTATCTTATTTTATTTTAATTTAGTTCATATTATTCTTTTTTATTTTATTTAATTTTTTTTATTTTTTATTTTTTTATTTTCTGTATTTTTTTCATTTTTTTTTTTATTTTTAAAAAAGCTTCCTAATTTTTTTATGTTTTTTATTTTATTTAAGTACTTTTTTATTATTTAATTTTATTTTTTTTTTATTTTTTTATTATTTTTTATTTTTTATTTTTTTTTATTTAAATACTTTTTTATTATTTAATTTTAGTTTTTTATTTTTTAATTTTATTTTATTTCATTTTTTCTTTATTTTATTTTATTATTGTTTTTATTAACTTATTTACATTATTTTATATATATTTTTTTATTTTTTTTTTTCATTTTAAATTTTTTATTTTATTTTATTTTTTTTCATTTCACCATTTCATTTTATTTTGTTTAATTTTTTTATTTTTTTTCATTCATTTTATTTTATTTTATTTTGTGATGTTTTGTTTTATTTTACTTTATTTTGATTTAGTTTATTTTATTTTATTTTATTTCACTTTATTTTATTTTCATTTTTATTTTGTTAGATTTTATTTATATATATTTGTTATTTTATTTTATTTTATATTTTAAATATTTTATTTTATTTTTTTATTTCAATTTATTTTTTCATTTTTTTTTTATTATTTTTATTATTTTTTTCATTTTATTTTTATATATTATATTTTTACCTATTTTTTTTTAATTTTATTTCATTTATTTAAATTTATTTTATTTTATGGTAAATTTATTATTTTTTTTTTTTTATTATTTTTTTTTTAATTTATTTTATTTATTTTTTATTCATTTTATTAAATTTTTAATTTATGTTATTTTATTTTATTTTATTTTATTTTTAATTTTCTTTAAATTCTTTTTTAATCTTATTTTATTTTATTTTATATGTTTTATTTTATTTTATTATCTATTTTTTTATTCATTTTATTTAATTAAATTTTTTTATTTTATTTTTTTTTTACTATATCTTTTATTTATTTTTATTTATTGTCATTTTATTTTATTTTATATTATTTTATTTTATTATAGTTAATATTATTTTAAGTTATTTTATATTATTTCATTTTATTTTAATTTATTTTATTTTTTTATTTAGTTTTCTTTTTTTTTAATTTTTTTATACTTTTTTCCTGTTTTTATTTTTTATATCGTTTTATTTTATTTCGTTTTATTTTCTTTTTTTATATTTTTTTTATTTTACTCTATTTTTATTTTATTATTTTTATTTTTTTATTTTTTAGTTTATTTTAATTTAATTTGTTTTATTTTATTTATTTCTCTGTTTCTATTTTCAACTTGCATTGAGTGCATTAAACTCTATGCGCTACCGTCGCCAGCCGAATTTGTTCACATGCTTACATACGAGTATGCAGCCGCTATATTTAAGTGCCCACTTAAGTTCACATAGTTGCTTCTCTTCTGCATACGCCTCTTAACATTACATAAAACCAAATAAAAAAAGAAGAGCACAAAAATGCCAACCCAAGAGCTTTGCAACTTGCTACAGACTTGCCACTACTATTTGTAGTTAGTTGCATGCCAACAACAACAAAAACAAACAACTCTCAGTCTCTTCTATTTAATCTTTTTCTCAATCTATTAAGTAAACTTCTTGCATTGTTGCTTTGTTCACACTGTTTCGAATTGATCTTTTATGCTCATCCATCATTCATGCCTATGCTGCTGCTGCTCCCTTCTGCTCAGTGCAACCAACACCAGTACCACCGTCATTAGTGTTGTTGCTTAGGTAATTTTCTCAGCTGTTTAATTAGTGAAACTGAAATCTGTGTCGCCTTAATTGTTTTAAATTTTTCTTTTGTAATTTTTTAATTTATTTTCCCAATTGTTGTAATTTTTTATTTCATTTTAATATTTTTTTTCTTTATTTTTTTTCTTTGTTTTATATAGTTTCATTGACTCTACTAACCAACACGCTTGCATTCATTGTTGCTTTATTTATTTTTTCCCATTTATTTGCTTTATTTACCTGCAGTTTATCTGTTTTATTGTCTTTCGCACTGTTGCTTTGTTGTTTGTTGTTAGTGTTGTAAGCAACACCAACTGTGTATTGTCATTTTTAATTTATTTATCTTTTTTTAAATTAATTCATTTCCTCTCTGCCGCAGTGTGCGTGAATTGCATTTATTAGCTTGAAATTATTTTTAAACATCGGATTTTGTTGTTGTTGTTGTTTGAGGTGTTGCTTTAATTGAAAATTTAAAAATAAAAAAATAAAAATAAAAAATCAAATAATTTCACTTTTTCCGCTTTTTTTTTTGGTTTACTAGTCGTTGTTAGCTATTTTCCATTTATTTTTAATTATTATTTTTTTTTTGCTGGCGTAATTGGGGTCTGAAATTTAATTTTTTTGTGATATTTGAATCGATTTTTTACAGAAAAAAAATATATTAAAAAAATTATTGTTGCATTTGTCTTTATACGCAATATTGAAAAAATTTATATAAAAAATATATTATATATACATATGTATTTGTTTTATACTAAAAAAACAATAAAAACAATTCGAAATAACGGAAAGTGAAAAAATTCCTTATATAATATTTTGTATAAATTTTTTCATAAAAAATTTAATTGAGATATTTTAAAAAGAAATGTATTATCACCAAAAATATTTACTTTTTTTACTTTGAATATTATATGTATGTATATACCTACTCTTAAGCTGAAATAAAAAATTTTTATTACGTTTTTTTGTTTCTTTATTAAAAATATATTCATAAAAATTATTTAAAATCTAAATAAATATGTCTACGGTCAGTAGGAAATATTCTACAGTCAATAGAAAAAAAAATACAAATGAATTCAAATACAAGAATCTAAAATCTAAATCTCTAACATTTTCCATTAATCATTCAAAGCTAATTTCAAAACATTTTTTTTAGGTTTCCGATGATGTCAATCAAGCTAAAAGCAACTACAATTTTTTATTAATCATGCCATGACTAACGACTAAAAAACAAAAATTAATGAAAAAAAATTTAATTGTATGTTAATATTTAGACAATCTCTTTTAATGATCTTTTCGAAAAAAAAAATATATTTTTTCATACTCAACAAATTACTATATTTAAATTTCGTTCGCTTTATTTATATTTATTTTTAATTTTTTTTTGTTGCTTCTGGAAATGTATGAAATCTGTTAGCAATGAAAAAAGTATTATTTTTAAAAGTCAAAACATTACTTGAGCTCTAAGATGATAAGCAGCGCGGCAGCAGCTCATGCAGCTAATCTAGTAAATCTAGTAAAATTTATTTATTTTTAAAAGTGGCTCATAATTAGATAAGGTCATGTTTTTGTAAACTGTGAATATTTATAAATACTTTGATTAATGTGATTGTCTATGTGTAGCAAAAAAAAAAAACTCAAAGACGCAATTTGTTTTTGCAAATACTTTTTCGCAGAATTTTCGTAGCATAAAAACCGTTGCAAGTACATGCAATTTTATTAATATTTAAATTTTTCTTTTAATTTCTTAATTTTAATTCTTTTTATTTTCTACTTTTTAATTACTTTTATATAATTTTTTTTTTACTTTATAAATACTTCTTTTAATATTTTAATTTTTTTAATTATATTTATTTTATTTAAAATTCTTTTTTTCATTTTCAAAACATTTAAAAAAAATTTAATTTTTCTATTTTTTTTTTTAAATTTAAAAAAATTATATTTTTTTAAATAGTTTTAAATTTTTCATATTTTTTTAAAATAAATTTTTAATATTTTTATTACATTTTTAATGAAAAAATATATAGATTTATTTAATTTTTTTGCTGTTTTAAATATAGTCTTTTTATTTTATAATTTCTAATTCCTTTTATATAATTTTTTTTTTGTAAATCTTATATATTTATAATTGAATTTGTTTTTTTCAAATTTTATTTCATTTTTTTAAATTTTTTTATTTCAATTCTCTAATTTTCTACTATTTAATTTCTGTTATATAAATTGTTTTTTAATTTTATAAATACCGTAACCTTTTTTTAACACTTCAAATTTATTTATTTTTCTAATTTTTTTAATTATTTAAAGAACAAAATTTCGCATTATTTTAAATTTCCAACAAAAAATATTTTTAATATTTTCAAATTTATTTTAATTTTATTTTTATATTATATATAAAATTTTTAAAAATATATTTTTAAATTTTTTTTCTGTTAGTATTAAACTCTTTTTATTATCTAATTTTTAATTATTATACATATTTTCTTTTTAATTTTATAAATATTTTTCAATTAATTTGACTTTTCTCATTTTTTTAATTCTTTCTATTTTCTGCTATTTAATTTCTTTACCGTCACCTTTTTAACATTTTTTTTTTAATTTTTCAATTTTTTTAAATTTTAAAAAATTTTAATTTTTTTTAATTTTTAATTTTTTAAATTTAATTTTTTTTTTTGCTGCTTTAAATATAGTATTGAACTCTGTTTGTTTTCTGAAATTACGTTTATATAATTTTTTCTTTAATTTTATAAATATTTTTAAATTTATTTGAACTTTTTATGAAAATATAATTTGATTTTTTTTTTAATTTTTTATTTTAATTCTTTTTATTTACTGTTACTTTTTTAATATTTACATTTTTATTAATTTTTCTATTTTGCTTTATTTTTTAAATTTTTTTTTCTATTTTTCTCATTTAAACTTTTTATTTTTTTATTTCTTTTATTAAGTTTTAAATAAATAAAAAATTTTGCCTATCTAATTTTTTTTAATTTTATAAATTTTTCAATTTTTTTTTCAATTTTTTGTACTTTTTTAATTTTTCAAATTTTTTAATTTTTTCTTAATTGGTTTTTAATTTTTTTTTTATTTTTTTTATTTTTTTTATTTTTTTCAAAATAAAAAATTTATTTGGATTTTTTTTTTAATTTTTGCTGTTTTAAATATAGTATTTAATTCTTTTCCCCAAAAATTATAATTATATATACTTTCTCCAGGGCGTTTTCGTATAATTTTTTATTCATTTTTTATTTACGATTTTCCCTTTTCAATTTTAATTTCCTCACTTAAAATCGTTAGCTGTGCTGGAGAACGTCATATTCTACACACACTTAAAAACTTCTATGCTAACAGCAAAAATCTCATAACGAAGCGATCAGTTGTACGGCAGCTATAAATTACAGTTATACAACTTTGATATTTTTCACCGACAGTCTTACTTGCATAGAAGTTAAACAGTATCCGAAATTGCATTTTCATATCCGCACAATTATGTGAGTTGCATTCAAAAATGTAATTTTTGAAAAATTATTTGTATGGGAGCACCATGTTATAAAAGAAAAGTTTTTACCATTTTCAATACAAGAATGCTTTCCTCATGAAATAAATATAGTTTGCGAAATTTCGAACCCTCAGCTGCACAATTAGCAGAGCTATAATTCAAAAAACCATTTTCGAGCAGTCAGTTGTATGGAAGCTACGCGTTTTAGTTCTTAAATTTCAGTTATTTTTTACGTGCATATTTCTCTAATGGTATATATGTAAAATACCGAGTTTCAAATTTTTCCCATCTCAATTTCCGTAGGTACAAAAGAAAAAAGTATTTTTGAACAATCAGTTGTATGGGAGCTATACGCTCTAGCAGTGGGATTTCAATCATTTTTATCATAAACATTTTTCATATAGTAAGTAAGCAGTTTATAAAATTTTAAAGTTCTTGTTGCACAATTAGCAGAGAAAAAATTCAAAAACTTATTTTTGAACCAATATTTGTATGGTAGGTGTATGTTCAGCTAATCAGTTCTGCAATGATTTTCACTACCAAGCTTACTTATGTTGTAAATATGCAGAATAATAAAATGTATCTTTTTAGCTGTGTAATTTTGAGAATAGTAACTAAAAACCTTATTTTTGAACAAGCAATTTTAGGCAGAATTTTGTATGATGGTTCTAAAAAACAAAATTGTATTTTGAACGGTGGCGTGTTATACCATAACAATGCCGAAACACAAATTTAATAATTAGTTATGGTAATTATCAGTGAATGAAATCTAAAATTTTCAATTTTTTCTTTCAAAACTACGCTGCAAGCTAAGATTAATAATGAGATGTTCTAAGAGCAGTGCAAGCCAAATGATTGCTACGTGTGAAGAGAGCATACATTTTTTTTTTTGGTTTTTGGTTTTCGAATATTGTTTGAAAAATTCTTATATGCTGAAAAGTGTGTATTAGTAGAAGGTACTTACATTTGGAGTTGTCTGCGTGTTTGAAATACAGTTTTTTAGCAGCGAAAAATTAAAGAAATTCATTTAGTTATTATTGAGATATAAAAATTAGAGTAACAGTGAGAGAGAGAGACAGATAGTAAAGAGAAATATAGCAAAGAGAGCATTAAACTTTGATGACTTATGAATATGGGCGCGATCAGCAACACTGGCTGGTTGAGGAAAATACTACAAATTCTGAAAATTAAAAAAGAAAACACAAAATATGGCGAATTTTATAATTTTTCTAACCAATATTTATGGGAAGGTGCAATATTTAAAATTTCAATGGCCGCCAGTGCTTTTTATTGGAAATTATTGAATGAAATTCATTAAAATTTATTTTCTCAAAATGCTTTTATTCTGTAAAAAAAATAATACTTTATTTCAAAAAAAAATTGATTAGAAATTTTATTGCTATAATTTTTAACTATAAAATGTATGACTGTGAGCAGAATTTGCGTTTTTCAGAGCAAAATGTGCGAAATTGGGAAATGCAGTGTGAAGTCAGCACGTTTACCTGTTCTGACTTTTTCAGTAGTTACGAAACAAATGTGTATGTTAAAATGTGTAGAATATTTTTTATGTTTTTTTATGTACCTTTACTTTTGCAAGTCACAGTACGTTTTATGAGCAGAGTTTTATGACGAAGATGTGCTTCCGTGGCTTTATATTTACTTTTGTATATAAAAGAAAAATAAAAAATGAAAATTTCATTTAATTTTTTTTTTTAATTTATTTCATTTTTTTTTAATTATTATTTTTTTATTATATTTTATTTTTTATTTTATTTTTTTTTTATTTTTTTCTTTTTATATTAATTTATTTTATTTTTTTATTATATTTTTTAATATTTTTTATTTCATTATTTTTAATTTTTTTATTTTATTTCTTATATTTTATTTTAATTTATATTCTTTTATTTACTTTTTTTAACCTTTTTTTAATTTTCTGCCTTTTTTATTTTTTTGTTTATTTTTTATTTATTTTATTTTTTTATTTTTATTTTTTATTATTTTTTTTTACTTTATTTTTTTTTATTTTATCTATTTTTTTCAATTAATTTTTTTTATTTTTTTTTTATTTTTTTTTATTTTTTATTTTTTTTATTTCTTTATTCTTTTTTTTTTTTTGTTTTTTTTTTATGTATTTAATTTTTAATTTATATTATAATTTATATTTTTTAAATTTTTTTTCTTTTATATTATTTTATATTTTATTTTTTTATTTCACATACGCATATCATTCACACTTATTGACTCAGAGAGATTGCAAATTATTTGTAAAATTCTTGGAATGGAAATATCGTAAATAAACAAACAGAAATCTGTGTTATATGCTTTCACACCACCTCTTACACATTCAAACATGTATTATTCTACAAATGTGCATATTTCTACGTTTTCAAAAATTTTATTTTTATAGTATTCAAAATTTTCCTTGATTTACAAAAAAGGAAAATTTGAAATTTCATCTTTTTACTGCTTAAAATCTCATTTTCTAAATGTAATTTGCATGGTACACGGTACACACTATAGAGCACCGATTTTGAAAAATTTCATTTTCAAATTTAAAACACGTAATAAATAAGCAGAATATAAATTTTCATACATTTTACAACTGAATTGAAATAATTTTGTGCAAAAAACACGTTTTTGAAAAACTATTTGCATGGCAACTATATTTCATAGTGATCAGAAATGAGCGGTTTTCCGTTATAATCCTTTTGGGTATAAAATAATAGACGAATGCCAAATTTCACTTTATTAGCTCTTCAATTGGCGAAGCTAGCAGCGAAAAACCTATTTTTGAACTATTAGTTCTATGGGAGTCACATGTTCTAGCAGTTCGATTTTGATTATTTCCTCCATCTAGTATTTGCTCATGATGGAAAAACAGTATGCAAAATTTCAACACTTTAGCTGCTTAATTAGTGAATTTATAACGAAAAATCTCGTTTTTGAACATTAGAACAGGCATTAAAGTTTTTGAAAGCTGATTTCTATGCACGCCGAAATGTAAATAATTAAAAAAATGTATTGAATATCAAAAATAATTATTTTTCAGATGTGTATGTTTTATTTTTCAGCAATGTTTTCAAACAAAAAAATCCGCTACACAATATCGTTGATATCTTACAATTATGTTTTTGAAAATCTGTACTTTCTTCATTGCGCGCATGTTGGAATTTACGAAACAATTAAAATAGAGAAAATTCAAAAATAAATATTTACTCATAATTTCAACGCAAAATCAATTTTCTACAAATGGATGCGGCGTGTGTGGAATTTATAATTACAATACCAAATACACACATTTCGCCGCTTCTATTATATAAAATTGAGAAAAAATTTATTTTTGAATCGCAATTGTATTCGTTTAAATTTTAAAGTCATTATAAAAGTGTCCATAAAATAAGGAAAATATTTTTTTTTTTTTTTTTTTTGGAAAATATTATATTTTTACAATACAAAAAGAGCATAATTTTGGAAATAATTTTTTATTTAAAAATTTATTTAATAAAAATCGTTCTAATATTGTATGACCCAATTCTTCTGGCTCGATATTATTTTAATTTGAAAAGAAAAAAATCTTGACCTTGAAGCAGCTAAAATTATATACAAAATTAGTAATAAATTAATCAGTTTTTCTCAACAATTAGGAAATCATTTTTTTTTTTTTACATTTTCTGAATGTATGTCACGCTAAAATTGCACATAAATTTGAAAACAAACACACGCATCATCCAGCAGGGCCAAAGTTTATTATTAAGCCGAGTGATTTTTCCGATTACAAAATCAAAAATACGTTGCTAGGCACGCGCTAACCTTGAATTTTGTATATAGGATCTTGAATAAACATATTTCTACGCGTCAAAATTTAACGTTGCGTGGGTGTTGCGTAAAAATTGGAAAATTCTGACAAAAGCCTTTGAGTATTAAGTATTAAAGAGTGTAGTAAAAAAATTATCGATTGACTTAAGTGTTTTAGGCCATTAAGTTTGGAATTTTTATTGCAAAAATGAGAAATACTTGAAAAATGTCTATTTTCGGCTGAAAATGCACGTTTACGAAGGGTTATTTTTAACAAATATGAAGAATTAACTATTTATTAGGTGAAATTTTAACTCAAAAACGCATTTTTGAGTTTCACTTATATGACAACTACATGTTACGGTTATTAGATTTCAATATATTTTATTGTCAGTTAACTGTTTACAAAAAGTAAGCAAAATACGAAATTTTATGTTACTAGATGCTTTTTTAGAGGAGTCACAGCAAAAAATAGCATTTTTGAACAAAAATTTGTATGGCAGCTATATGTTAGAGTCATACGATTTGAATTATTTTCACTTTCTGCTTTTACTTTTAGGATAAGTCAAACAAATTTCAAATTTCATAGCTTTAGTTGTATAATTGTAGAAGTTGTATTCAAAACATTTGTTTTTGAACTGTCATTTGTATGGGAGCTACATGTTATACTTAACCAAACAGTACGATTTTCACCACCAACCTTTTACTCATGTTAAATAATCAAAATACCAAATTTCATGGTTTGAGCTCTGTATTTGTGAGAAGTTATATTTAAAATATTAATTTTTGAAGCATTATTTGTATGACAGCTATAAGTTATAATAGTCTGATCTCAAAGATTTTTGCTGTCAGCTTTATGCCCATATTTAGTAAGCCAATTCTCACATTTCATAGTTTTAGCTCTATATTTGTGGAAGTTATATTTAAAAAAGTTGTTTTTGAACAATCATTTGTAGGGGAGTTATATGTTAGGGTAGCTCAATAAACACGATTTTCACTGTGAACTTTACACTTGCAATAGGCAAGCCAAATTCCAAATTTCATGGTTTTAGTTGCCTAATTTTAGAAGTTATATTCCAAAATTGCGTTTTCAAACTGTCAGTTGCATGTCTTTCTTGTGCAATTTTGTAAGTTTCAGTATGAGCGAGTTATTTATGCAACCAAATCTCAATACGATTTCATTTTTCTGTATAACATAAACCAATTTTCACATAAGGATCACCCTGAAAAAAGAAAATTTTGAAAATCGCAACAAAAGCATCATTTTGCTCAGTGACAAGGCATGAAATTGTTTATTAAAAATGTCTATGCATTAAAATTTCCTGCGGAATTAATTTTAAAATTCCAAAAAAAAATGATTTTTCGATTTCGGCTTGCCTCTTACACACACACTCACTTGCACATAAACACTCGCTGTTAATCTTATAATTCTTTAATTTGTTTTTGTTTACTGCTCTTCTGCTGCTGCTGTTGTTGATGCACTTCACTTCGTACGCAAGAGAGAAAACAACAACAAAAGGAAAACAATTTCAAAATCCCATTAAAAATTGCTTTTAAAGCACCCTTAATGGGCATTAAGTGCCTGCGGGTGTGGCTATTGATATTGCAGGGTGTACATATATCAGTTGTATGCATGTGTATGCATGTGTGGGTGTACATGCACTACTGGTTACTGGCGTACCATTTCTGCTTCTGCTTCTTTCTTTTGCTTTCTAATATGAAAAATCCATATTCCCAAACGCAATTGGAAAGCTTTTTTGAAGTAAAATACTTTCACACATATATACATATACATATTTATATACAAGTATATGTATATACATATGTACCCACAATCGAGTACACATGCACTTCAGCCACTGTTTGTTGTGTCTCTAACCACGAGAGTGATCATACTGATGATAAAATTAAATAATTAATATTAATTCTGACACATCCGTTAAGTGGTTAAGTGTGTGCGGCGCGAGCTGAGCGACGACGGGTCAGTCGCATGTGTTGGAATTCGAGTTATGTCTTTTAGAAATGATTAACATCAAACATTTTTGAGATGACATCAGACTTCACAGAAAATATGAGTTTTTTTCTATCAGAGAGCGATCTAGAAACGTCTTTTCTACCGGAAATTCCGGCTTCCCATGACTGATTATTTGAACGAAGAGTCGAAAGACACCATATTTGATCATACTCCAACTCGCTTCCTTCATTTCTAGAAAAAACTCGTGCAACTTCTGAGAAGGAGCCTCCATGGCAGCTTATCGCAGAGCTTAGACCAATCTAAAAATAGTTTTGAACAGCTGAGAATACAATTCTAGGGCGACCCAACCTTATCTTGCATAATTTAAGGTCTTTATAGGCAAATAAAACCTTCTAAATCTGCCAGGCAAACCCAAAACTGTACCTGATAGTCAATCTGACAAATTTTTCAATACTATTTCTTATCCAGAGCAGAGAGATCTTACGACAGGTCGTGGCCTCGGCACATGCCGTGTAGTTTGGAATTATATCTACCAAAAGTTGGTTTAAATGTCAGTGATCTCTTCAGAAAATCCATCTCAGAGTGAATAGAAAGAGAGAGAGAGAGAGAGAGAGAGACTGAGAGAGATAGAGAGGTAGAAAGCCTACCAGTATAGAAAGTTCTTTCTCTTCAACAACTTCCAGAATCTTTGCATGCTTTGGGTCTATCACTGTCTAAAACATTTTTTTCACAGGACTGACACAGTTAAGTGTTGAAATGTTTCCTTACAAAGATCAACTAATAATGACAATCCGTAAAGAAGCATCAGCTGCTCTGGAGGAATGTCGAAAACAGCTAGTTGGTCTACTTTCTCGGAATTTGCTGAGAGCGCTTTCAGTGCCCTCCCCACATAATAACTGGATATCGTCCGGGTGTCCGTAAGACAATCACGACCACTGCTCTCGCATCGCGTAACTATACAAGCCTACCCCGGAAACTCCAAAATGAGAAATCTTATTTTAGGAAGAACGCTAGATATCTTTCAGCCTATTCTCTTATGGAACCAAGCTTTGTAATACCATCAAAACACAGTTTAGCCCGACGAGACGCGACATCCGTATTGAAATTTCATACGCTGGCTACATCTCGTCGGATCCGCAAAAGTGTGTGTGCCATTTTAGAATGCTCCTTACACTGAACCCTCCGATTAAGGAAAGGAAATTATCAAACACCAGCACGACGTTTGATATCTGTAGATAAGAAGTTTGGAGTGTTAACCGAAAGGCAAAAGCCTCCAAATCGATCGGCTCTGATGGAATCGGAATACTCATGTTAGAACTTCTGTGTCCAGGGGATTCAAATTTTCTCTCCAAGAATTTCAATCTACCTCTGAGCACTCTGTCAATATCCGATAAATAGACAAGGGGTAGAGTGGTGACGCTACGGAAACCAGGAAAACCAGCGAACGAAGAAGAAGTCATATCAACAGAGTGTGATATACTCTCTTCAGCAGCAAAAATGCTTGAAACCTCTCGAGCTGCTCTCTTTCGCCCACCATCTGATCTGAGCAGCGCAGCAGCTTGGATTTTGGTGAGGTGGGGGATCAGGCAGACATCTTGAACTCTTAGAAGAAACAAACACTAAGTAGTAAGTAGCTAATCTCCAGTTGATGTTCACGTTCAAGGTTTTGAGCTAATTTGATAACTGTTATGCTTGGAATATGAGACTGAAAATCTAAGCAAGCAAGTCTAGGTTTCTTTTGGAGTTCCTACCACTTTTCCCAAGACAGAGATTGAAATGTTTCAATGCCAACTCATTCGTCTTTCTTAATTCATATGCAGGATACTGCATTCTTATCCCTGGGGGTCCATATGGTTGCTGGAAAGGCCAGAAGTGAAGTAAAAAGCTGTTCCTGCCAAGAACTGACGTATAGTTGGTCCGAGTTCTGACTAAGTAGGCTTCAAAAAATATTCATAATCCTCAAAAAAAAATTCAAAATCCTCATCTGGGGAACTTCAAAACTTCACAGTTTATTTTTGAATGAAAGCAAAATGAAAGCTCGTCATAAAAACCATTTAGCTTCCTAGAGGCGACTTAAACTTGTAGGTGGTGTTTAGAGCCATCAAACAAGATGTTTCCGGTTATGGAACTTTCAATCGGATCGAGCAAGTCTAGTAGAAATTCAGATGTAGAAAGCACGGCTCGGACTATATTTCAGTATTCTAAGAACTAATATATCAATTATGAGCTCGAAGCTCTGAAATCCCTGAACCTTAAGCGCCTCAAGCAAAGCAATGCCGACCTCTCTTGGAAGGATCCGTAGGATTATTTTTTTTTTCGATTTGGGAAAAATTTGAGCTTGGAGAACATTTAAGGCTTCTTCTGGCGTAGAGTTCTAGAAAATAATTTTTTATTTAGTGATAAAGACTTCGATTACGGCACTCTAAAGACCTCAAAGACATTTCGCTCGCGACTCAACTTTTTCATAGAAGGGAGAGCTTTTCGAGTACATATGCTCAAGAATTTTTTTTTTTTGAAATTAAACAAATGAAGCAATCACTATTCGAACGCTGGTGCTAGTCATATTTTATTGTTTTTGTTTCCCTAATACTCATTACTCATGCTCATTTATTGTATTTGTTGTTCATTTCCATTTTATTAACCTTTTATTGCTTACAACTTTTTTGCAAATTTTTTTTTTTTTGCTTTGCTTTTGTTGTACCACCGCAAAAGTAGTATTGAAATGAAGTCATACACTACAACAACAACACGACCATGGACAACATTCAAGCAACAACAAAAACAACAACAAGAACTAAAAGGGAGGCCAAGAGTCGATTTATTCGTCAGACCCCCGCACGGACTGTCTCGCCAATGCTTGACCGCGGAAAAAAAGGGGTTAACACCACACAACTCGCGTCAAAAGCAAACACATACAAACACACACAAACATAAATATGTAAAATACAACAGTGTATTTCGTGTGTGTTATTGTTGTTGTTGTTTTGTACATCAAATGATGTCATAACAAAAAAGGAAGGAAAACTTGAACAAAGTGCTAGTAGATAAGTATGTATGTATGTATGTACTAGTATGTAGACAGAGAAGGCAAAATAAAAAGATTGTTGTTGTGTTTACACCCCTGTGTGTGTGTATGTGTGTGTATTATTGAAAGTGTTGGCTGTTTGGCGCATCCTTGAAATGGGCAAATAAAGTGAAACAAAAGGGATGTAAAAAAAGAAACAACAACAAAACATAAAACTAGCGAATCGTGGCAAAAAATAACAGCTACAACAATAACACAAAACAAAAAATAAACAAGAAAAAAAACTGTAAAAAGAGAAAAACCAATAAAAGCCACTAAGAATGGCAAAAAATTTATACAAAAAATGTGCAAAGTGCTGTGAAAGTGCAAGCAAAATGTGCAATGCAGCATGTGGCAAGGATTATTAGCTGTAGTGGAGTGTAATGTACATGTACCAACATACATATATAGACATTAAAAAGTCTTGTGCGCGAAGTTATACCTACCAAGGATTGAGTTTGATTAATTTAAAGCATAAAATATTCAATTTTTTATAAATTCAGTATATAAAACTCAAAATTTAGCTGATTTTCAATTAAAAAAAGCCTTTTTGAGCAGTTATTTCTATGGTGGCTATACGTTATAGTCACCCAATCTGCATAGTTTTCCATATTAGCTACACACATATGGCAAGTAAACAGTATACCAAATTTGCCAACTTTAACTGCGGTTGTAACAAAGTTATAGCACAAAATCGCATTTTTGAACATTTTTTTGTATGACAGCTACCCGTTATGTTAAACCAAACGCAAGGATTTTCACTGTAAGTCAACTTCATGCAACACGAAAGTAGCATACCAAGTTTCGTTACTTTCGATGCTTATACGCATGAGTTAGACTCGAAAATAGCGTTTTTGAACCAACTATTGTATGGTAGTTTTATGTTATAGTTAATCAATCTTTACAAATTTTGCTACCAGCTGTCTATTGAAGCTAAGTAAGCGGTATGCTAAGTTTCAATTGATTAGCTGCTGTTTTGATGAAACTACAATTCAAAATGTCATTTTTGAAAAGTCTCTTCCACGATAATTACGTGTTTGAGCATTCTAATCTTTATAATATTAACTGCCGACTAATTATAAATGACATTATAAACTGGAAACCAACCTGCATATCGTGTAGGGTATAAAAATTAAATTTTTTGTTATGTATATCCTGCACATTTGCTTTCACATGCATTTATACACATATGAATACATGCATGTATGTATACATTAGTAGGTGGAGAGTGTTATATGTTTGTATATATATATATATATGTCAAATAGAAATTGACCGCGCCTGGTTGGCAACATGTTGGGTGTTGCATGTTGCTTGTATGTGTGTTTGTGTGTGTTTGTGGATTGATACCATTTGTTTATACAAGTAAAATTACATACATATAAGTAAATGTTTTTGATACTGTATGCCTGCAGATGTGCAAAGAAATTTATTTATTTGTTTTTGTTGCTATTGATATACATATGTATGTATTACTGCTGGCATGTGCGAGATGTTGCAGGTGATGATGATGATGAGAAGTATGGCCTTTATATTTCTTTGATGACTAATACATTTCGGAATGCGACTATGTGGGTATGTATGTACGTATTGTTCCTTATGAAAATATTTACATTTTTTCTACATACATATATAATTTATTTCCTTTTAAACAAAAAATTTGTGTAGTTCTTTATATAAAAATTTCAGATTATACGTTTATTCAGATGATTAATATGAAATATATATAAATTGATTTAACAAATATGTCATTAGTATATTTTATCTAATAATTTACAATATATATATATATAAAATAAATATCAAAATAAGTTTAATAAATCTTTGACATGTGTTAGTTTTTTTTTTAATTTTTATTTTATTAAATTTAATATATTTTTTATTTTATTATTTTTTTTTAATGATTTCATTTTTTTGCTATTGCAATTTCATTTATCATTTTCTTTTATTGTGACTTCTTGTATTTAATTTAATTTAATTATATTTCTTAATCTTATTTAATTTTGTTTTATTTATTAAATTTTATTTAATTTATTATCATTTTTTAAATTTATTTTTATTTAATTTAATTTATAATAATAATTTATTAATTTAATTTAGTTAAATTTTTTTTTAATTATTTTTTTCTTTTGTGTTATTTTTTTATTAATTTTTTCTATCTTACTTTATTTAATTTAATTTAATTTAATTAATTTTTTGTTTTATTTTTTTATTGTAATGTGTCATTTATTTATTTTTTTTAATTTTTTTTTTTTAATTTTTTTTATTTATTGAATTTAAATTAATTTAATTTAATTTTTTTTAATTATTTATTATTTTCATTTATTTTATTTTTTATGTTACTTTCTTTAATTTAATTTAATTTATTTAATTATTTGTTTTAATTGATATTATATATTTCTTTTTTTTATTGTAATGTCATTTATTTATTTTATTTATTGTGATTTATTGTATTTAATTTAATTAAATTTAATTTAATTTTTATTTTTTATCTTTTTTTAATTTTATTTTTTTATTTAATTTAATTTATTGAATACAGTTTAATTTTTTTTAATTTTTTATTTTTTTCATTTGTTTTATTATGTTATTTTAATTTTATTTTTCTTACTTTATTTTATTTAATTTAAATTAATTAATTTTTTGTTTTATTTTTTTAATGTAATTTA
The DNA here is from genome assembly GCA_030068015.2 of Neoceratitis asiatica. Classification (NCBI taxonomy): domain Eukaryota; kingdom Metazoa; phylum Arthropoda; class Insecta; order Diptera; family Tephritidae; genus Neoceratitis; species Neoceratitis asiatica. Next base: position 68,369,445 of record CM061527.1, on the reverse strand, counting down.
TATTTATTTATTGTATTTAATTTAATTTATTCCATGTTCTAATCTAAATTAATTTAATTTAATTTATAATTTTTATTTATTTAGTTTATTTTATTTTTGTTTGTTTATTTTATTTTATTTACTTTATTCAATTTAATTTACTTTAGTTTAATATTTTTATCATATTTAATTTAGAGTTTTTAATTTTTTTGTTTATTAATTTCTATTTCTTAATTATTTTTGTTTCAATTCTTTAATTTAAATTTATTTTCTTTTTAAATTTTATTCTAATTTATTTAATTTTATTATTTCTATTTAATTTAATTTTATTTCTATTATTTACTATTTATTTATTTCAATTTATTTTAATGTTTTTTTATTTTATTTTTTCTTTTTCTTTTTTATATATCTTATTTGTTGTTAATTTATTAAATCATTTAATCCAATTTATTTCATTTTTATTTTTTTTGATTTTATTTATTTTACTTTTTTTTTAAACTGATTTTATGTTAAATTATTAAATTTAATTTGGTTATTTTATTTTTTGTTTTAATATAAATTATTTTTCATAATTTTGTTTTGTTTTATTTTTTTATTGTAATTTAATTTTTTAATTTTATTTTAATTATTTTTGTAATGTATGGTAATAAATTTTGTTTAAATTCATTTATTTAGTTTAATTTAATTTATTTTTATTTTTATCTTATTTAATTTTTTTAATTTGATAAATTTTATATTTAATTTTAGATTTTATAACTTAAATTAATTTAATTTTTTTTTTTTATTTTTTTTTCTTTTCTATTTTTTTTTTATTTCATTTATTTTATTTTTTTTTTTTTTTATTAAAATTTTTTTTATTTTGTTTTGCTTATTTTTTTATTATTAATTTTTTTTTTTTTTTTTTTGCTTATTTTATTTTATTAATTTTTTTTTCAATATTTTTCTTATCTTCTTTTTTGCCTCATTTCATTTATATTATTTTTTTTTTTATTATTTTTTTTATTTAATTATTTTTTCTTTTATTTTGTTCGTGTTTTTTTATTTTATGTTTTTTTTATTTTACTTAATTTTTTTTTATTTTTTTTATTATCTTTTTTTGTCTTATTTCATTTATTTTATTTTGTTAATTTTCTTATTTAGGTAAATTTTTTGTTTTAGTTTATTATTTTGCAATTCATTCATTTACGATATTTACAGTAAACAATATGTTAGCAGTAATTAGGTATTTTCAAATTTGAATACTTTCAATTTCATCCTAACCTAACTTTTTTAGTTCGTTTTTAATTTTTTTTAATTATAAATTCATTAAAAATTTAAAAAAAAAATAATTTTTCACACATTACCTGTGAATGAGCTGAACATCTTGTTGCTGTTTTTGTTCTTTTGTGTTGTTGTTGTTTTTGTTGCAGTTAAAATTTCACAAATATGCAAAATATATTTCGCTGAACTCTTTGCTTTCTTGCTTGCGCTTGGTAAGAAAAAATTCGTCGCAATTTATTGTGTGGGCGGTCAGGTTGCAGGGCGTTGTTGTTGTTGTTGTTGTTTTGTTGCTGTAAAAGTAAATTTACATACACACAAACACACGATTTTTTATTTTTATGAAATAAATTTTATTTTTATGAAATAAAATAGACAAAATGTTTACCACAAAAAATGCACTTTTTAGAAAAAAATTGAATTTTTTTTTGTAATTTTTATTTTTATTTATGAAAAAATTTTCAAACACTTTTGTTTCAAAATCTACACGTACGTTTTGTTCAGTTTGCGTCCAGAGCCGTTGGCAGCGTAAACACGATTGAAGACAATCGCTTGGTGTTGAAGAAGTTGCCGCTGCTACTGCCGCTGCTGCTGCTGCTGCTGTCGACGCTGCTGCTGCTGTCAGCAGCAAAGGCAATAAAACAATGGCAATAACAACAACAGCGCGCGCATATATTAATCAGAAAATACCAACAGCAAAGCAATCGCAAAAGCATTCATGTTCATGTATGTGTGTGTGTGTGTGTGTGTATGTTTGTACGTTTGTAGGCAACCAACAACACCACCATCACCACCACCACAGGCCGCAAGGGCAGACATACGCTTGCTTGCTTGCGCGCTGTTCGTGGTTTTTCGTTGCGGCTACGGTATGCTTTGCTTTGGCGTATCGGCATCTTTCGGTTTATGTTGTTTTTGTTGTTATTCCATTAATTTACTTTTATTTTGTTTTCGAATTGCCTTTTCGATGCCATTTGTGCTGTGGAACGCATTCGCTTTGGTATCTCCCAAATGGCTCCCCCATTTGTTGCTATACATTTCATGCTTGGCCAAATGTTGATGGGGATTTAGTCTGAGCGAGCAGAGTACACGCAACATGTTGCTACATGATATTCGTGTTCTTCTTCTGGTTTGTAAGCAATGCCGACGTGGATTTGTTAAAGTCTGACCTACTGTTTTGAGACTGAAGTTTCCCAAGCTCTTGACTGGGAGGACCGACTGCATATAGGCCCAACCTAGGCTTAAATGCTTGCAATATTAAACCTTCGCCGAACCGATGTATATAAAATGAAGATCTCCCTAACGGGCAAGGGGTGTTTTGAAGCTGTACGAGCAGAAAAAGAGCAAAGAGAGACTCGTCGCGACCATAGAGACTCTCGAATCACACTAGATCATTACAGACTAAACCAAAATCCCAGAACGAAAGTGGGAAATTGTATGGCTCAATGTGCATCAGTGGCTGAGTGCGAGTCGAATGAATGACAATTCATTTGACTCCAGGCATCAGGCCAAAAGTCATCAATTAAGTAAGAGTGACAATGCCGGGGCCCACGCCGGGCACAGTCCAGACAATTGTCAAACAATTTCAAGATATTTCTCGCAAACTCGATACCTCCCTGTAACGGGGCTGGGTCGGAGAGGTTTACTCTGAGCTTACATAGTTATATATTTGGATGAAGCTTGTACGGGCTTAGAAATCTCGATGGAAAACTAAGGAAGCTATATTTCTGCAGTATTAGACTAGAAAAAAAAACCCACATTTCTGTTGTTGTTGTTGTAGCAGCTATTTAACACCGCTTAAAAGCAGGCAACCTTAATCGATGTCGTCGAGGCTATATAAAGGAAGGCCCTAGAAACGAACGGCTTTGAGCTTGAGGGAAAGAGGTGTTAGATAAGTAGATTTTAGTGGGTATGCAAGGAAAGAATTCTTGTCGTGCGGTTACTCATTACATGTAGAACATACGCTGAGTATGCCGGGCTCCAATCTGCTTCAGTAGGTATTGAGTCTACTGCATTATCCAGATCTTAGTTGTGCCAGTACTACTGAGGTGTTACAAGGTAATTCGAGCTCTTCTCGTCTACTAGGGAAGAGGGTTGAACGCCGATGACGTCATTCGCGATAAGAGTTAATGGAGGTGGTGACGGACTCATTGTGAAGACTGTCGGTAGCTTTCCACGTTAAGCTGTAGAAAAATATGGCACTTAATGAAGACCGTAAAGTCAAGTACTCCCTTCCTGAAATGCTTAGAGAGTGTTTGAAGCAGATATCTGCAATGATAATTTCTGCGGTAGTATCTCAGCAGATACTGCTTGCATAGAAGAACAGTATTTCCCCCAACTGGACACATATGTAGATGTCTCGCCATGCAAATGGTGTACAGATCAGATCAGTGGACTTACTGTTATGGCCATCAAAGCGATATTTTGACAAGCTTGTAGCTTTTTCCTTTGTAGCTCACTACTTCCCGGCATTCAAATCAGTCTAGTCTATGACCGGACGGCCGTTGGTCTTCGAGGCTGATAGCAGCATTTTTTGGTTTTTCGCTAAGCGCAGCCAACCAGAACTTGGGGATTGTGTTACGGACTCGCACTTTGGTCACCACAATCCCGGTCGTCCTTTTCGACGACCTAACCTCATCTGGGTCACAGTAGATCTATCGTCGCAGTGATGATTTCTATCTATCCATTGTGGGTCTCTCACATTATAGGCTTCTTTTAAGGCTCCAAATTTTTTTATTAGACGAAACTTTGCAAACGAGGACATACACAAAGATTTAACAAATATTCAAGGATACAAAAATTTTGCATTAAAAATCTCAGTTAATACCACAAACGCAAGCACCTCAGGTGCAATTTCCAAAAACTTCACAAAACCACACGAATTTTTCTCCATTCCATTCTTCTCATTCACTTCTTTCCTTTCTTGCCCTTCTTGCCTTTTTTACCCTTTCTACCCTTTCCCGGTCGCTTTATTTTCATGCAGGCATCAATTTCGGCCTCTTTCACCTGCACACCCTTATTCGGATTTGGCGGTGGTTGTGTGACGGGTTGTCTGGGTAGAATCAGCTCCATTTGCATATATTCACGCTTGTTGCACGGACCCAAACGCTTGCCGACCTCAACTAAATACTTCTCATATGGTATTTGGTGTTTCACCATTTGTGGATTGCGCATGTAGGCGTAGGCCATTTTCGGGATGGTTTCTTTTCTTTAGAGCTTCTAGAATTTTTGAATTGACGCTGGTGGTGGGATGCAAAAAAAAAGTTCTATTTTTCACTTAAATGCAATCAAAAATTTATGTAGAATTGTTTAGTTGAAATTTGTACTAAAATTTTTTATTAATTAATATTAATATTATTTAGCCTTTTGATTTTATTTTATTTTTTCTTTTTATTATTTCTTCTTGGATTGTTTTTTTTTTTTTTTTTGGTAAGTTGTCAAATAGTTTGTTATTTGTGATTGAAATGAAGTGATGACAATGAAAGTTATTATCGATAATTTATCGAATTTTTTACGATAAAGCAAGCTCGAGATTGTTGACCTAATGCCATGTTTACACTGCCAGATTCAAGTATTAAAATTTACTGAAACAATTAAAATTGTAATTTATCAATGGGAAATGTTAATTATCATTCGAAGGAACATTCTTTGGCATTTATGTTTTGAAGATTATCTCTTTCAAAAGTTGGCAGCGGGCATCTGAGACGTAGATGGTCCAGTTGTTGAGTCCAGTTTTCGATGACGCGATCGAGCATTTCGACTGGCGTAACTGGCGCATGACAAGCGTGATGTTTTGCTTCAATGCCTGAATCGAAGCGGGATTGTCCGCACAGACTTTAGACTTTAGACAAATCCCCACAGGAAAAAGTCTGACGGTATGATATCACACGATCTTGGTGGGCAATCGACCGGCTCAAAACATGAAATTATCTGCTCACCGAAGTGTTCTCTCAATAAATCCATTGATTCACGCGATGTGTTTGAATTGGCGCCGTCTTTTTGACGTCCAAATGTCGCGGAGATCACGATCGCCATTGACGGTTACGTTCTCACCGACATCATTTTGGAAAAAATATGGACCGATGAATCCACCTGCCCACAAACTACACAAAGCCGTCTTTTTTTCTGGATGAAAGGACAGCTCTTAAATCTCTTTAGATTGCTCTTCGTCCCAAATGCGGCAGTTTTGATTGTTTACATACACATTGAGCCGGAAATGGGCCAAAACGTTGAACCAAATTTCGCTCGAAACCGTCGAATCTTTTTGGAACTTTTCAAGAGCCCATAGAGCGAAGCGATGTCGCTTGAGAAGGTCGAACGGCTTCAGTGTTCTTGCGTAAGCTGTATTTTGTACGCTTTCAATTTAAGATCTCTACGTAAAATGCGCCAAGTCGTTCCATACGTCAGTCCGAGTTGCTGCGAACGGCGCCGAATCGACTCTCCATGGCCTTCGTGTACACTCTCAGCTACGGCCGCTATATTTTCTTCACTGCTGCATGTTGGACATTCTATTCGGTCGAGTATTATTCAATAATGAATGCTAGGTGTGTCTCAAGATGGTTGATGGTGTTGCGCGCAGTGAGTACGCTCAGTAGGCCGATTATGTTGACCATAAGTTGAGCGAAGTGCGTGAAACACATACTTTACAGAACGTGAAGTTTCATAATAATGATTTGTAAACGTTGTTCAGGCGTAAGTCTTTCAATGATGAAATGCCAAACAATACTGAACAAAAATAGCGTGACAGCTTGACACGACTCACGCGTGATCTGTCAAAACAAGGCTATTAAAAAAAGTACCTCTACTTGGATCAATCTTTAAAATAAATATTTATTAAGTCAAAATATGAGTTAAATCTACCTGGTAGTTCACTAAAGTCACTTCAAAAATTTGCATTTAAAAATGCACACCACTCCTCAGAGGTGTTACCACTACTGGAGTTATACACATACATACATATATTGTAAATAATGCATGTAAATAAAAGTTTTATTATTTAATTTAACACCTTAATTTAACACCTTTGTTAACGAGCCAATCAACACTTGAGCGGAAAAGAGACTGGAGAAAAAAAGAAAAAAAGTTAAAAAAATCAAAGAAAAAACTGAAAAGCGCTGATTGAGTAACCGTGAAAAGACCAGCAGTCAGAATTTCGACTCGCCGCTAAGTAACTAAAGAATTGGTAACAGAAACAATAACAAATTCCATTAAACTGTAAAAAAAAATGATAGGAAAGAAGTGTGGCAGCAAGAAACACGCTGCTTCGTGATACATTTAGACGTAAGAAACTTGTTTTTGTCTGGCAAAAAAAAAAGAGAAATGAAAAATGAAAAAAAAAATTAAAAATTAAAAAAAAATAAACAAAAATAATCAGTAAGACATGGTGAATTCAAGTCATTAAATTATAAGAAACAAAAACAAAAGATAAAACAAAAACATCAAGAGCTTAAAACTAAAACGTAGTAATAACGAGCACGACAAACAGGACTGAAAAAAGATATTAAATCTGCGGCAGATCATATTAATAAAGAAAAGAAATAACCAAACTAGGAGCTTAGATCGAGTGGCATTGAAAATTTAACACACCACGGATATTAATGTGAGACTTCAAATGACTGAAAAGCAAGAAATAAAGTAAAATGTGCCCTAGGACTGGGTCCTTGTTGGCGGCCGCGATAGCCGAGTGGTTAGCATTGCGTACTACCATTCGGAAGGCCTGGGTTCGAGCCCAGGTTCGAGTAATATCCAAAATTATAGAAAACTAATTTTTCTAATTGCGGTCGCCCCTCGGCAGGAGGTTAAGTCAAGTCCTCCGAGTGTATTTCTGGCACAAAATAAAAAACTCCTCATAAAAATCCATCAGCCATTCGGAGGCAACTTAGAATAAACTGTAGGTCTCTACATTTGTTGGTAAAAACATCAACACGCAAAACTACAAATTGTAGGAGAAGCTCGGACGAAAAATCACTTCAGTGTATGTGTATGTTCTAGTCTTCTTTCTTATTGACGCAGATCAGATTTTTCCAACGAAGTTCGAGGTTTTCCTTCTCCTCGGCTTCCACCGGCGTGTATCACTCGACAACTCATCCAGTGTTCTCATTCATTCGGACGACATGACCTAGTCGCTGTCCCATGGTTCACCGAACTCAGTGTCCCTCTATATCTCGTTGAGCTCAACGTTGCATCGTCTTCTGTAATATCCGTCCTTGCTAATACGCAAGGTAGCATAAATCTCCCGTAAAATATTTTTATCGAAGACTTTCAAAGCCGACCATATGTTACGACAGGAAAAATGAGCGATTTGTAGAGTTTGGTCTACTTTACTTTTCAATTGCCTACTCCTGTCCAAAGTAGCACCTGTTGGCAGGAAGGATTCTGTGTTGGATATCCAGGCTGATATTGTTGTTGGTGTTGATGCCGGTACCAAGAGAGACGAAATTATCAACAACTTCAAAGTTATGACTTTCAACGGTGACGTGGTAGCCGAGTCGCGAATGCGATGGCTATTTGTTTGATATCAGGAGTGATATTTGGTTTTGTCTTCATTCACTACCAGAACCATTCGCTCTGTTTTCTTATCTAGTACGGAGAAAGCTATTTTCGAAGCCGACAATATCGCCAACATCGGCAGCCAGCAGTTATACGCTCTTATAGAAGACTCTATCTTCTCTGTTAGCTCGTACTATTTTCTCCAGCATAAAGTCAAAGAAGTCACACAAGAAGGGCTCACTTTGTTTGAAACCTCGTTTGATCATGAATGGCTACTAAAGGTCCTTATGGTGTTGCTCAGCATCAGTTTACAAAGCCAGGATACCAAATTCAGACATAATGGCTAGAAGCAGCTCTTTTTCGTGCTATCGAAGGCTGCTGCAAAGCCACATTGGTAAGACCCAATCAGTTCGTTGATGGTGGGCTTTAGTCTTACACATAGTGCGCACTACTTGGATCAAATACGCGCTATTGAGGAGACTTACCACGATAATTGGCGCAGTTTGCGGCGACCCCCTATGATTAGAATAGTTGCCAATGCGATCGGCCGACCATATTCCCCAAAGAATGTCTATTCCATCGTGATCATTTGGGAATTCTGGGTTCATCACCTCCGGATATTTCATTTTCACTGTCATTCAGCAGTTTGTGTAAGTGTTCTCTTCAGAAACCCGGTATAGTAGGTGCATCGCTCAGCAGATCACCTCTTTGGTTCCAAAATCAGTCTAATCTGGTCTTAAAACTTTTGGTATGTAAGTCGCCGCAGCTTTTCGTAGAATTTTCGAGTGCTGCCTCTCGGTAGGCCAGCTTCTCAAGCTCTCCATATTCACGCATTTCGCGCTCTCTCCCTCTCTCTCTCTCTTTCTGCCTGCAAATGTGTATCGCTTCTCTAAGCAACTTTCGATAACTCTTGCGAACAGTGCGCGTTGCGGTTGATCGATGTAACGATATATCGATTACTCGATTAATCGATTTATATAGCTTTAAATCTCCAGTGGCCAGGAAGAACTCGATACTCGCTGATTGCTCAATTGCTTAAATAATTGTTCGAAATTTTTGAACTTTTCAAAGATTTTGAATCACTTTTTTCTAAAAAAAAAAAACATCAGCATTCCTCATCAGCATTCGCTGAGAACGAAATGTTGCAAGCAACATGCTGTACAATCCAAAATCGCGCATATGAGGAGATGTTCACACACACACACACACACACACACACACACACACCAAATGTGAGTGAGCAACAGGTTTGCGCTATTGTGGATGGCAAACTTGTTGTTGGCTAAAAATGCGGCGCAGTAGCACATGTAGTGAGTCATGGCAGAAAGGAAAAAAAGCAAAACAAAAAAAAACAACAACAAAACAACAGACAAAAAATATAAAAATAAATTTATTAGAATTATAAATGAGCAGCAGTGGAAGCAGCAGTCGAAGTAGAATCGAATGAAGCACAAGAAGAAGAAGAAGAAGAAGAAGAACACTAGACAAGCAGACAATTTTTGCTACTCTTTAGCGGCCAAAGAACAAGCAAAAGATTTTTAATATTTTTTGTGGGTATGTATGTGCGTATGTACATATGTTTGCTTGCATATTGCGTATAAAAATAGCAACAATCGAAAAGTATTCGAACGCCAGCGGCACTTCAACTTTGTTAGTGTAGTTGCTGCTGTTGCTGTTGCTGTTGTTGTTGTTGTTGTTGTTGTTGGCGTAGCAAGAGTTTTTTTTTTATATTATTACGCGATGCGCATACATAACGAAGAAGAATGTTTGGATGCGCATATCTACATATACATATGTATACATACTTACATGCATGACTGTATTGCGTTCAGTTCAAATGCCCTGTAGGAAATGCCAAGATGAGCTTAGCATTAAAGGCGACTACTTCAAATTGACCCCGGCACACCTGAGATGGTTGAAAATGTAAAGCATTGACAAAAACGCAGACTTCAGGCGACTTTACAAGGTCTTGATCTTCGGCAGTTTGCTACTCTTACTTTGCTCTTAATGGCTTCTCAGGCCGTGTGATCTGCAGAAGGCGCTTTTCATCGCATGAAAGATGTTCATTGGACCCCCCCCCCCCCTCCGATTAAAGGTTTCTGCTTCATAGTCCACCAGCAGTAGTTTGAGTTACTCTGCTCATCTTTCATTCATTCCTTTAACGGTTACTTAACGGTTATTTAACGGTTACTACAATTTTCTTAGATGGAAAATGCCACTTCGGCGAAGTTTTATCGACTCACTCTGAGAGGTAAGCCAGAGTCGCTGATTCTTGAATTCATCATCCATAAAATTGAGATTCCGAAGGTTAGGATTCAAGTCCTGATCCAACCAACATTAAAAAATTATAGAAATTTAATTTAAATAAAAATTTAAGTTAATTTTTCTAATTATACTCACCTATCATCAGGAAATGTCAATCTCTTGGAGTATTTCCCTGATATGATATACATTTGTTTCTCATAAAAATCAATCAGCCGCTCAGTGGCGTCTTAGTATAGCTACAGGTTCCTACATTTGTGGGAAAAACAGCAAAGCGCACACCACAAATTGCAGGAGAAGCACGGCCGAAAATCGCTTCAGCGATTAAAAAGCTTCATTATCAATTAAATCATATCTTCTTCTTCTTCTTTGGCGTAAGCACCGCTTACGCGATTATAGCCTCGTCAACAAAAGCGCGCCACTCGTTTCTTCTCTTTGCTGTTTGGCGCCAGTTAGAAATACCAAGTGATACCAGGTCGCTCTCCACCTGATCCTTCCAACAGAGTGGAGGTCTTCCTCGTCCTCTGCTTCCGCCAGCGGGTACTCCATCGAATACTTTCAAAGCTGGAGCGCTTTCATCCATTCGGATGACATGACCTAGCCAGCGTAGCCGCTGATTCGTCTGATTCGCTGAACTATGTCAATGTCGTTGTATAGCTCGTACAGCTCATCGTTCCATCGTCTGCGGTATTCGCCGTTGCCAACGCGCAAAAGAAATTTCCCGCAAAACTTTTCTCTAGAAAACTCCTAAAGCCGACCCATCGGATGTAGATATCGTCCAGGCTTCTGCGCCATATGTCAGCACGGGGGAATGATGAGCGACTTGTAGAGTTTGGTTATGGCTCGTCGAGAGAGGACTTTACTTTTCAATTGCCTACTCAGTCCAAAGTAGCACCTGTTGGCAAGAGAGATTCTGCGTTGGATTTCATGGCTGATATTGTTGGTATTGTTGATGCTTCAATCATATACCTACACATATATTTTATATAAGATTCGGAGACGAGCTAGCGTCGGCAGTGAGCCTACCTTTATTATCTTCACATGAGGTCTTATCGCTTTTTCTTTTCGGAAACAGTGTGCTGACGATAGACCATGACTTTTTTTTTAACTTGTTCGACTTCTCTTACTCGTTAGTTAAACTGTCGCTCCAGGAATTGGTTAGTGATGTGCTCTTTCGATGGTTGATGAGCTCACAAAATTTATTCGCATCGGACTTCTCCTCTTGAAATTTTTTTCGCAACAAATGCAGGGACCTGGAGCTCTTTTCTAAGCCGCCCGAGAAGTTTTAATGGATTTTTGTGAGGAATGTTCTTTGTTTCATGTCAGAAATACACTCGGAGGGCCTCACAGTCGCTGCCGAGAAACTACCGCATTGGAAAATTTAATTTTCCGTAATTTTGGATGTTGTGATGGTGAGTATTCGAACCCATGGTATTCTGTGCAGTAGCACACATTACTATCAACTCACATACAGCGATCGTCAATTCATTATTATTTTCTAGAAGCTCTCCAAGATGCTCTTCCGTAACTGCTGCCAGCCTTCGAGGTGTGCTCCCCCAGTGGCAACTTCAGTTGATCGTTTTTAAATGAGTTATGCCAAAGACAGGTAGTTCTTAAGCGCGCTTTTTCCGATGGAATGCATCTATTTAGGACTTCTGGACTAAAGTCGGTAGAGTTTGCTTTGGCTGGTCTAATAATAGTCAGGTTCTTTTGAAGCTTCTAAGATTTTAGGTTTAAAAGCACTTTCGTTGATGTCTTGGATAACTCGGAAAGCTGACATTTATGCTCACTCTCTTGGGTTCTCTTTTCTCTCTGTTTTCCCTTTCCCTTTATCTCTCTCTTTCTCTGTCTATCTATCTATCTCTCTCTCTTTCTCTCTTTCTGTTTCTCTCTTTATCTCTTCCTCTCTCTCTCTCTTTCTGTTTCTCTCTTTCTCTCTTTATCTCTTCCTCTCTCTCTCTCTCTCTCTCTCTTTCACTATCTATGCCTCTGTGTCTCTGTCTCCCTGCTCGTAATTCAATTCCATGCTTGTTTTGCCAAGCTCAAGCATTCAACTCAAATTTTTCCTACAGGGCCTCATATGAAAACAGTCACAATCTGTAATACAGTTTGCCTGCATGATTTTTTTTTCCTTAGAGCAATAAAGCAATAGCTTTACATCAATTACAATAACGCCACAGTAAGTACGGCGCCAATACTTATGTATGTATGTACAATCCACTGCATACCCTTAGTGGTGGTGTGCAACTAGAAGCAAGACCATAAAAATGAGAACAAAGGAGTATCTACATGAAGAAAGTATTTACCCTTGTTGTTGTAAACACTACTTGGGCATTAGGTATGGCAATGATTTAATTTCCTTGACGAAGGGGAAGGGTGTTTATTGACGCGTAGTTTATGTAATTTTCAACCCTCTTTTATTGCTGTCTGCCGAGTTTAACCTAAAAACCCACTGGAGGCAAGAATTATTGTATGTACAAACATACATACTATATACATACATGCATGCATACATATGTACATACAAAAGTGAAGGCCAACAACTCACCCCATGCTCATGGAAATTGGTTAATATTTGCGTATTTTGTCCTATTTTTCGAAAGTTCCTCAAGTTTTCAAACAGTTTTATTGCGTCGAAAAATGCTGGATTATTTAAAATATGAAAATTTTTCGAATATTACTTTTATATGTATATATATATATATAAATTTTTTTTTTTTTTTTTTTTTTTTTGATAATTTGTAAGCAATATGTTGAGGAAAGAGATTTATTTCTGATAAGTGAGGAAATTTTAGAAAATGTCTGCAAAATTTTTGATACTTTAAAAAAATTAATACTAAAAAAATATATATATCAAAATTTTTATTTATAAATTAAAGACAATAATAAATAAATTCATCACGAAAATCCTTAAAATATCATATTTTTATTCATATGTAAATAAAAAGCTAACATCACAGCTAAATATATTTGCGCCTAAAAGTATGCTACATTTACTCTATTGCGTTTTCAATATGAAAATCGTAGACCCTTGTAGGAAAAACAAAAAAGTGTTGAGAGTTACCCAGAGAACTTATATCATTATAATTATAAAAAGAAAATTTGCTTCAGTCCTTCAGCAAGCCGTTTTTCCTATAAAATTTAATTAATTTGGCCGGAAGTGCCCGCCTTTCGCAATTTGCGGCCTTTTAATTAATTTGTTCGTGCTGCCGTCCAACACATATCTGTATGTATATATACGTATATTTTGCAACCGGAATTTTTCAATAATTCCCGGTTATTTGCAAAATCTATTAAGGGAATCACTTACCTTGAATCTTCAGCTGCTCACCTGTGTGAATTGTGCACCAGTTCGTTCTCCTGGTGCACCGCTGCGTCCTGGCGAAAATGTCCCACTTCTGCCTTCCTGTGCGTTCAATTTTTAAATGAAATTATTTGGCCGGAAATAGACGCTTTTCGCACTGTCCTTTTCCACTGGACTATGAGCAGAGTTGTTTTGGCAATTTTTTTTTTTTAACAAAATTGCGCAATTTTACAAAGTTTAATGTTTTACTCAAAAGGAAGTGCGACTTGGCAAGTAGTCTTTTTTTTTTTTTTTTTGATTATTCCTTTGTAAAATTATTAATTTTACAAAAGAATAATAAAAAAAATAGTACCTTCATTTCCTTTACACGATATGTTTTACAAAAAATACATTTCGAAGTTGCTTTCTGAAAAATCCGGCTCGAAGGACCAATTTGAAGTTGCTAAACGCACAACTTATGTGCATAAAAAGTTGATTTTTTTTTAATATAAAAACATTCTGCGCTCGGCAGGGAATGTCATGACCATCGCTGTTGAAGTTGAAACCATCAGCCAGTTGAAGGCCATTTGAAATAATTTTGAAGTCTCTTCACACGTGGTATGTTCAAAGGAAAAAAGTGAAGGTTTTGCTCACTGTTTTCTTAGATTACAAAGGGTTTGGTGGTGCATCAAGAGTTTCTGCCAAAGGGTCGTAAATACAGTTAATAAGGAATACTACAAGGAAGTTATGCAACGTTTGCGTGAAGCAATGAAAAACAAATTGTAAGTTCTGATTTTTTGGCCAAAAACAAAACCATAAGCGCGCCTCAACCACCGTATTCACCAGATTTGGGTCTCCCTGCGACATTCTCCTATTCCCAAAACTAGAGAAACCAATGAAAGGAAAGGGTTTTTCCACCACAATTGATGAGAACAAGTCAGAATCAAATAAAGAGCTAATGGCCATACCGAAAAGTGCATTTCAGAAGTGCTTCGAGGATTGGAAAAAGCGTTGGCACAAGTGTATTATACCCGAGGGGGATAACTTTGAAGGTTACAAAATAGATATTGATGAATAAGTACTTTTCAAAAAAAAAAACCTCTTCCTTTGCACACAACTCGTATGTAGGAAAAATATAAAAATGTGCAAACCAATAATTGCAGGATGAGGTCTACCGCAAAATGACGCTTATTAATTGCAAATTATTAATTTTTTAGATCCTACTTTCAATACTAACCAAAAAACCTTTAAACCCCAAAACGGTGAAAAATTATATCATAAATCACATGCCGCATTTTCGGCAAAGTTTTCCTAAACAAAGATTTGGTAATTCTTCGAGTCCGATCACTGGATTGTTAAAAAAAAGTCACCGACTACGCTTGAAGTTTCTTGATTATAAAGAATTTACTCAATGTTCTTTTATTACTAAGTTTCACTATAGTTCACTTCACTATTTACACTTCACTTAAATTATAACTTTCACAATGTCCTCTTTTTTCACAGTAGTGTTATTACCAACGCGTTCGCTTTACCACTTATTGACTTTGCAGTTTTGTTTCGTCCTTATATACTCAGTGGATTGTTCGCAACTACCGCATGGAATGACAGTGTTGTTCTCGATAATGAATGTTCTCGATTTACGCTCTAGAGCATGCCAGTTATTGACTTCTCTCTTTCATCTGACATTCGCCTCGGAGTTTCGCCACAATATGTATAATTTCATTACCAAACTATTTTAATTGAAGCTAAGGAAATCAAAAATAATAAGAACTTCAGTTGTTTACTCGTTTTTTCCTAAGCTCAAGAATAAAAAATTTGTTGAAGTTCAATATCATCTTTCGAAAAATAAAGCTGAATTTTAAGCCATATAAAATTGTCATAAAAAAGATTTTTTTTTTAATTTTTTTTTTATTATTATAATAATTTTTTTTGTTGTCTATAAATCATACTTTCACTTTGTCTTAAAGATGCTGCCACTTCAAAACATCTAAACATATTGTTACGATCTTGCTGATTAACCTCGATGATTTCCCAAATCCTTCGGGTATGACCTCTGGATTGTTAAATAAAATCGCCGAATTAATTTGCAGTTCCTTTATTTATAAAGAAATTAATTAATGTCCTTTTGATTACTCAGTAATTCACAATTCAATTACAATTTACTTTACTATTTACAATCACTTGTATACAACTTTCACAATGTACTGTTTTTATTACTTCAATGTAGTGTAACCTTCAACGAGTTTAATTCACGACTAATTACTCTTGCAGTATGTCAATGTATGTTGTATGTCGTCCTTATATACTTGTTTGCTGCTTGAAAACGAAACCCCTGGAATAATCGCGTCGTTTACGATAATCGCCTCGTTTACGATAATCGTCGTTTACGATAATCGCCTCGTTTACGCTCTAGAACATGCCAGTTGTCGGCTCCTCTCTTTCATCTGTCATTCCCTTCGCATTTTCGCCACGATATTTTGTGCGTCATAAAAAATTCTGAGGCACCCAAGGCGAATTTATAAAAAAAAGTGAGTCTCCTGAGCAAAGGAGTAAAGATACAGCAGTTTCCGTGTGTTTTGTTTTTGCTTTTCAGTGGTGATCGACAAATTCACGGAAATTCTTTGGCTTTTTCGGTTTCACAAGTGACAATCACAAAATCGCAATTCTCAACTTTTTACACTTTTTTAAGTTGAAAATCAAATCGAATTCAATCAAACAAAACATAAACAGAAAAATAATTTTGACAAACTCGGTGTTTCATAAATGAAAAGAGTTAAATTCACTGTCATTGCATCATTCATCTTATTAAATGCGCCTCAGAGGCACCTGAAATTTCCACCTTATTTAAAAAATGAAATGAAATCATTTTTTTTTCTGATGATTTTCTTTTCCTATCCTTTTTCGTTCACATAATACTTCTTCACATTTTATACGCCTTTTTGAATGGAGTTTTTTTTTTCTTCATTTCGGAAATTTATGAATTATTTTTTCTTACATAAAAAACCAATGGCACTAAGTTAAGTACAAACTAAGTCAAGTCAGATCTTTATAGTGTTCAACAGAAATATTGAGTGAAATAACCTCTTCTTTGGTGAAAAGACCATAACGATATAACGATTTGCTATTGTAAATTGATATTTTTTTATTATCCGTTAATATTTGAATTGTTTTCGCGAAATAAACTTAGTTTTTTTTTTATCTCCAAGTAAATCTTAAACCTGAAAGAATTTTATTGTCTGTTTTGATGACTTACCAACAAATGGAAGGACTTCAGAATTGTTCTTAACCGTTTTCGAACGGCTGAGGGATTTTTATGAGGAGCTTTCTCTATTTTTTTTATATCAGAAAACAACTTGGAGGGATAAACTTTTGCTGCCGAGGGAGAAGCGAATGCAACTTGTAAAGTTTGTTCCTAAAATTTTTGGATTTTGATTCTCTCTAAAAATTAATTTATTTAATTATTTCAAAAAGCAGTTTATTATTCACGAAAAACCTAAGAAAACCAATTGAGAAGTTTTTTATGCTCCGTAGAGAATATTTTACTACCAAATGACGGCAGAAATATTGTAAAATGACAAATGTAGTGGAATTCTATAATACCTCTTAAACTGGTTTGTCAAAACTGACTTTTTTACATTTAGCTTGCCTAATTTTTTTTTTTTTTTGCCCACGACTGTGCCTACTACGCCGTAACACATACATTATAGTGTGCTTTTAGGCGTACTATAAAATATTTGAATAAAATCTTTGACAGTACAGACTGATAAATGTTATTTTTTTTTTCAGAAAAGTATTGATTAAAAAATATTTGAATTTATTTTATGTAATGGATTTATTAAAAATATTTTTACAAAGCAATAAAGCAGATTTTTTTATTTTATTTTATTTTTATTTTTTGCCAATAAAATTATTTATTTTTATTTTCGCAATAATTTAAATAAATGCAAAGCCGACTCATATCATTTAAAACAAAAAAAAATTTACATTAGTTTTAGCATAAGAAATTGAGAAATAATTCACTTTTTTTTTGGGACAAATTAAGACACTTCAGTTGGATAATAATAGAAGAAAGGAAAAAAATTTACCAAAATTTTTAACTTAGCATTTAAAATGTTTTTTTTTATAATTTTTTCGCATAATTCCAAAAAATTGTACTTTTTTTCAGAAAAAATTTATGCATATGCATAAAATTCAATTCAATTTTTTTTTGTGTTATTAAACATATTTATTCACTTCCAATCCATAAAAAGCTGACTTCATTTTCTTTTCTTCTTCTTTTCCGCTTGTTTTCATTTTCTCTGTTTTAATATTTTGTTTTCTTAGAAAAAAAAAGTATTACCCACACACACCATAAATCCCACCAATACAATAACCATTTCTCTCACCACAAATTACTTCACACAATAATCCTTTCTCTGCTGCCGTATAACCGCCTCCAATTTCAAACAACGTTCACGCAAACTGCCATTTTCCTTTTGCAACAAATCGATGGTGGCATCCTTTTTCTCAATCGCTTGTTGTACTCTTTTAAAGAAAAGAAAAAAAAGAAAATATTAAAAAAATTTGTAAAGAAAAAACTTACTGGCGCTATTCCAATGAAGCTCACAAATCACTTGACATCACTATTGTGAGAACAGCTGCGCCTAAAAGTATGCCCAATCTGAACACTCTCTTCTGACTCGGTTCTCTTACGACTTTCAAATTAGAGTTTTATAGCATAGCTTAAGGCGCTTTAGTTCTCACAATAGTGATTCGATAAATTTTGTGATAATTCTCAGCTCATGACTAACCGTTTATGTATTTTTTGTATTTCATTATCACGCTCCGACTTGATTGCTGTCACTTCGCTGTGTACTTCATTGCGCAGATTATCACGCAGTTGATCGCGTTCGGCTAGGAAGTCATTACACATCTGGAGGAAGTGAAAAAAAGGTTAAACCATTTCATAATTAAATCGGAGTGTGCTGTATTATTATGTTGAATCCAGCATTGCTGAACTTTTCTGCCATTTTCCTCCTCTTTCTCTTACTCTCTTTTACTCCATTTCTCTCTTTTTTTCTGGCTCTTTCTTCATATCTCTATTTTTATCTGTTTCTCCTTTTTCTGTCACTCGTTCTCTCTTTTCCTCTCTCTCTCCTGTTCTCTCTCTCTCTTTCTCTATCTCTCTCCTGCTCTCCTATTCTCTCTTTTCCTCTGTTTTTTCTTTATCTCTCTCCCTTTTTCTATCTCTCTTTATCTATTTTTCTCTCTTTTCCCCCATACTCACCTTCTTGCTGTGCTCCAATTCCATTTTCAACTGTTTAATCTCCGCTTCCGAGTTGCGCACTTGCGCATCCGCCTCCGCTAGAGTGCTACGCGTCTCTGCGTATTTCTCACGCAGCGCTCTCTCGGCATTTTCAACCAATTGCAAATCTTTTTCGTATTGCTCTTTCAAGCGACTGTGGAAGAGAAATAAAATCATCTTCAACATTCACTCCGAAACCGTCCCCTCACTTACTTACCTCAACTTAGCCTCATGTTCCTCGGCATGTTTCTGCGCCTCCGCATCCATGCGACTGACAATGGCATCGATTTGTCGATCACGCTCGGCACGATAATGTTGTCGTATTGTATTCTCCTTGTCCACCTGTGCCAGCTTACACTCGTTCTCGTAATCGCGCTTCCAGAGCTCGAAATCTGCCTCATATTGTTTCTCGATGGTATTGATGCGATTCTGTGCGAGTCAGGAAAAAAAGTAGTTTATTGAAATGTCTGTGAAGCGGAGACAGTTGACACATATGTACCTGATACTTCTCCTCTTGCTTGAACATTTTCTCTTGCAACTCGGCCACTGTTTGCTCCAACTCTAGCTCCTTTTCCCGTTGCAGCTCTTGGCGTCGCACATGGAAGTCAGCATCTTTCACCTTCAACTCATTTTTTAAGCGCGCACGTTCGGCGTTGAAGTCTTCGACGAGCTTAAGACGCTGTTCATCGAAGCATTTGCGCTCCTCCTCCAGTTGGCGCTCGAATCTAGTGGAATTTATGGGTATTAGTTGGTTTAAAATATGAGGTCCTCCAAAAACCTTACCTCTCACGTATCGCCAACCGTTCTTTCTCTATAATCGACTCACGATCTTGAGCGCACGACTCTCTTATGGAGTTCTCAATCTGCTCATGCTTGATGCGTGCCTCTTCGAGTGCATCCAAGAGTTGATGTTGATGCGCCTGCTTCAGCTCATTTATTTCACGCTGATGATTGCAAGTCATCCGATTTATTTCCGCTTCCAGACCTTTAATGGTGAGTTCCTGTGTGAAAAAGCGTACATGGATATGTATAAGAGCACAGAGAAATCAACGTGTTTTTTCTTTACACTCCAACCTTAATCTTTTTCGTATTCTCACGCACCCAACGTTCACGTCGGATCTTCTCACCAGCCAGCGTGGTTTCCTTAACGCGTGTTACTTCCGTCTCCAGCTTATGTTCCCAGGCCTGATTTTGACTCTCTAAACGACGCGTAAGCGCAGCGACTTTCTCACAAAGCGAACCTTTGTCTTTGAGCAGCTAAAGCGAAAGTTTTTAGGACATTGTGAATGCTCTCTTCAACTTAGTGCAAACTCACCTGCTCTATGAAACCCTGATGCCGCTTCACAATCGTCTCATAATGCTTCTTCTGCTCACGCAAACGATTTGCAGCATTCGCCTTCTCAGTGCGTATACATTTTTGTTTCTCCGTGCGTACTTTCATCACATGCTCTTTGGAGAGATAAACAGCATTGGCGAGCTCGTTAGCGCGTAAACTCAGGGCGATGATGCGGCGCGCAAGCTGGTGATTGGGCAACATGAGTAGATCGGCCAGTCTGCATGGAAAGAGAGTAAAAATTAATGTGGAAGAGAGTGTGCTCCAAAGAACGAGTGAGAGAAAGAGAGAGAGAGAAAAAAGAAAATGCTCACTTAGGCACATCTTCGGCAATATCGGGTTCAACGACAAACTCCATTTCGGAGCGATTGGATTCGGGTATGGAGCGTCGTGTCTCTAGCAAAGTACGATCACAGCTGTCTTCCACAGTATCCAAGTAAGTAAGTATGTCTCTGCAGGAATGACAGGGTTGCTTTTCAATATACTTAAAAGTCTATCTCAAGAGCTCAAACTCACTTGTACTTATCCGGCGACTCAGCCTTCTCCGCGGTTTTCTCACCACCTGTTGAGGGTAAATCTGCTGTATCTGGTGTTGAATTTAACTTGAGCTCCAGCTCACTAACCGCACGCTCGGCGTAGTTATCTGGAAGAGTGGGAGTTAGTTTTAAAGCTTTCCCGATACCACGCAATAAATGCTTACCTTTCTTTTTGTCTTCATCGATTTCTTTAATCACCGACACAATTTCATCGTATGTGGATTCATCCTCCGACTTAGTAGAGACTTGTGACACGCTATCCGCCTGTTCGTCCTGGCCTTCGTGCTCAGCTAGCAGATCTTGCTGCTCACGTTCGCCCGCTTCCAGCTCACCTTCATCTCCCGTCAACTTCTCGAAATCCATGTCGAGTGACTTGTGTTTTGAGAAAGTTTTACGCTCATGCATGCTTGCGCCGCCATGCATAGACATCCAACTATCGACTTTATCTATATTGAACTCCGTCAAGTTGGAATCTTCACGTAGACTGCCGAAGCTCGTCGCCTTCTTTAGCCTTGCGTTGCCGTTCTTTTTGCTCTTCGTGGGCTGATTATTCGGTGTTGCTGCTGACGGCTTCTTACCATTATTTCTCAACTGCTGCTCGCCTGAATTCGGTCGATTATTCTCTTTCTTTTTGGTCATGAGTGGCGTTGTGGCTGCTACTTTGAGATAGTTGTTGATGACTGTATCACTGGTGGCTGCATAGGGACTCTGTAGTTTTAAGTTATTCTCTAAATTGTTCTCCATCTTATTGAGCTCTTTGGTGGTGCTGTGTACCAGTTGCTTTTTGGCGTCATTTTTGTAGTTCGTCGACGTGTTTGCTTCGGTCAGATTGTTCGGTTTAACGGCGTATACACTCGACTTTGTGGGTGAGGCATATTTATCCAAGTATGTTGGCAAGTCTAGTGCATTCTGCGTGTTCTCATAACAACCAAATTTGGTTTTATCCTCTTCAAGTATCTGCTTGACTACCGAGTTCTCAAGCTGGTCGCCAACAACACTTTTATAATCACGTATCACCTTAAGTTCCTCGTCAGGCGGTGACTTCTTGGACGTCTTATCCTTTAACATTAAATCCATATCCGTTAAACTCGAACGACGTACCAACTGCTCAGCGCTGAATTTGCAACTGGACGCAACACACGCACACTTTCCCTCCATGGCGATGTCCTGTGTACTACTCGCCGTTGACGAACTACGCGTGCTACACGAGCAATTCTCTGATGGACACTTGGGATATTCATAGGTCTCGGCGAGTATGCCCTCACCACCAGCCGATGCGCCAAAATGTACAGATTTCTTAGTACCCGCCGAGCTGGGCAGCTCGCTACATGCGGATTTTGGCGCAGCAAACTCTGGTTTGCTACTAAAACTAACTGCTGCTGGCTGTGTTGCCGGTCCTGGTGCGGAGATGGCAACTGCCGACGGCGGGCTTCTGCTTGTGGGCTCATAAGACTTATGTTTTTCCTGTTCGCCATCACTTAAACTTAGTTCCGTTTCATTTTGTAAGTCCGTATTGGGTTTTGAGAAGGATACACGTCCCGGAAGATCGGGTTTGGCTTGGTTTTGCAGCATAGCAGTGTGTGGTGAGGCAGTGTTCGTCTGCCAGTAATCTGTTACGCGCAAAGACGAAGTGGATGCAGTCGAACCGGCTGATTTGTCGCGCGTATAACTTGAGACTGAAGTGCCACTCGAGAGACGCGATGTTGAGGCGCTATGGGAATGAGGGGGAGCGAAGTTAATAGTGCATTTCTTTTATGGTCTCACGAAACCCACTTACCTCATATTAAGTCTGTTATTCTCTCCACACGCTGTCTGCTGCTTACGGAATTTACCTACGCCCAACCTGGCACCGTTCACCGGCTCTGTATACGTTGTTTTACTATAATCGTAGTAAGCTGGTGAGTTCCTGCGCGCACTACTCTGTTCAGATTGTGTTTCCGGTGAGGAGACACCGCCACGACACAACCAAGAACGTTTGATGGGCTCGTCCAAGAGCAGTTTCAACAGACTTGAGGAGGAAATCGATTGACAACGCTTCTGAAAATGCACAAAAGCCATAAGAGTAGTGACTAGAAGATTGCATAACCACGCAGCCAACTTACATTCTTGCCAAACTTATCCGCCACGTACTCACCGCCACGCCCACAGTAGGTAGCACAATTATTGCCGCTCGCAAGACGTCCTGTAGTACAGCTATTAAGGCTAGCAACGAACTGGCTGAGCTCAGCCGATTGTGGTCGATTGAGAAATGGTGAGGAGCGACTACGTTTGCCGAAAAACTGTGCCGAGCGCGGACGTACGCGCACGTTGTAGCCACTATTTAGTTGGCCGACGCTCGACGGTTGATATAAATTCGTCTGGGAGTTGTATTTGGGGCGCGGTTTCTGACGTTCAACCAAATTTATCTGTGTGAAATTGAAAACTTTAATTTTTAGCTAAAAAATAGTTACGCTTTCGGGTGGGTGCCTCCGTACTCACCTGCGAACCTCGCAGGCATAAATCCATACTACGCACTCCAAACGCATGCAAAAGTAGCTGGATTTTCCAATTTTTGTGGAATTTCTAATTTATTTAATTCGAATTTTGAATTTTCAAATGAAATTTTTAATTTTTTTGATAGAAAAATCTGAGTTTCCAAACTTTTACTTTTTTTACATTTTTTCTTCCGAAAGTTCACACTACACTCACGCTTGGCTCGCACTACGCGTCTGTCGTTTTGTTTTGGCCAAGTTGGCTAGTTACTCGTTGGCGTTTGTTGTTGTGATGACTCGCAACACCAACCCCTGACCAAACAACCCGGCTTTCTTGTGGCCTGCTGCCACAGCTGGTCAGCGTAAATATTTTTTTTTTTTTTTTTTTTTTTTGTTAGTGCATAGCAACGCTGCCACGCGACTTATCGACGCACACAAGCACACTCGCGCTTATTTGGTGCGGTTGTAAACCTACCCCATTGGCTTTGGTGGTGAAGTTGGCCGTTTACCTTTTTGTTTACCTTGCCGTTTGTATTTATATGTGCATATATATGTATTTCAATCTTATTGTTTAAACCGAAATTCACCTGCTCGCTTCGGCTTATGTAGTTGTAATTACAGGGTTAAGTCCGATTTCGGGCAGCCTGAACAATGGGAGCAAGTACTTGAGAAGAATTCTTTAGTCAGGACTGAAAGAGAGTATTGGAACCACCTCGCCCTACTGGGTTTAAGATCTCACCCTATCCCTCTTGATATAACGTCTGCTCACTGGAGTTCTGGTTACGGACGAACATAGGTCTTGCAGTAAGCTCCTCGCTATACACATGTGATTGTTGAAGTAGCGGCCACGTCAAGCAAATTTAGGACTACAATATGAAGTTGAGCACCCAAAATGGCCGGTTCCTTGATTAAAAAATTTACTTTAATATCACCACCATCAGCGAAATTCAACGGGGACGAGGCAAAGATGTAAGTAGAAATCGGCGCTGGTTTGGTGTTGAAACTGTGGTACGAAACAGGTTCGGTCGTTCAGTACTGTCGCACACCCCGGTAAATAAACGTATATGTACAATTCACATGAAAGTTAAGATCGACAAGACCAAGAATATCTTCTGCGAAAGCTTGCAATACTCCTACAGTGCAAAGCTTCAGCACACAATTTCAAAATCATGTTAGACACTGGACAGGGTGGATAGAAAGTGTACTTTTGATAAAACTGTGGGAAATTCTTCTTCAATGGGTACAAAAGATCTGAGGAGCCGAGACCCTGAAATACCCAAAAGTCCAAGTAAACAACTATTAAGCTACTTGACTCTTGTTGTGTTGATGAACCCGTGTTGACCTCGTTTGAATTCTCAACTTTAATTCGATTTGGTTCTCAACGAATTTCTAGTGTTTTATGTCGAGTTTGTGAGAGAGCTCGGCATTCAAAGACAAAAAGGGAAAACTCCCGAAGAGCACAAGTTCCTTTATTGTGACTTTCAACCTTAAAGAAATATTTTCCTAGACCTATTAAATTGATTCTTACTTTTTTTCTCCTGTCTTACTTGGACTAACTGTGCTTTCTTATCTAACATTTAGGTATGAATTTCCATCTGTTCCGAAAGCTGTTCGTTGAAATTGTAAGTGAAACTCTCTTTTGGATCATCCCCAACGGGTTTGGTATTGATTCCCTTACCGAGCCGTCAAAGAAAAACTTCTGACTAGACCAAATTTTCAGCCTTTTTATTATCGAAAACATTGCTATGGACGGAAACCCAGGGAAAACGAGCTTATAACCTTCCCAGAATTGTTGACTACGCTGGAATTTACCACAGAGGACGTAACGGTCAACAATGCCACCTGGCTCTCCGTGTATATAGAAGTTTTCCGCATTTTTCGGTAGTTATTCCATTCAGGTCTTTTATTTGCCTATTACCTCCACGGGCAAGATGTTAGATGAGTTTTGTAGAGGTATAACGAGAGAGTTTTTATTATCCCCTTAAAGAGTAGGCCACTATATGCGAAAATGATAAACAACTGATCTCAGTTGGGTAAATCACCAGGGAAGTGAGATGAAGCCCATCCAAGAAACCACCAAGTATACTCCCGAAGAAATATTCCCAAAAATCCACTGCCTAAAGCATCATGCATCGCCTTATAAAACATAAATTTAGGTTAACTACCAAACTCCGAGAGGGAGAGCCAAATAAATTCCTTTCCTTTAGACGACGATAACCAATGGAGAAGGGTCGCATCATGTAGGCCCTTCCGTCAGCGAATGATCTGTGAAGTGAAATATAAAAAAAGACAAAATAAAATCAGAGAAAGACAAACGGGACATTGGCTGCGCCGAAGAGGTTCTTCAAATAAATTGCAATAAAGAAAGTTTCCAATTCCTTCAGATCTAAATCTTAAGTTCGAGGTTGAAACCAACACAAGGAAAGAAGAAATGGGAATTGGATTATTATTCTTGAAAAGCTTCAAGGAAAAGACCCTGGAAAACTGAAGAACACAATTTTGTGCTTTTAAGAGCTCTTTTTTCTGAGGTAGCAACCAAATCAACCGAGAAAAAGAAGCATGTTCTACCTAATCAATTGAAAAATCAAGGAATAAGAGAAAGGTGCCAAGGGCTTCGTGCTGGACAGTGACAGAGATAGTGTTCGAGAGACTCTTCTTCGTTTCTGCAGCTTCGACAAAAATTATTGGAATAGTTTCCAAACTCCTACCGTGAATCTTAATTAGGGTTTAGGGTGTTCTTGAGCCTCTTGCGTTCAACACATACCAATGTTATATCACTTGGCAAGTTCTTTCATTAAGACCTCTGATATTCGTTTTTTTTTTTTTTTGGTGAAAGGAGACTAGTTTCAGCATCGGTTGTGCCATAAAGAGAAGTACACCCCCTTCGTGTGTAGAATTTTTTGTAGTTGGAGTGGTTTCTCCTCTCGCTAACTAATCCGTCACGCGCTTTGCTGGGAAATCCGCATGTCCAGGTACCCAGATCACGACTGTGTTGCATTTAAATGAGAAATTATTCAAATTAAATGATGGAGATCTAATGGGCAGCTTGGCTATCCGGGCACATATATATAGTGATTGATTGGTACGTGAGTCACATGACACTCGGCGAACGTGATGGTGACTAAAACTCAAAGCAAAAACTCTTATCATAAAGAGGTGGTGCACTGGTGGAGCAGAGTCGAAAGGTGTTCAGACAAATTGACTTGCATCCGTCGTACCTCCCTCTGCGGAAGGTTTTATGAAATATTTTGCCTAAGAACCCTGATCCCTTAACTTTGTTCCTTAAAAGTTATGATCTATTTACAGAAATAAAACACGGAGTGAATGACTTAAGAGCAGCTGTTTCGAAACTTTTGAAAGAAGAATTAATTCGACTAGGTTTTTTCGAGAATCTAAGAGTAGTCGTCAGCCTTTACCTAAAGAGACTTCACTCACTCAGACGAACAAAGTCTTAAGATTTCACTCACAAGTTGGTTAAGTACTCCGGGGTAACAAGGGAAAAAACACTCAAGATAGCGGTAGCTGTCTAGCCCCCGAAAAAATTATAAACGAAATTGCTTCCTCATAACAATACTTCCTCAAGTAGCTCGATATCGTAGAGTATATCATATCACTCACTGCCAGAAATTCTCAAAGATATTTTTCCAGAATTAAATAGGTAAGAAGACCGCATTAGCCGAGGAGTTGGTGGTACGTGCCACCATGCGGAAAGTCCTGGATTTGTATCTTAAATTTTAGAAAATTACCATTAGCAATCCTTCAGCCGGAATAAAATCTAGGTTAACTCGAAATGGGGTAGTCATGGACTAGTTGTTACTTAGAGACAGCCTACAAAATGGCGATGTATCGTCTAGTCCCAACTATGCTCTGTCAGAAATTTTGTAAGGTATTTTGCTAGATTTAAAGCGTGTCTAATAGAAAGCCAATACTTTCTAGCATTTTTTTTTTTGTACTGAAAATATTTTCAAAACTCTTTATCATACTGCCAGCTATAAATTTTAAGTTTCTATAAATTAATGACATAATAAAATGCTTACACCTTTTGTTTAGTGAATTTCCGGTAGACAAGCTTAAAAAAATTGTTAAATGCCATTAGCTAGATACCGTTATCTTAATTGTCGTCTCATCAAACTTCAATGCCTTGCACTTGACAAAGCAAAAGACTACCTTCACCAATGGAAAACGGAATTAAAGAATGCTAAAAACAAACCCAAAAGCGATGATGATCAATCAAAAAATTAATAAAAATGGCAAAAATTAAAAAAATAATATTAAAAACAAATTTAAAAATAGAGCTAAAAGATTAAAATTTAAGAAAAATTAAATGGCCAAAATTAATAGTGGCAAAAACATAAATTTAACGGTACTAGATATGTATGTAGTATTTTTTAAGCATAATAAACTGTAAAAGAAACTAAATTTAAATGCAAAAAAAAATGTCTAACCTCAAACACAAGAATTTTCAAGATAACGCCAAAGTTAAATAATTTTAGAGTTTCGTCGAGTGAGTTGTATATACATACTGATGTATATATATATTAATATATGTACATATATACATCACCATATGATTATACAGATCAATTGAAATGTACCCGGCCTGACACATAGATGGCGCTACTAGAATTAATTCCATATGATTTTTAGTTAGAAGCAACTTTTGTTATCCAGAAAAAAAGGAAAAAAACGAATTTCGCGTGTTGATAAAATATTGCTTTTTGAAAAGGAAAAATACAATTAAAGCAAAAACTTTACTTGATGACGAGTTTACGGAAATTCGCCAGGAAAATCAACCATCAATGATTGGTATGCTAAGCTTAGACGTGGTGAAATAAGCACCGAAGACGGTGAACGAAGTAGACGCCCAACGCAGTGGTTGTTACCGACGAAAACATCAAAAAAATCCACAAAATGATTTTCAATGACCGTAAATTGCGATTGAATGAAAGAGCAGACACTCTAAATATACTAACTGAACGTGTGCATCGTATCATTCACGAATATTTGGGTATGAGCAAGCGCTGTGCAAAGTGGGTGCCGCGCGAGCTCACTTTTGATAAAATAAAAAAAGACAAGTTGATGATTCGCAGCAGTGTTTGGAG
Organism: Neoceratitis asiatica; assembly: GCA_030068015.2. NCBI lineage: Eukaryota > Metazoa > Arthropoda > Insecta > Diptera > Tephritidae > Neoceratitis > Neoceratitis asiatica. The sequence continues at coordinate 68,341,452 of CM061527.1, read as the reverse complement.
ATGTTCAAGCGTAATAAACCCGAGACTTTGCATCGATATGTGACAATAGAATGAAAGATGGCTCCATCATTTCACGCGGAAGTCCAATCGGCAGTCTGGAAAAACGCAACAGTCGGCTGGCAAGGTTATGGCTGCTGTATTTTGGCATGCGCATGGAATATTTTTCATTCACTACCTTGGAAAAGGAAGGATTATCAATAGCGACTAGCGTTATTGGATCGTTTGAAAAACGAAATCGCCGAACAATGGCCGCACATGAAGAAAAAGGAAGTGCTGTTTCACCAAGACAATGCACCGTGTCACAAATCAGTGTAATCGTTGGCAAAAATCCAAGAATTGGGCTTCGAATTGCTTCCGCATTCACCATGGTCTTCAATTCTGGCTCCCAGCGACTATTTCCTGTTCTCAGATCTCAAAAAAATATCCGCTGGGAAGAAATTTTCCTCGAATGAGGAGTTGATCGCCGAAACTGAGACCTATTTTGAAGCAAAGTACAAATCGTACTACAAAAATGGTATCGAAAAGTTGCAGGGTCGCTATAATCAGTGTATCACCCTCGAAGGGAACTTTGTAGAAAAAATAATAATAATTTTGCCAAAAAACTGTTATTTACTATGGTAGTCCGGGGACTCTTCAATTGACCATTATTGTATTTCTAACTATGTCACAGTGTAAGTATTACTGATTAGCCGTCAAATATTTATGAGATTTTATTTACAAAAATAAAATTAAGAAAATTCATATCATGACACATACTAAAATATAAGTAGTAATAAATATAAAAACCAACCAAAATATGTGTATAGATTAATCAGAAGTGTTAACCGAGCAAGCAAAGCGTTTATCAACACACAAGCGCCACAAAAAAATATTTATTAATCGCAAATGTTAGAAGAAAAAAATTTACTTTGAATTTGAAAAATATGCAAGGTTCGCTGAAATATTTTTACAGACGATGCTATCTAACATCAGACCTTAACTGAACGATTATTGGCCGCTCTTGATTAGGACGAGTTTCGGACTGTATCAAAAAGTGAATTTTTTGCAGAGAAAAAAGAATTTCATTTATTCAAAAACTATGGGAAATGCAAAATTTTATTATTTGATTAGTTTAAAATTATTACTATCTCGGAAAATATTTCGTTATGAAAATAGGAATTTTCAGAAACGATTATTTGAGAAATCTTGCACTTTAAGTTTTGAAATAAAAAAATGTTAAATACTTGAATTTCAATTTTTGAAATAAAGTTGTTTGAAAAAAATTGAAATTTAAATATATTTTGAAATTTGAAATTTTGTATATATTTAATAATTTTATTTTCGAAACAAATTTTTAAAAAAGTTTAATTTTGGAAACAGATTTTTTTAAATCTTTAATTTTAAGAAAAAACATTTTAAAAAACAACTTGATTTTTTTTTATTTCTTTTTAATAAAAATATTTTAAATTCTCGAAATTTTTTTAAATTAGATTTTTGAAAAATTTTAATTTTTGGAATCAAAACTATGAATATATATAAATAATATAAATATATAAATACTTAAAATATTATTTAAAAATATTTAACTATTATTTAAAAAAAACTTGAGTTATTACAATTTAGAGTTTTGAAAATAATTTAATAATTTTTTTGAAAAAAAATTTGTTCAAAAATAAAATTATAATAATTTAAGTTTTTCAATAGTTTGTTTCCAAAAAAATGTTAAAGTTTTGAATTTTTAATTTTTGAATAAAAAACCAAATTTACCGGAAACAAAATTTTGGAAAACTTAAATTAAAAAAAATTATTTAAAACATTTTTTTTTTTAAATTAAAAAAAAAATTTTATTTTTGGAAAATTTTTTTGAAAACATTTCAATACTTATAGTTTTTTTGAAAAATAAAACATAGAAAAATCTAAAAAAAATTAATTTTTATATTTTAAAGAAAAAAGTTTTTTTGCACTAAATTTAATTTAAAAAAAACATTTCGGAAATAAAATTTCTAAAATTTTTGCAGTTTTTAAAAACTTTTGGAATTTTTTAATTTTAATTTTTGAAAAATATTGTTTTGGGAACAAATTAAATTTGAAAATCTTGAAATTTTTGAATTTTTACTTTTGAAATCGCTTGAAAATTTTATTTTTAAAAAAAAAAAAGAAATGGAATTATTTTGAATTTTTTAACATAATGAATTTTCGAAGAATAGATTCTTTTCGGAAACATTTGAAAAATCTCCATTCTTAAAATTTAAATTTTGAAATGAAGAATGTTTAGAAAATCCTAAATTTTTCGAATTTGTACTTTTTTGAAATTAACTGAAAATTTTAAATTATTATTCAAAAATAAAATCGAATTATCTGGAACTTTTAAACATTTTTAATTTTTGAAGAAAATAAAGTTTTTGGAAACAAAGGTTTGAAAAATCTTGATTTTTCAAATTTAAGTACAAAAATGATTGAAAATTCTTAAACTTTTTGAAATTCTAATTTTTTTAAACACATTTAAGTTTTTGAAAAAAATACCTTTAAAATCACTTGACAACTTAAAATTTAATGTTTGAAAAAGAAAGCCAGAAAAACGAGGAAATTTCAATTTCAATATTTGAAGAAAAGATTTTTTTTTTCAAAGAAAATATTTGAAAATGTTTAAGTTATTAAAATTTATTTTAAAAATAAATGTTTTGGAAACAGGAATTTTATAACACAAATTTTTTATAAATTCTGAATTCTTAAACTATATAATTTTTGAAAAATGAATTTTATAGAAACAAATTTTTCAAAAATCGTAAACTATGCAAACACATTTTTGAAAAATACTTAATTCTTAAACTTTCTTGTATTTGAAAATTTATTAAATTACAAAACTATAAAAACGACTAGTTGCTCAGGGACAGGAACAAGCTCCGCCAGCAGAGGTGCATCTCAAGAAGATTAACTTAGACTTCATCAAAAAAATTATAATTTCAGTAGCAGAGTTTTTCTTAGGCATCGCTACAAATTCTAAAGATTCTATAGGAAAATATTCAATAATTCAAAACGTCAAAATCCACACTTTCAGATAAACTTGAGAATATTTTTTGTTATTGGGAAAAAAAGTCCCTCAAGCAATCAATCAATCAATATTTCACAGCGTCGTCGCTTCGTCGCTTTGTTATCTATTGCTGTCGCATCAAACAGTTTATTAATTCTTAATACTTTTCCGCATACGTTAATTACCGTTGCTCACATGTTTTCGCACACACCCACATTTTATAGTAAAAAGACAAATTTTTGGAAATTAAAAATAACTAAGCTGAAACACACACCACCAAAAACAACATAATCAAAAAAAAATCTAAAAAAAATTATCTCTTTATGAATATTCCTAAATGTCGGTCTGCTGTTTGGTACTTGAATACAACGTGCCATGGAAATCACCTGCGACGACAATTGATGGATTGGTTTGTTTTGTTGGAGCACCTGCTACGTCAGTCCACTAAGGATTTTAGAACGATTATTGTCACATGTTATATAATGTGAACGCGTTTACATATTTTCAATAATAAATTTCTAATTAACTTATTTTTCATTCGTTCGAACTGATTTAATTTTCATTTCGAGCTGATTTAATTGATTGTTGGCCTTCCTGGGTGATTTTTAATTAAACGGAATTATTTTGATATCACATTCATCAATGTCCTGCCAATCACTTAATCACCCCCGAAATGAACGTGCTTCGAGTAGATTTTCACTCGCAAAAATATTTATTCATAGTCACATGCTAAACAGAATTGAATTTGTTGTTGTTATGAATTTTATTTGATCACATGATTCGCTAATTAAGCCAAATGTTGTTGTAAATTCTGAAATTTTATAAAAAATAATAATAATAATATTATAAATAATATTTCTAAAAAATGTGAGTGGTCGGCTAACTCTAATGAGCGGATATTCATTTCAAAAACACCAAATATTGTTATAAAAAATACACTGTAAATTATAGGACTCTGAAATTTTTGCCAAATATTTAGAATTATGTTATAAAGGAATATTCAAAAAATCAGCGCCCCTGGTTGCTTTTAAGCCTTACCACCCATACAAAACTAACCTCAAAAACGCTTAAAAATATCAAAAAAGGTGCACCGCTGCATTTATCTCACTAAAATTCTGCTCGCACATTTAAAATAGTATTAAATGTAAGCACTCTGCAAATGGACGTGATTGCTTGATTTTTAAGCATACCTTCTATACAAAACTAAACTCAAAAACGCTTAAAAATATCAAAAAATGTGCACCGCTGCATTTATCTCACTAAAATTCTGCTCGCGCATTTAAAATAGTATTAAATGTAAGCACTCTGAAAATGGGCGTGATTTCTTGATTTTTAAGCATACTTCCCATACAAACCAAACCTCAAAAATGCTTAAAAGTGTTATAAAAAGTGCACTGATGCATTTATCTCTACCAAATTTTGTTCACATACTTAAAATGATGTTGTAAGTTAATGCTCCGAAAATTCTTAAGATTGCTTTGTTTTAAAGCATACCTCCCGCACAATTCTAACCCCAAAAATGCTTAAAAGTGTTACAAATGGGGCACTGCAGCATTTAATTTTTTTTTTTTGCAATTCGAAATAATATTATAAGTAAATATTCTGAAAATTCTTACGATTGCTTTATTTTTAAGCATACCTCCCATATAATCCTAACCTTAAAAACCATTAAAAATTACATAAAAGTGGCTCTGACGTATATACACTGTCGAATTTTGTTTATATATTTATCATGATATTAAAAGTAAATGTTTCAAATATATAGTTAGTTGATTAATTTTTAAGCCTAACTCTCATACAAGTCTGAACTCAAAAACACATAAAAGTAGCAGAAAAGCCTCAGCGTAGCGTATAACACTCTGAAATATTTTTACAACTATTTAAAATTGTGGTACAAGTGAACTCTCTGAAAAAATGGGTAAGCGGTATATTTTAAAGAAATCTATATAAAGAAATTATTATTACTGTTAAAAACATAACCTCAAAAATACCAAAAAAAAAGTTCACAAAAGATATTTTTATGAATTTGGAAAATTTTTTAATGCTTTCAAAAGTATTAAAAGAAACACTCGAAAAATATAAGCAATCGGCTTGCTTTAAAGCTTAGTTTGCATGCGAACCTAACCTAAAAAGTGTCTAAAAACCATTACATAAATCAACCTCTGAGTCAATCCTAAACTTTATGTAAAATAATTGTATTTATTACGCAAATTGCATAGCAAAATTATTACAAAAAACCTTTGGCAAACACATTTCCAAAAAAAAAATTAAGCAATTCCTATGCAATTCCACTACACCGTTATCACACTTTCGGAATTTATTTCTTTGCAATATTTTTTCAAACAATAAAGTCTGCATAAATGTTTCTTTCGTTAATAGATAACAGCAGTTGGGTATTAAGTGACTGTTGTTGTACCGTTATGAATTTATCTTTATCTCTTTGGCACGCGGTGACATGGCGTTGGGAATTTCTGTTTTATTTTTTTTTTCAGCTAACAGTTTTATTATTAAATCAAGTGGAAATACCTTTGGCATGTGACAATAGATGACGTTGGTTTTTTATGCAATTTTTTTTAATATTTAATTTTTTTTATGTATTATTTTATTTTATGTATCTATTTAGTTTTGGAAAGTAAAAGTAAATTTTTATAATGAAAAAAATTTGCATTATTCTTTGTCAAAATTATTGGCTTTATTTGCTAAAGATAATATATAATAATATAAATTTAACAATAAAATGCAATACAATAGCTTTTTTCTCCTTTTATTGCAAAGATTAGATAATTTATGTGTAGATATGTATGAAGCTTTGCAAGATAGGTATATATATATGTATAAACTACGTTTTCCAACTTGTGTGGGATTTTTGAAGAGTACATACAGTCTAACAGAAATAATATTTTATTTTACATAATTTTATTTCAATTAATTTTATTTGCTTTAATTTTTTTTTTTTTTACTTTTTTTTATTTTTTTTTTTTTTACTCAATTTTACATCATATTATTTTGTTTTATTATATTTTATTCTATTTTATCTTATTTTTGGATATTTTAATTTTTCTTATTCATTTTTTTATCGTATTTTACTTTAGTTTGCTTTATTTTTTAATCTAATTTAATTTTATTAATTTTTTACTTTTTTATATAACGTGTGATCCATTTCGAGGTTCCCCACTTTTTTTAAAGAAAAAACACTGAAAATTCAAATTTAATATGAAACGTTTAATATCATTCGAAAGCACATTCTTTGGCATTTATTTTTTGAAGATTATCTATTTAAAATGTTGGACGCGGCTACGCCTCAGCTGGTCCATCCGTTGAGTCCATTTTTCGATGACCCCTTCGAGCATTTCGAGTGGTAACTGGCGAATGACACGCATCACGTGTCTTGCTGCAAGCCCTGAAACGAAGCGGGATTGTCCGCATAGACTTAAGACTTTACATATCCCCACAGGAAAAAGTCTAAAGCTGTGATATCACACGGTCTAGGTGGCCAATCGACCGGCACAAAACGTGAAATTATCTGCTCACCGAAGTATTCTCTCAATAGATCCATTGATTGATGCGATGTGTGGTGTGTGGGAAGTGGCGCCGTCTTGTTGAAACCAAATGTCGCGGAGATCACTTCAGCTTCAATTTCAGACATCAAAAAGTCGGTTATCATTGCGCGATGTGGGTCGCCATTGACGGTGACGGTCTTACCGGCATGGTTTTTGAATAAATATGTACTGATGATTTCACCGGCCCACAAACCACACCAAACCGTTGTTTTTTCTGGATGAAATGTCAGCTCTTAAATCTTTTCATGTTGCCCAAATACGGCAATTTTGCTTATTTACATACCCTCGGAGCTCATCGCTGAACAAAACTTGACTCGAAAACGTCGGATCTCCTTGGAACTATTCAACAGCCCATAGAGCGAAGCGATGTGGCTTGGGCAGGTCGAGCGGCTTCAGTTCGTGCACAAGCTGTATTTTGTTCGCTTTCAACATAAGATCCCGACGTAAAATGCGCCAAGGCGTAGCATACGTCAGTCCGAATGGCTGCAAACTGCGCCGAATCGACTCTCTACGGTCTTCGTGTACACTTTTAGCTACTGCCGCTATATTTTCTCTACTGCGTGCTGTGCGTGGCCTATTCGGTCGAATATTATCCAGTAATGAATGCTGGAATGGTCTAAAGATGAGTGATGGTGTTGCGGATGGAATGTTCAGTGGGCCGATTATGTTGATCATAAGTTGAGCGAAGTACGCGAAACACATTCTTTACAGAACGTGAATCTTCGTAATAAAGTTGAATTATTTGTAAACATTGTTCAGGCGTAAGACTTTTCATGATGAAATACTGAACAAAAATAATATGACAGCTTGACACGACTCAAGCGTGATCTGTAAAAAAAAATTGAAAAATTTACCTCTACCTGGATCACCCTTTATTTATATAATTTTATATTTTATTTAATTTTTTTTATTTCTCTCAATTTTACATAATATTAATTTATTTAAATGTAATTTTTTTGTTTTATTTTATTTTATTATTTTATTTTGCGTCATTTTATTTTATTCTTTTTTAATTTAGTTTTTTTAAACTTATTTTTAGTTTCTTATTTTACTTATTTTTTTTTACTTCATTTTATTTTATTAATTTTTTAATTTTATTTTTTCAAATTTTATTTCATTTAATTATTATTCATTTTATTTATTTTTTTCAATTTTTTTTTTACTTTATCTTAATATTTTTTACTTTATTTTATTTTATTTCATTTTTTTTATTTTATTTTATTTTTTATCTTATTTTACTTTATTTTATTCTATCTTATTCAAGTTTATGCTATTTTATTCATATTTATATTAAATATTTTTTTTATTTTTTTTATTTTTTTTTCAGAATATTTTTTTACTAATTTACATTATTTATTTGGTAAAATGAATAAAATTTACAGCGTTGGAACGTGAAAGTTTGGGCGTGAAATAAATTTGACTAAAAGAAAATAAGTCTAGCTTTAAAATTATAGGAAAATATATTTATTAAATAAATCCTTTAATAATACTGAAATCTGCTATAAACTGGAAATTCGATATACTTCGACAGTTAAATTTTATCGAAATTACGAAGAACTTTTTTTTTATATTCTTCTTAAGTTTCCCCTAGTTCCGCTTGTCTTTGTTGCGCTTAATTTCATATTATGCCATTATTGAACATAAAAGAGATGTTGGAGCAAACAAATCGGTGGAGTAATTGAAAATGTTTCATTTTCATTTGTTTCAATATTTCTATTATTCATATATTTTCGTTCTTATTCTTTTATTTCATAACAGTTTCATAATCAATTAAAAAACGTCAATATTTTTGAAGTTTTTATATAAATAATCCTTGTTGTTTAATTTTCAGTTTATTTCAGCTATAAAATTTTCTTTTTTTCCTCAAACTAATATTTCTTTTTCAACATATCCTGTCTTCTCAACCCCCCTGAGCTGATATGACCTGAGCCGGTTGCTTTGTTAGAATGGTGTTCTTTACTCTCAAACTGTTATGTGTCATTCCCAACTGTTTCAGTTATTCTAAACTGACTTTTTGACCGCAACTTTCAGTTAGAGGGAGCTCATATACTGATTTTTTACTACTTTTTTCCTACTTCGAATAATTTAAATCTTTCTTTTCTCGATCTTAGGTGCGAGGGTTTCAAATTCCAGTCGTTTCTGTAACTAAAATCACCAAGAATTTCTACATTTCCCAACTGAATACTTTCAATTAGCTTTTAATCACGCTTAATTGCAGTATCAATAATTATTGTTCCAATTCCAAGCGTTCCTGTGTTTTAGATTGGAATTTTTTAGTTTTATTTATTTGATTTCCTATTATTTTATTTTATTAAATTTTCGATTATTTTATGATTTTATTATTTTTTATTTTACAAATTCCTCTTAATTTTCCATTTTTTTATTTTATTCTATTTACTCAATATTATTATTATTTTTTTTTTACTTTGTTTTTTTATTTATTTTTTTTTCATTTCCTTTGATTTTTTATATTTTTATTAATTTATTTTTTGTATTTTTTTGTAATATATATTTTTTTATTAACTTTTGCAGGTTAGTTTCAATAAATTATGTTCCAATTCCATACGTTCCCTTGTTCAAAATTGTACTTCTGATGCTGCATGTCATTAACTTTTTATAACATGTTTAGTGTTAAGCTTAAATTGTTCTGATACCAATTGTTTCACCCACTTTTTTTTTTCAAATTCAGGCTAATCTTTTGTTGCTTTACCATTTTCTACAGACAAATTGCTGTCAACACTCGTCATTTTAGACACTTCCCTGATATTTTCTCATGCTTTTGTAACAATTTACAATTCGAACCAAGTATTCAAAAAAAGTGTACCATTTCTATTTGTTCCGCGTTAATTCCCTTTCGTTTCTTTTCAGAAATATTTAACAACAAAATAGCAATTCTCATGCTTTTCTAACAATATGCAATTCAAATCAAATATTTAAAAAAATGTTCCATTTCCACTTGTTCCGCTTTAATTCCATTTCCTTTCTTCAAAAAAATTAACAACAAAATAACAATTCTCCTGCTTTTCTAGCAATATATAATTCAAATAAAAGATGAAAATGTTCCATTTCCATTTGTTCCGGTTCAATCCCATTTCGTTTCAACTAAGAAATGTTTAACAATTTTTTTTAGCAAAATTCAAAAAAGTCAAATGCAAGACAATAAATAAAAAGTGTTCCATTTTCAGTCGTTCCAACGCTGTTCATGCTTAAACGACGCATAAGTTTGATATTTTTTATTATTATTCATACATATTTTTTTTCTTTAATTTATTTTACAGTAATGTGAAATGAATTTGGCAACTTTTTCGACTTAAAAAATATATAAAACAAAGATGTACATAATTTTACAATTTAATAAAAATTACAATTTGTTTTTTTTTTATTAATACAATAAGCATAATAATAATAATAGTAACAATAATATTAGTTAAATATTTAATAACGTACAGTGTGCGCTAATAAACTGTCGTCACTTATGGCTATAATGCACTAATCCCAGATTTGGAAATATATTTCATGCTTCTTTTTGCTAATACCATCAATTTGCAGAATTTTCTTCATCTTCTTTAAAAAGACTGTCAATTTCTTTCTTATTTTCATGTGATTTTTTCTCAATTGTGCTATAATTGTATACAATAAACGAATTTAAAGCCCACCCCTCCAAATTTGCGGCTTAACTCCCCCTCACGCTTCTTCTAGTTCCTCTACTGGCCGATTCTCTCTCTCTCCCTCTCTCTCTCTCTCTCTCTCTCTCCCTCTCTCCCTCTCTCTCTCTCTCTCTCTCTCTCTGCACTTCGTCTCGTCCTTGCCTTAATCGGTACGCAATACTGGCGTCACTTGCACATCCTGATCATCGGCTTTGATATCAAATTTCAATTTCGTCAACTCTTTCAGCTCATCGCTCGCTACGTCCGAGACCGCTTTCCCCTCACCACCTACAGCCTCTTCACTTTTCACCACTTTAACGGTGTCGGGATATTTGTTTGGCGCATCCAAATCTTTAGAGAAGGACACAACTGTTTTTGGTTCGTAGTTAACACCCAAAGCGCCACTGGGATCGGCGTTGGGTATACTGGGTGTGGTGGAATGTCCATTGGTCAAGCCATTTGTGTGCGAGATGGTGACATCTTCCGCTGCTTGGCCATTAGTTTTGGTCAATTCCTGCGCTGCTTCGGCAACAGCATCTTCATTTACTTTGGGCTCTTCCAATGGTGGTTTGGATGTCTCTGTGACAGTTTCGGCATGTGTCACAACTTGAACTTCTTCTTTATGCGAGGAGGACTCAACTGTTTTTTCAGCAACTGGTTGTTCCACTGCCGGAGCCTTCGGTTCAGTTTCATGTGGCACCTCAACATGAAGAATGGCTGCGCTGGTAACAACTACAGAGACGGCTGGTGTTTGTGTCTCCGCAGTTGGTTGTGGTTCTTCAGCCTTTACTGGCTCTACTTCTTGCTGTGCTGCCTGCACGTGTTCTACACTCTGTTCTTCACTCTCATGATGCTCAACTGTCGTTGGTGCTGCAACTGCTTCTACCACTTCAGCCTTCACAGCGGTCGCCGATTTATCTTCTTCTATCTCTTCTGCTTTCTCATCATCCACCTCCCCGGCGACAGCTTTGTTAACCTCTTCAATAGCCTGTGCGACCTCTTCCTCCTCAACGTTACCATTCTTAGTCGACAATCGCTGCTCCTCCTCGTGTGCCTCATGTACCTCATGTGCTGACTCCACCTCACCATTAGCCGCGCTCACTTCACCACGACTCTCCTCAACAATGGCAGCCTCTCTCGACTCCTTAGCCGGTGGTGGTATCTCCAGAGAAGGCACAATTGGTGGACTCGACATGGTCTCCACCAACGAGGTGCGATTCGCTGATGTTGGCGAGATGACAACATGCGTGAAATAGCCACTGCGACGATTTTCGAAATCCAAAACATTCTCCTTAGCCAAACGTTCCTGTATGCGGCGCTGACGTAGTATGAACTCCGGCACATTCTCATCATTGCCACTCTCGGTGGCTACTGGCGTGGCTTCCACTTTGGGCACGCGCCGCAAAACCACCGTATGATCGAGTTCGTCTTTGCTCTCCAAACGTTGTATGTTGGCTGGTTTGAAGACACCGTTAAATTTAGTGCTTTGTATAACAATATCATCACCATTTTGACTGCCATTAGTGCTGCTGTTATTGTTATTATTGTTGTTGTTCACAACAGTGCCATTCGTTTTGTAGGCGATGTTGCCATTTGTAAAAATACCAGTGGTGCCCTTGACGCCAGCACTCTTGTAGGGATAATAATTATTGCGATTGTTATTCTGTAATTCACCATTTAACGGGCTCGTGCCGCCATTTTGTTGTGCCTTCGGCGAACGTTGTATCGTGTAATTGGGTTTGCCATGATTGATCAATAGCTTGGTCGCCGGTGAAGTTGGTGTCTTCTCATCACCACCATTGGCAATGCCATTACCGTTGAGTACACTGCCGTTAACGGGACGTAATTGCAGCTTCATGCGACTTAATGTGTCGGACATTTTCGGTGTGTCGTGATCTGCAAAGATAGAAAAATGGAAAAAAATGTATTTAAACATAATTTCATATGAATTCAAGTTCGACAAATTTCGCAAATGTTTGCTAATCAATATTATGTGATTTATATTCGCTTGCCAAAATTAATTAACACGTTTGAGAATTGCAGGCATTTATGGTGCAAATTAAGAGTTAGAGAAAAAAATGTCATGCTATTGTTATTGGTTTTTTATATTTGAGAAAAAGTGTAAACTTGAAGTACAGTATCTCACTCTCAAAACTTTTAATTTTAATTTTTGTTTTGTATTTTCAAAAATTATGTTTCGTTTTCAGTCGTACCAGCTCCTCAAAGGTTACTTTCAATATTTAATTTCCTTATTTTTCACATAATACCACACTAACTTGCAAATTCTAGCTTCTAAATTAATTTTTCATTATTTGGTAGCTATAACTGTTCCATACCAAGTGTTTCGTTAATTTAACTGCGTTCCGTTCCAATTTTTTAAAGTCAAATTGATGTTCTAAACCACTTTTCTTCTTAAAAGAACTGCTGACAATATTGATAATCAAAGGTCTATTAATTTAACATCTTTTATGTTTCATGTTTCATTCTCATGCGTTCCTGCCTGTCTTACATACGTTAGTAAAATTTAAAAAAAAGTATTTAAATTCACTTTAAGGTGATAAAAAAACACATCTTTTGTGCCATTGAAAAATTCTGTTCCATTTTCAGGTGTTTCTCTTTCGAATTTTCGACTGTGTTCTATTTTCAGTCCTAACGCGAACACGCTTTCCAAATTTCAAAGTGAAATAAATACATGAGCGGTTTCAAAATTAAACTTTACATCAATAACTTGTTTCATTTTCATTGGTTTCCGTTTCATTTGTTTCACTTTTATTTGTTTCAGTTTCGTTTTTATGTATTTTTCTAAATTAGCTTCGTATTTTTTTTCATAAGTATTTAATCAGTTCCATATGCGTTTCTAAATCAGCTGTGTTTTCTTTTTAAATTTTTATTATGTATTTATTTTATTTATTTTATTTAAGCTTTGGTTCTTCATTCTCACTTTGTTTCGTTTGTAAAGTGTTTCCATTGACCTATTAGCTATTGTAATGTCCCTTGCTTAATTAAATCCATACTTAGTTCATAAAAGCACATATTTTATGTGATTTTAATTTTTAGTGTTTCACTGCCATTTGTCTCCATGGTTGTGTGTACCATTTCCAGTCATTCCGCTGACACTTTTTCATTTTTTCTTTTATGAAAAGTAAACACGATTGAGGTTTTTGCACCAAAATATGCATCTATAAATTGTTTCATTTTCATTTGTTTCGTTTGCTGTTCTATGCTAATTTCTTCAATATTTTTTTTTTCATGCGTTTGCTGTTTTTCTTCATGAAAAGCCTGATTTCATGTCTAATAGAAATTCAACAATTTTTATTTATATACTTTTAATTACTATTTTGAATATCATCTTTATTGTTTCATTTTCGCTTTGTCTCATTTATAAAGTTTCCATTGACCGAAACAATAATATTTATTTCTGACAGTTCCTGCCTATTAAGGTACATATAAACCTCTTTAGTGCTAAACTAATTGCTTTTTAGGTCTTATGTTCCATTCCCAACTGTTTCATATACAAATTTAACCTATTACGCTTGAATTTGTTATTGAAAAAAGCTAACGTTTAACTTTTAGTCATCCGTTTTTATGTTTTTAGTAATTAATGTTTCAATTCCATGCATACCAAGGTTCCAAATTTCTTTTTTTCTGCTGTAGACAAAACACTTTGCAAATTTCGCATTGAATATAACTCAAGTGAAGCAATATGAGCGTATAAAAAATGTATGTTTCGTTTCCAAGTGTTTCACATAAATTTTTGCTTAATTTTGATGATTTTTCTTTTTTCTTCTTTAAGTTGAGAAGGACAAAACTTTAAATGTGCTACGCTATTATTAGCTGGAAAAAACGTTAAATTTTTGGAAAAATTCACCAATTCTCAATTCAATTTACAAATTAGCTTTAAAAAAAAAATTTTTTTTTATTATTATTTAAAAACTTTTTATTATGTTAAATTCCTACCATAAAATATTACAAAAAAACTCTTTATCAGTCACTTAAATTTGCTTAATCAAAAAATTCCTTGGAACTGCTTGTTAACTTATCAATCATCTCCAGACATAAATAACACAATGTCACATCAACTATGTGGTATTAGAAGTACAAACACATCAAAAATGCATATGTCAGAGAGAAATTAGCACGAATTTGTTTGCTCGGCATAATCAGCGCAGATTATCAACTTACCTAGCAAGCGCAGCAGTTGTAGCCTTTCCTTAGCCTTGCGCAGCTAATAAATTTATGATAATCTTTCTAGCAGTAATTTGAAAATACCTTTCATTATGCATTACTGGCATTTAAGGTTAATGCTAATAACGGTTAAAGGTCAGTGGTGCAAATGCATTTTACTGCGAAGGTTTCTTCAAATGACCTTTGATAAAAGTTAAACGATTGATATCGAGCAAAATATGGCTTTAATTTGATTGATAGAATTTAGAAAATAAAAATAAAAATAAAAATAAAAATAAAAATAAAAATAAAAATAAAAATAAAAATAGAAATAAAAATAAAAATAAAAATCAAAATAAAAGTGAAAAATGCATTGCAACAAACATTTCACTGCTCAGAACAAAAATAACCTGACACACATGACATGACGACTCACGCGTGATCTGTCAAAAAAAAAGGCTTTGAAAATAGTACCTCTACTTGGATCACCCTTTATAAGCATTTTTTGGAGAATTTGCCATTGCAAATGCACCCTGCACCATCAATTTCAATGGTGAAGAAATGGTTTACTGAGTTCCATTGTGGTCGTGCCAATATAAGTGACGCCGAATGTTGAGGTCGCGCCCAAAAGAACGTGAGGTGGCTGAGGCTGTAGGCATTTCAACCGGGCAAGTACATCATATTTTACGTGAATATTTGGGAATGAAAAAGTAATCCACGGAATGGATGCCCGAGACCGAAGAGCAATCAAGTCAAGGTGACTTTCTGCGGGTGGACGTGCATCAATGAAGGAACAAAATGGGTCTGTCGGTCAATAATGTTATGGAAACAGTTTTTTGGGATGCACCAGATGTCAATCACATCCATTGCCTTGGAGAGGCAAATGGAGATTAGACAGATTCAGTATTTGTCGCCCGCATTTGTCGAAAAATTGTGCTGTACCATCAGGATAATGCTCGGGTATAATCGTGTGCACTCAGAAAGGCAAATATTCATAAAATGGACTACGAATCGCTACCACATCCCACATATTCTCCAGACTTAACCACCTGCAACTATTTCATGTTTTCAAACCTGAAAAAACGGCTGGGCCGTAAGAGATTCGAGTCGAATGAAGAGGTCATCACAAAGGGGAGAAATCTGGCTACACAAGCGCACTAAAGCCCACCGTCAACAAACTGATCGGACCTTATCAGTGTGACTTTAGACCTGGCAAATCCACCATTGACCAGATATTTACCACGCGCCAAGACCCGAGAGAAAAGAATCGATACACACCACTTTTTTATCGATTTTAAAGCTGCCTTCGACAGCACGATAAGGAACTGCCTCTACGCCGCTATGTCTGAATTTGATATTCCCACAAAACTCATACGGCTTTTTAAACTGACCCTGGATAATACCAGAAGCGTAGTCAGAATTGGCATGGACCTTTCCGAGCCGTTCGATACCAAACGAGGTTCAGACAAGGTGACTCTTTATCGTGTGATTTATTCAATTTGATGCTGGAGAAAATAATACGAGCTGCAGAGCTAAATATCTACAAAGAGTGTACAAGTGTTGGCGTATGCCGATGATATTGATATAATTAGCCAAGAACAACCGCAACGTAAGTTCTGCATTCTCCAGATTAGACAAGGAAGCGAAGCGACCCATTCGCTGGCAGTGGCAGTGAACGAGGGCAAGACGGAATATCTCCTGTCATCAAATAAACAGTCATCGCACTCGCGACTTGGCTCGCACGTCACTGTTGACAGTCACAACTTCGAAGTCGTAGATAATTTCGTCTATCTGGGAACCAGCATTAACAACACCAACAATGTCAGCCTTGAAATTCAACGCAGAATCACTCTTGCCAACAGGTGCTACTTTGGATTGAGTAGGCAATTGAAAGGTAAAGTCCTCTATCGACGAGCCAAAACTAAACTCTGCAAGTCGCTCGTTATTCCCGCACTGACATATGGTGCAGGACGATCGGCGGAATCGGCTTTAGGAGTTTTCGAAAGGAAAGTTTTGTGTGAGATTTATGGTCCTTTGCGCGTTGGCAATGGCGTATACCGCAGACGATGGAACGATGAGCTGTACGAGCTATACGACGACATTGACATAGTTCAGCGAATCAAGAGACAGCGGCTACGCTGGCTAGATCATGTCGTCCAAATAAGAAGAAGAGAAGAAGTTGAACGAAAGTTTTGTTCGTTGTCGGAAATAATCTCAGATATTTGACAACAGTGAGAAAGCGCCACCTATCGGCCATGATCTTAGAGACTTGAGCTTCAGCTGAAAATATGCCATTTCCGCACTCACATTGGAATGAGTTTGTGGACTACTTTACATGCTTTCAACAAATTTACTGGTTTTTTTTTTTGGGTTAAGGTAAAGTTGTAATCTTCGGCGTATTGAAAAGACTCTATTATTCCATAATAACTGCTGTAAATGAGCACATCTCAGCTTCTGCTCAACATTGCAGCCATAATCAGTTGGATTTATTATGTACTCGTACATACATACACAGCCAGATGCTCTTCAATTGTGTAATGCTGCAATCTCAAGCAAACAAACCCGTTGGTATTTTGAAATTATTTATGATAGACCGTTATTTATACTCGCTACTCGCTACAAAAGTGCGATTGCCAAATTTTTCCAAGCGACGACATGCGTCTGCAAAATCAATTCTACTATACTTGTATTTTGTACATAAGTACTTGTATGTATGCGCGAATATGTGTGTAAGTAATGCACAATAAATATTTGAAGCATGTAATTAACACGTATATATGTATATATGTGTGTGTATGTACATTGAATTAAGCCGTTGAACCTCAAACTAAATAAAATTGCGAAATTTTTCATTTAAATCTGGCAACATTGTCTGTGAGAGCTGAGCTGAGCTACAAATAAGCGTCAACTGAACGCATTTGGCATTAGTTTTTATAACTATTTTTGTTTTAATTTTTTCTTTTTTTATTAATTTTTTTTTAAGTTTTTTCTTGTAATTTTTTATTTATTTTTTTTTTTTTTGATTATTTTTTTTTTAATTTTTTTCTTAATTTTTTATTTTTTTTTATTTGTTTTTTATTTTTATGTTTTTATATTTTTTTATTTATTTTTTTAACTTTTTTTTGTATGTTTTTGGGGAATTATTTTTCATCTTTAATTTATTTTCTTTTAATTTTTTTTTTAATTTTCTTATTTTTTTTAATTTTTATTTTTTCTTATTATTTTATTTTTGAAATTTTTTTTTTAATTTTTAATTTTTTAATTTTTTTTTTTTTAACTTTTTTTTTTTTGTATGTTTTTGGGGAATTACTTTTCATCTTTAATTTATTTTCTTTTAATTTTCTTTTTTAATTTTATATTTTTTTAATTTTTTTTCTTTATTTTTATTTTTTATATATTTTTTTTTATAATTTTTTTTTCATTTGTTATTTTTTTATTTTTTATTTATTTTTTTTTTTGTATATTTTTGGGGAATTATTTTTCAGCTTTAATTTATTTTCTTTAAATTGTTTTTTTAATTTTTTTTGTGCCTGTAACTTTCGTCTGAGCAGCTGATATGGCATGCCAATTACAACAACAATAATTGTAATTACAGAAATTACAACAATTAAAGCAACACAAAAGTGAAAACAGTGCAATTCATTATAGCAACTCCTCGTTACCCCCTCCCTTCGCTATGCTCCCAACACACACACACATTTTCTTGGCCACCTCAACCAGTGACCGCCCATAAGTGCGCGGCATAGTAAGGCAGTTAGACGGCAGTCAGTATTGGACGTCGGCGCTGCCGCCAATTCGACTTAGCAATATTTCAAAATTCAATTCATTAAAGCTTTCATGCAACAACAACAACAATAAGAGACAATAACAAAGGCAATAACTGTAAATAACTACAAAAAGACCTTACAATACGCATAGTGAGTGTACAGAGCAACAACAACAAATAGAAAATATAACTACACATATAGTGTAGAAGGGCGTTACTGTAATGAAAAGGTAAATATATATATACCTATATATGTGTATGCATATATGAGTACGCATATTCATCATGCTTGCCGCAAATGACGTTCCACTCGGCGAGGCCGTCAGCCAACATTCACAAGCGCGAAAGCATTATGCTGATGGAAATGTTGGCAATAATTATGTAGTGAAATACACAGATATAAAATAACTAAATAAATATATGTACATATGTACATAAATTATACATTAGTGTGCACATATATACTCGTGTGTACATATAGCCTTAGCAAAGGTGTTTTCACGCACCGTGTGTGGGTAAAAGTGGTGAATGGACGTTATAAACCCCAATTTTGATGCATGTACATGCATATATATATATGTATGTATGTATATATGTATAAAAGAATGTTTTTGATTTAACATAAAGAAAAGTAATCAAACAAATTTGCTATTATATGCATATATATATACGTATATAAATGCAAATGCATCAATATGGTAATGGCCTTACGGCAAAAAGAGAAAAAATGCATAAAACTGAGTAAGGAAGAGCTAAGTGCGAGCGAAATTATGTATTATTATGCCTTTAAGAAAGAAAGAAAGAGGAAAGTGTGAATTTTAAATTCAATATCTCACATTCAAAATTCTCATTTTATTTTTTGTTTTGTATTTGCAAAAATTAGGTTTCGTTTCCAGTCGTACCAGCTTTTCAAAATTCACTTTCAATAATTAGTTTTCTTATTTTTGCCATAATACCACCTTAATGCATACTCTAATTTATTATTATTAATATATTTTTCATTACTTGTTGGCTATAGCTGTTCCATACCAAATGTTTCCCTAACTTATCTCGTGTTCCATTCCGGTTTTTTTTTAAAGGAAAATTTATGTTCTAAACCACTTTTCTTCTTAAAAGAACTGCTGGCAATATTGGTGATCAAAGATCTATTAATCTAACATCATTTATGGTTCGTGTTTCATTCTCATGCGTACCTGTTTTTCTTGAAAACGTTAGTAAAGTTTAAAAAAAAAACTTCAATTCATTTTAACGTGATAAAAAACACCTATTTTTTGCAATTTCAATTTTTACTGTTCCATTTTCATATGTTTCTCTTTCGAATTTTCGACTGTGTTCTATTTTCAGTCCTAACGCGTACCAAATTTCAAAAAAGTGTAAATACTTGAGCGGTTCTGAAACCAAAATGTGCATTAATAACTTGTTTATATAACTGGTTATTGCCAATTTTTAAGTATTTCAGCTAGACAAAGACTTATATATGCATATTTAAATAAATAAAATATTTTCAACAGTTGGCAACACTGCTGAAAAGTGTTTCTAACTGTAACTGTTTAATAAAATATTTCATTGTGCTACACATCTTATAATAATTTTCAATTAATTCGATTTTTTGGAATTTTTTGTAAATCTTTCTGAAATATAATTTTGAAATAGTTGGCAACCATAACCCACAAATATTTTCCACGCAAATTTTTCTTAATATTATTTTCTTCCTTGTTATGACAATATAACATATCAACATATTATATCGTTTTAATTAAATAAAAAATTTCAGTAGTTGGCAACTCTTCTAAAAAATATAAATAATAAAAATTTAAAAATTTGTTAAGTTTTATATTTTATTTCTTTTCATATAATATTTTATTTTCCTTATTTATGAATAGAGAAATTATGAAAAACTTGGCTAATTTCGCCTCAGCTGTCAAATTTTCTTTAATTTAATTCTAAAAAAGATTTTAAACGGTTGGCAATACCTTTCAGAAATTTTCAATATTTTTTTTTTCTTAAAATTCTTCTGTTTTCAGTTTTCTTATAAATAATATTTCATTTCATTGTTTTTTATATTTTTCATTTATTTATAAAATATTTTTAAAAGTTGGCAACTCTCAACTCTTCTACTTCAAATTTTCTTCAAATTCTTTAGTTCTATACTTTTTCATTTATAATATTTCTTTTATTTTTGCATTTTAGTTGTGTAAAAGATTTTGAAATTAATTTTTTTTTTTAATTAATTCAATAAAACTTTTTGATTGAGTGGCAATCTCTTTGCACTTCAAGTTTTCTTTAAATTAATTTAGGGTTTTACTTTCTTATAAATAATATTTTAATAACTTTTACAATTGAATTAAAAATACTTCACAAAGTTGGCAATCCTGCGCTAACATGTTTCTAACGGTAACGCTTCAAAACTACTTTTTTTTGATACCAATATTGCCATATTTCGAGGATCATAAAAATTTTCTTTGATTAAATTTTTCCCCCCACAAAGCGGCAACCATACTCGAAGAAATATTGACCATCAGAAGGCTACAACAAAGCCTTCTGGAGTTTTCATTAAATTTATAAATTTTAATAATTTAATAAAATATGTGAAATGCATAAGTGACAACCCCTTTTTAAGTAATATTTTCAATATTCTCAACTGTAAACTTTTACCCAAAATTCTCTAATATAGCATTTTATTGAATGCTATATTTTATTTATATTATGATTTAAAAGAATATTTTTTAATGATGGCAATCCTTCACAGAAACATTGTTAGCTGTAATTTAAAAAAATCTCTAAATTGATACCTTCAACATGGTAATTTACTTTTATCATCATTTAATTTTTATAAAAAAAATTCGAAAGTTGGCAGCCCTTCTGCATATATTTTTAATCGTAAAATTCCTCAAAATTCTTTTATGTAACCTTTTTTTTATGGAATAATTCTTTTATTTCAAAACATAAAAATATAAAAAAATTATTAGAAAGTTGGCAACCCTTTTGTGTAATATTTTTCGTGAATTTTACAGACGTAAAACTTCTCAAAATTCATTAGTACGTCATTTTATTTAATGCAATATTTCATTTCTTTCAGAACATAAAGAAAACAAATATTTTAAAGTTGGCAACCCTGCTCAATAATATTTTCAGCTGTAATTGTCGAAAAAATACTTAAAATTAGTACCTTCAACTCGGCAATGCGTCATTTACTTTATCATTTAACTTTTATTTTTATTTTAAATTGAAAGTTGGCAACCCTACTGTGTAATATTTTCAATCGGAAGTCCTCTGCTCTATTATTCCATAGCCAAATATTAATAATTTGTGGACATTATTGATTCAAAATTTCAAACACATATTTTAAACCGCTTCAAAAAACCGTTATGTGAACAAATTCTAAAACACTGAGCAAGCAAAAGCGACGCTTGGCTATAAAACTCAGCTGGAAAATAGCTTCTCATCAAATGTGCTATGCAAGTATTTTCTCTTACTTTTCTTTACAAAATTTTGTTGTTGCAATTGTATTGAAAATTGTTGATATTGCTGTTGGCAAAGTATTTCTTTGCAACAGGTGTGGCAACACTTGACGCTTGTAGACATTACACATAAATATTTTTAGCATTTCCACCACTGGCTGGCATTTAATAGCGCCAAGCGGTGGTACAAGTGGCAACAGGTGTTGTAAGTTAATCTGCGTCTGGATCAGTTTATAAATATTTCTACGTTATACCCTACACAAATGAATAAACAAAGCTTTGAAAATGCATGCAGCGCGGGTGTGAGAGCAATGGTCTTCTACAGTTAATGCAATATTAGAATCGCATCTCGAAAGACCCACTTGCAAAAGATGCGGATGCGGAAGGCAGCATTTATATTACCCACAGAAGAATTGAGCTCTCCTTCCTTATCTAGGTTCACATAGTAAAACACGGTCTTCACGCCACCACTTAGCGATCCTCATTGGTTCTGAAAACCAGTTCCAAATAAACAGGCGAGAAGAAGTAGAGACCAATGAAGCTCGTTAAGTGGTGGAAGTCTATAGCTAAATCTCCTCTCTTGCCCATCAGTAAACTCTCTGAGTATTTCACTATCCACTGCAAGCTACTGAACTTTACTTCTTGATCCGCTAAAGCTCTCGGTGTGAGAGTATTGTTCTTTTACGCTCTCTTTACTCCTACCAGTGTTTGAATGGTATAAGATTTTCAAAATTTTTTCATTTCTTCAAAGACTTTTCAATAGTTTCTCGCTTTCTTTTTTTTTTTTTGTCTACGGGTATTTATTAAGATATCAGTTGATCGACTGACATGAAGCATTAATTGAGTTGAGTATGCACAAGTGGAAAAGTAGAAAAGTGGAAAAGTACAAGCGTGGCATGTGTGCGACGACAGGCAATGGCTTAAACCGCTTAAAACAGCCATTCACTCATTTATTTAAACGGTTTGAGGCTAATGGTCCAGGCAATTTGACAGTTTGTTGCTTCATTTGCCTAAGCGAATTGCAACTTGTTTTGATATCGCTGCAGTGAGTATTATTAACATCAGCTGAGCTGAGCGGAGATTTACACGCCTGCGACAAAATGTATGTATATAAAGGGTGATCCAAGTGGTGGTACATTTTTTCAATAGCCATTTTTTGACAGATCACGCGTGAGTCATGTCAAGCTCTGATGTTATTTTTGTTCAGTATTTTTTGGCATTTCATTATGGAAAGACTTACGCCTGAACAAGGTTTACAAATCATTCAACTTCAACTTCAACGAAAATTTAAGTTCTGTAAAGAATGTGTTTCCCGTGCCTCGCTCTACTGATGGTTAACATATTCGGCCTACTGAGTGTACTACTCGCAAAACCATCACCCATCTTGCGACCCAGCATTCATTATTGGATAATATTTGACCGAATAGACGACGTCCAGCACGCAGTGAAGAAACTATAGCGGCCGTAGCTGAGAGTGTACAGGAAGACCGTGGAAAGTCGATTCGCAGCAATTCGGCTGACAAAGCGTACAAAATACAGCTTGTGAAGCCACTCGACCTTCCAAAGTGACATTGCTTCGCTCTATGGGCTCTTGAAAAGTTCCAAGAAGATCCGACGCTTTCGAGCCAAATTTTGTTTAGGGATGAGGTCTTTTTCTGGCTCATTGAGTATGTAAACAAGCTAAATTGCGGCATTTGGGACGAAGAGCAACTTGAAGGGATTCAAGAGCCGCCATTTCATCAAGAAAAAACAACGGTTTGGTGTAGTTTGTGGGCCGGTGGAATTATCGGTCTATATTTCATAAAAAAATTATCGGTGAGAACGTAACCGTCAATTGCGACCGTTATCGCGTCATGATAACCGACTATTTGATGCCTAAAATTGAAGCTCGTAATCTCCGCGACATTTGATTTCAACAAGACGGCGCCACTTCCCACACATCGCATCAAAGAATGGATTTCTATTAAGAGAACACTTCAGTGAGCAGATAATTTCACGTTTTGAGCCGGTCAATTGGCCACCAAGATTGTGGGATATCACACCATTAGACATTTTCCTGTAGGGATATGTAAAGTCTAAAGTCTATGCAGATAATCCCGCTTCAATTCAGGCGTCGAAGCAAAACATCACGCGTATCATTCACCAGTTACCGCTCGAAATGCTCGAACGAGTCATCGGAAGTTGGACTCAACGGATGGGGACCATCTGAGACGTAGCCGCGACCAATATTTCAAAGAGATAATCTTCAAAAAATAAATGCCAAAGAATGTTCTTTCGAATGATAATAAATATTACCCATTAAATTTGAATTTTCTGTGTATTTTTCTTTAAAAAAGTAGGGAACCACGAAATGGATCGCCCATTATATGTTCATAAGTATAGTAATTTTCTATACAAATTTTGCATACGAACATGCAGCGTTTAGCTGGCTGACCAGTTGTGGTCATTATGTGCACATACTCGTAAAAGGCATAACGGTTAACGGTTTCAAAAAAAAAATTAAAAAATTTTTAAATATGTATGGCACTGAAGCTTCAAATTGACATTTTACTTTACATTTTACATAACTCCCACTTCGTGTTGTTGGCATTGTTTTGGGTTTTCATAACTGCAAAGCGTAAGTTTTCTTGCATTTTCTGTTATCTTAATTGCTTCTTTTTTTTTTGCATTTTATTTAATTTGTCATTTTTATAATTATAGTAGTTTTACAACAATTTAATAGCTCGAATTATGCGCTTGTCGCGTGCACAATGTCTGTCATGCAGACATACAAACATTCGGACATGCAAACAATCTCAATTTCTTTGCATTCTTGTTTTGCTCTTGTCTTTCTGCATTTTTCATGTCTTCAATTTTATCGTTTCTCGTTTCTTCTTGACTTGTTTTTTTTATCTACCACAACCCGTTACTCTAATTACGCGTACACTGACTGGCATGCAACTTGATACAGCCAGAGAGACCCACCTCCACTACACTGCACTGCAGTGATTGTTGGTACGTACGCTCGTGTTCTACTTCCGCATCTATGTGGCTTGCAACTTGTTATTGGCGTCTTTTGTGCTCCTTTTCTGACTCTATTATTGTATTTATAATAATAGTTTGAATGTGCGGAGAGTTGTTAAAACAACTGGTTTTGAAGTACAGAATTTTGCATTTCTTGCATTCTTATGTTTGATAGTATTCATTCAGTTTTTTTTTTCTTTTTATTTTTTACTCTATTTCATTTTATTTATTTTTTCATTTTATTGTAATATTTTTTTGTTTATTTAATATATTTTACTTTATTTTATATAATATTTTTATATCTTTTTTCTTTAATTTTATCTTAATTTTTATATAAATATATTCTATTATAAAAGATTATATTTACTGGGGAATGCTTATTACCATTCGAAAGAACAGTCTTTGGCATTAATTTTTTGAAGATTATCTCTTTCAAATGTTAGCAGCGGCTACGTCTCATATGATCTATCCATTGAGTCCAATTTTCAATGACTTGTTCGAGCATTTCGACTGGTAACTGGCGATTGACACTCCTTATGTTTTACTCCAAGGACTGAATCGAAGTGGGATTGTCCGCATAGAAGTTAGTTTTTACATATCCCCACAAGAAAAATTCGAACGGTGTGATATCACACGATCTTGTTGCCCCATCCATTATCCCAAAACGTGAAATTATCTGCTCACCGAAGTGTTCTCTCAATAAATCCATTGATTGATGCGATATGTGGGAAGTGGCGCCATCTTGTTGACGTCCAAATGTCGCGGAGATCACTTCAGCTTCAATTTCAGACATCAAAGAGTCGGTTATCATGGCGCGATAATGATCGCCGATGGCGGTTACCTTCTCATCGGCATCATTTTTGAAGAAATATGAACCGAAGATTTCACCGGCTCCCAACCCACACCAAACTTTTGTTTTTTCTGGATAAAATGGCAGATCTTGAATCTCTTGAGGTTGCTCTTCATCCGAAATGCAGCAATTTTGCGTGTTTACATACCCATTGAGCTAGGAATGTTGTTTATCGCTGAACAAAATTTGGCTCGAAATCGTCGGGTCTTCTTGGAGCTTTTCAAGAGCCCATAGAGCGAAGCAATGTCAATTGGAAAAGT
Organism: Neoceratitis asiatica; assembly: GCA_030068015.2. Classification (NCBI taxonomy): domain Eukaryota; kingdom Metazoa; phylum Arthropoda; class Insecta; order Diptera; family Tephritidae; genus Neoceratitis; species Neoceratitis asiatica. The sequence goes on along the minus strand of CM061527.1, from coordinate 68,315,731 downwards.
CGAGCGGCTTCAGTTCTTACACAAGCTGTATTTTGTACGCTTTCAGTTTAAGATCTCGACGTAAAATGCGCCAAGTCGTTCCATACGTCGGTTCGAGTTGCTGCGAACGGCGCCGAATCGACTCTCCACGGTCTTGGTTCGTGTACACTCTCAGCTACGGCCGCTATATTTTCTTCACTGAGTGCTGGACGTGGTCTATTCAGTCGAATAGTATGCTCAGCAAGCCGATTATAGGAGACCATAAGTTGAGCGAAGCGCGCGAAACACATTCTTTACAGAACGTGAATTTTATTTGAAGTTGAAGTTGAATGATTTGTAAACGTTGTTCGGGCGTAAGTCTTTCCATGATGAAATGCCAAAAAATACTGAACAAAAATAACACGAGAATTTGACACGACGAATCACGCGTGATCTGTCGAAAAAAGACTATTGAAAAAAGTACCTCTACTTGGATCTCCCTCTCTATTTTATTTTGGTTCTTTTTTAATTTATTGAAAAAAATTTTTTAATTTTTTTATTTACATAATTAATGTTTTAGTTTTTTTTACTTTGTTTTATTTTATTTTTTTTTCTTAATTTACACCTTTTTTTAACTTTTATTATTAAATTTTTATAATTTAATTTAATTTACTTAATTTCAATGATTAATTTAATTTAATTTTTTATTTAATTTTATTTTTTTATTGATATTTTTGGTTGACTATTTTTTATATTACTTTAATTAATTTATTTTTATTTATTTTTATTTTAACTTTTTTATACATTTTTTTTTTTGAATATATTTTATTTCATCCCTATTTTATTTTGCTTTATTTTATTTATTCTTATAATTTAATTTTTTTTAATTTTTTTTTAATATATTTTTTTATTGTTTATTTTTTAGTTTATTTTAATTTTGTTCATTTATCTTAATTTGAATTTTTCTAGTTTACTATATTTAATTGAATTTAATTTTTTTAGTTAATTTTTTCATAGATAATTTTTTTGTTGTATTTTTTTTTAAATTTTTTTTTTTAATTTTTTTTTCATTCTTTTATATTTTTATTTAATTTTTATTTAATTTCATTTCTTTTATTTATTATTTTATTTAAATGTATGACGTAACCGATAGAGCTACTTGTGTTTTTAGTCTTTTTATATCAATTGTTTTTGCTATTTTTTCAACTATGCTTGTTGTTGTTTTTTCTGTGTGTTTTTAAATATCAAGTTTTTCTGGTTTTAGCCTTAATTATTTCTATTATTTATCATTGTTTACTTTTTGTTTACATTGCTCACTGCATTATGTATTATTCTTCAAGTACATTTTTATCAATAAAATTTCTGTTTTTCCCCCAATGTCATTCTAAATGTTTTCCATTCGCTTTTGAATTGTTTACATGTAAATTTTGATGAGTACATACTTCAGAAATTAGTGTAGATAGATAAAAAAAAGAATTAAGATAAGTAAATGAATTGCGCAATACTTATTTTTAGAACAACAACTTCATAAGCTCGAAACTTTAAACTTACACTTTTAAAAAAAAAATTTTTTTTATTTTTTTTAAGTTTAAAAAACTTTTGACACAAAAAAGTTCAGAATCTTAAACGCTTACAAAATCCCATCAATCATTTAAGTGTTAAAAAATCTCGTTCACCTTTTTCGTTTAAATGTAAATATTTGTATTGAAAAACAGCAGTAAAAAAAATTATTCAAAAACAAGTGCATAAATTGAAAAAAAAATTTAAATGCGTGAGAAAACTCAATTTTATAACAGATTTTGAGCATTTTTTCTTTGAGTTTTACATTTAAAACAGCATCGTAATTCGCTGTTGAGATTTCTTTCCAGGCTCTAATGAAGGTGGAACTCGCCGAAACCCATTTTCGTAAGATATCATTGCTCTACGCGTCCAACTGATGTCTAACGCAGTAATTAGAATATTACGGATCTGCATTAAGATGGCTCCTCTGCCCTACGACATTACACATAAATATTTTTAGCATTTCCACCGCTGGTTGGCATTTAATAGCGCCAAGCGGTGTACGAGTGGCAACAGGTGTTATCTGCGTCTGGATCTGCGTCTGGATCAGTTTATAAATATTTCTACGTTATACCCTACACAAAAACAACACAGCTTTGAAAGTGCATGAGAGCCGTGGTCTTCTACAGTTAATGCAATGTTGGAACCGCATCTCGAAAGATCCCTTTGCAAAAGATTCGGATTCAGAAGGCAGTATTCATATTACTCACAGAAGAATTGAGCTTTATTCCCTTATCTAGGTCCACATAGTAAGACACGGTCTGCCTTCCACCACTTAGAGAGTTTCATTGGTCCTGAAAAGCAGTTCCAAATAAACTGGCGAGAAGAAGTAGAGACCAATGAAGCTCGCTAAGTGGCATAAAGCAACAGATAAGTATCCTCTCTCGCCCATCAGTAAACTCTCTAAGTATTTCACTATCCACTGCAAGCTACTGAACTTTACTTATAGACCCTCTGCCCTACGCACGTGTTCAACTATTGAAGAGAGACATTCCTATGTTATTACCTCAAGTGATCCTGCCCTAATCCTTACTTAACTGGTAAGCCTTGATATATTTTCTAAATTTGTTTCCATAACTGAAAATTTTGCCAACGCTACTTCTGTTCAGGCTCGTTCGTTTGAAAATAATTACGCTTCTTCACACCATACCTTACAGGCTTTGGGAACGAACTGTCTTTGGCTGTATAAAAATGGTATACAAATACGGTTCGTCAAAGTAGAAAGACCCACCCGTTTGTGGTGGGAGGAACTTTCGATATTCTGTGTTTCGTTAAATTGTTGTAAATTTAAACAGTAAAAGCTTCACTGGGGGGAAAGCCAGATTGAGGGGTACTGGGGCTTTCTAAGTAGCTCTAGCAACTAGAAAGGTGGGAAGATGATTTCAGAGGCTTAATAATGAAGAAATGTAGACGTCGCCGCAAGGTGGCGAAATTTTTAACTTCTATTCGGCTGGGAGAAACAATTATTTTACATTAGTTTCAATCAGTTGTGAGCTGCGGTCTTAGGTCAACAAATATCCCCTGGGTAGCGAGCGAGCTCCACACTGTTAGTGGCTTGCATTAAAACCAATTCTATTAATTTATTGTTGAATAATTACAGCAAACATCAAACTCCAAGGTTAAATCGGCTTTTCATCGTTTTGTTTTCTTTTTCTTCCTTTTCTTAATTGCACTGACTCACACTCCTTAATTAGATGTGATTTTTTTGCTGTTAAATTAATTCTTGCTTGCGCACTTTTAGTATAATATTCTAAGCTCGTATGTATGTATTTCATATCAGACTGATTAATAAATAAATTTTTCAGATTTTTTATAATTTTTTTTTTTTTTTTTGAAACTAATTAATAATTTATAACCATATAAATTCATCAAAAATTCACACAGTTAATAAGTATCATTACAGTCATACTTGATGCACAAGTACATACATATATGTATATACAATATAATCAGTATAACCATTAATCAAGCGCTTGGAAACAACTGACTCACCACACAAACTCACAAACTCACCAACTCACAAACTTATTCCCCTCTCGCCGCAAAATGAAGGCAGTGGTGTGTGTTGGTGATTTGTTGGCGAGTTACTTGTGAATAATTTTTTTTAAATCAGTAACGTTGTTGTTATTTTTTGTAAACGCTCTGACGTGAGCACTTATTTATTTACCTTTTTTAAATATTTATTACTTGTTTATGTGAAATACTTAAAATTAGTATTCACGTGAGTGTGTGATTTTCAATAAATTATTTTTTTACTTATTTTTTTCTAATTTCTTTTTTATTTTATTAATTTTTATAATATTTTTGAAATAATTTATTATGACTTTTTTGCTCAAATACACATCATGTATATCATTTTTGCACATTTTATATTAACTCAATTTAACAAGTGATCCATTTCAAGGTTACCTAATTTTTTAAAGAAAGAAACACAGAAAATTCAAATTTCATGGGGAATGCTTATTATCACTCGAAAGAACATTCTTTGGCATTTATTTTTGAAGATTATTTCTTTCAAATGTTGGCCGCGGCTACGTCTCAGATGGTCCATCCGCTGAGTCCAATTTTCGATGACTCATTCGAGTATTTCGAACAAGCTGTGATATCACACGATCTTGGTGGCCAAACGAACGGCCCAAAATGTGAAATTATCTGCTCACCGAAGTGTTCTCTAAATAAAAATCCTTTGATTGATGCGATTTGTGGGAAGTGGCGCCGTCTTATTGAAACAAAATGTCGCGTAGGTCGGTTATCATGGCGCGATAACGGTCGTCATTGAGGGTTACTTTCGTCATCATTTTTGAAGAAATGTAGACCGATGATTCCACCGGCCTGCAAACCACACCAAAGCGTTTTCTTTCTGGATGAAATGGCCTCTTGAATCTCTTCAAATCGCTCTTCGTCCCAAATGCGATAATTTTGCTTATTTACATACCCATTGAGCCAGAAATTGGTTTCATTGCTGAACAAAATTTAGCTCGAAAACGTCGGATCTTCTTGGAACTTTTCAAGAGCCCATAGAGCGAAGCGATGTCGCTTGGGAAGTTCGACCAGCTTCAGTTCTAGCGCTTTCACTTTAAGATCTCGACGTAAAATGCGCCAAGTCGATTCATACGTCATCACGGTCTTCGTATAGACTCTCAGCTACGGCCTCAAAATTTCTTCACTAAGTGTTGGACGTGGTCTATTCGGTAGACTAGTATGCTCAATAGGCCGCTTATAGTAGACCATAAGTTGAGCGAAGCGCGCGAAACACATTCTTTACAGAACGTGAATTTTCGTAATGAAGTTGAATGATTTGTAAACGTTGTCCAGGCGTAAATCTTTCCATGATGAAATGCCAAGCAATACTGAACGAAAATAACAAGAGAGCCTGACACGACACACGCGGGATCTGTCAAAAAGAGGCTTTTGAAAAAAGTACCTCAACTTGGATCACCCTTTACGGGTAAGAATAATAAATTTTTTTCATCATTAGAACTGGCATTCCAGTTGCCACGCCGTTCCAGTTTGTTTGACGATTACGCTAGCTAGGTAACATCGCCCGGGTAATTGAAAACGCTACAATTCTGAGAATATTCGATTCCACGCCCACTCAGGTAAGCAGAAAAATCAGGTAGAGCGATGAACCTGGCTCCACTTGGCTTGTCCCATTGGCACCGAACTGCTTTGGGGCACTATTGGTAATCCGGCTATAATTGTGAAACTGTGTCTATACCAAAAGAATAATAAAAGGAAGAAGAAGAAGAAACGGAAATAGAAGAAGAAGAAAAAGAAGAAGAAAAAGAAGAAGAAGAAATAGAAGAAGGAGAAGAAGAAGAACATCGCCTCCTAGCTTACATTACAGAAGAAGAAAAGGAAGAAGAAGAAGAAAAGCAAGTAGAAGAAGAAAAAGAAAAAGAAGAAGAAGAGGAAAAAGAAGGAAGAAGAAAAAGAAGAACAAAATCCCCTCCTAGCTTACATTTCTTTTTACTCTCAAGCTAAGAAATATTTGAAATTTATATGGTACATAGTTCCTCATGCCTGAAAGGTGGGGGGAGGAGGAAGAGAGTAATTATTTGTAGAATAACCCAGACAGTTACTTCAGATCAGTTGCCAACTTTATTATATTTATATGAAAGCATTCAAACTAAATAATAAACTAAGGATGATTCCGTTGCAGAGGACTCTAGGCGAGCTTATAAGGTTTATTCAGCATATTTTCTACATATTGTAGCAAGCACAACGGCAGACGAGCCATTCGAATTGAGATCAACAAGAATCTCAGTACTGCTCTCGACAGCAGATGAAAGTGAAAAGCAATGATGTCTTATGAGAATGGTTTCAGAGAGCTGCAGCGAGTATCTTTCAACCCCATAAAAGCTAATCATAAGAAACAGACGAACAAAAAGTAGCCGAATCGACTGTTTTGGAACACAAACACGGACCTGAAGATTTGGACAGGAGTTCCAAAACGCAATTTTAAATATAGGCTAAATCTCTTAATGATAACCATAAATCAGGGAAAATTCAGGAGATTTTAGGGACTTTTGAGGTAAGTAACTCCACTCAAGCGCAGAAAACAGATACACTGAAGCTATTCACCAGCAGTATACTCAAAATTTGATGAAGAGATTTACTTTTTTTGCCAAGCGCCTCCAACTGGCACTACAAAGGAGCAGCAGCTCTATGAGAGGACGTAATAGCAAGCCATTGTAACCTAAATTAACCTTTCTACCAAGCAGCACATACCGCTGGTAGAAAAAATGCAAGTTAGTAACATTAAAATATACACAGTCGATTCAAAACTTGAGCTGTCGAACCACTTCGGTGTGTTCCAGGCTGAAATCTCTGCTTTCATGGCAACTATAAAACATATTGAAACCGAATACACAGAAAGAGGCATCTTCAACTTCAGCAGCGGTGGATACAGCTATAGGAAATTAGGTACACTATCACCACAGCTCCAAAAGCTAGAGCAAAAATGAGTTATTTGAAGGAAACTTGCAATGAAAAAAGGTTTTTGAAAGCATTTTTCAGTATAAATTGTACTTTGACCGCTGCTCGGTGTGCGGATCGTCCGTATTTGGGATTTAATATTTAACTAATGTGATATGAAATTAGTTTTTCGCACCTAAAAATCGTTTCTGAAACCGCTGCTGCCTTAAGTACGCATCGGGAAGCAATAAAAGTTTTGAGCTCGACAACAATAAACTCTAAAATCCTCGTTTACTGTTGCATATCACCACAGGAATCGATTGAACGGTACAGCTTTTTACTCGTTTGCGTTGCCCGTCCACAGAGGCATAGGGAGAAGCTGCAATATATACGAGTTTGCTACGCAAGCTACAACCGAAAAAGATGCCTTTAGATAGCGAACTCATTGGAATGCCTTCAGCCACATACAAACAGCTACATTTTTAGGCAAGCTAAGGCCAGGTGGGGGCAAGACTCAACCAATAGCAAGTTAAGTTAAACTAGACCAAAATAAGGCCGGAGATGGTCGTGTTCCTTAAGCACCGGGTAAAAGGACGTAAATTTGGAAGGAAATTGGGATCCTGACTCGGGCTTCTCTTGTGGAGTATCGGTAAAAAGGTAGGGCTTTCTTCGAAAAGAGGCCACCGCAGCTGCGAAAAAGAAGGAGGAGAAGGAGGAGAAGAGACGATTTTCCAACTGTTATGAGATTCCCTACCCCTGAAGAGAATCACATATAAAGGTAAACGAGGTTGAAATGCCGCGGGAGAAGATCGAATTTCTTATGCACTGGGCAAAAGGACGTAAATTTCAAAGCAATTTGGGATCCTGAGTTGGGCTTCTATTGTGAAATATCGGTTAAAAGGAAGGGCTTTCTTCCAAAAGATGCCACCGCAGCCATGGAAATGGCAGGGAGGAGGAGAAGAGACGATTTTCCATCTGTTATGTGATTACCTCGCTCTGTAGGGAAGCAATTTTAGCCCTTAAGTATATATTTTGAAAAAATGCATTTGATCTTGTGAACTCACTTTTTTTGTGTGGCATTAATGTGCAACAATATTATTATAAAAGTAAATTTTTTTTTTCGGTGCCTTCGGTATATTTTTATTGCCTAAAAGTTAACAAACTTAAACCTTGAGCTCATTTCAAAGTTCAATTACCTATAAATGTTTTTGATTTGAACTCCAATTATCACTTTGTGTACTTCTCACTTTCAACTAAACGCCAGCGAGTGAGTTATTCATGGCGTAAAATTTGAAATTAAATTTTTTTCAATTTTTCGGCTGATTTAATTTTTTCACTTATTTACTCATTCTTATGCCGCTGCTTATTACTTTCAGTTATTAAGAAGAGAAAAAAATATTTTTAATATAATAAAATTGTAATTACCAGCGTTGCTTTTGATTCTCCGTGAAGAAAAAAAATTTTTTTTTTGATTTTTCAACACTTTCAATTTTTCAAATATTTTCAATACTTTTTTTTTTTGAATTTTTGTATTCTTTTTTCAATTTTTGTAATTTTTATATATTTAATTTTTTATTTATTTGTATTTTTCTTTATTGCATTTTTTACATTAATTTTTTTTTTTGTATTTTTTTATATTTTTTTTCTTTTTCTTTTTCTTTTTTTTTGTATATTTTTATATTTATTTATTTTATAATTTTTTATTTATTTTTATATTTTATTGTTTTTTTTTGTATTTTTATATTAATTTTTTTTTTAATTTTTTCTTTATTTTTGTATTTTTTAATTTTTTTTTAATTTTTTAATTGTTTTTCATTATTTAAATTTTTGTAATTTTTATATATTTAATTTGTTTTTTTTTTGTTTTCTTGCATTTTTTATACTTAATTTTTTTTTTGTATTTTTTTATATTTAATTTATATTTTTTTAATTTTTTTTTTATATTATTTATATTTATTTTATTTTTTATTTTATTTTCTTTATTTTCTTTATTTTTTATTTTTTTTATTTTTTTATTTTTCTTTTTAATTGTTTTTCATTATTATTCCGTGCCGAATTGCAAATGACTCACTCCTGCTCAACGTCTACGACATACTAACTCACTGCCTTACTGACATATTTAAGGCGAACTGGTAAACAAACAACAAACAAACTAAATGCAATATTTGCGCCGCACCGTAATGCCTCTAAGCAAACTGTACCTACACAACATACATACATACACACATATAAGCTAGGTGAGTTGGCATTAGTTGTGAGGTGGAGGAGTGTTTACGCTTACATGTCACGCATGTGTGAGTGGTATGTAGAGCTGTAGCTGTAGTTCCTTAACTGGTGCAAAAAGAAGAAACCGGCGAATTCAACTTCAAGTCTTGGCGAGTAGGCAAGTTGTTTCTGTTGTTGTTGTTTTAGTAGTTTTAGGCTAGTGGGCAAGCACGCTGTCAGGCAGTAGGTTTGGCGCTTGGTAATGAATGGGGAAAAATAGGCAAAAAACCGAGTCAAGCAAGTAAAAAATGCAATTTTATACAAGCAAACATACAAGTAAACATGAATACAAACACACGTTCTTATACTCGCATATATGGCGACTAGTCTGGCGAATTGACGTAACTCCCACGTACACCGCAGGCATTTAGCACATTATTATTATTAATGCAGTAGCCGTAAGTGGTGTGTACTTAGAAAATTTTGTTGACTTTAGGGTTAAAAAAAAATGTATATATATAAGCACACACATATATTTTAGCTGTTATTTGCGCCGCTTTGTTGATTTTTCACAAACAAATAAGAAAAAATAAATAAAACAAAAAAAAAAAATAAAACAAAAAAATAAATAAAATAAATAAATAAATGAAAATATAAATATCCCCATATATGCCGCATAATGACTATAATTGCCTGTACATTTTATCGCATGCGACACAAAAAAAAGGCAACCGAAAACACACAGTATTTAAGCCATTTACAGTTTCCCCGTCAATTTTTAAGCTCAAATAAATGCTTTTCTATTTGCTTTTTTTTATCATTGGAAATTTGCTCAAAAAGCTAATTAAATGGTTTTTTGTTGATTTACGTGCAGCCTTTAAATAGCGCAATATGCCCATATGTATGTATGTGTTTGTTTGTTTGCTTATGTATAATCACCACAATACACATAATTATCCGTAGTAAAATGGTAGTTTATCATACGCCCTGCAGTTCGTCTAGTGGCAATTATTGGATATTGCCACATTTCAAGGCGCGCGCGCGTTTCAATTACCTTTTGTGTGTGTTGTTAGTTTTGTGAGAGTTTTGTCATTTGATAGCTATGAAACAAGTCAATATATGACCTTGCACGATTTATTTTGGCAAATAACTATTGCGTTAATATTGAAACCGATTTGGCACGAAGAATAAATATAAAAAAAAAAATTTTTTTAAATAAATAAATAAAAAATAAATAAAAAATGAAATCAAATAAATAAAAATTAAATAGAAACAAAAGAAATAAAATATAATATAAAATTAAAAAATTAAAAAAAAATTAATGTACAATGTGAAAAATTAAAATAAAATAAATGAATTCCATGATAAAAAATTATTAAAATGCATAACAAAATCAAATCAAATTAAATTTAAAAAATAAATAATTATTTAACCTACTTAAATAATATAAAATAATACAATAAAAAAATAAATTAAAACATAATAAAATAAAATATTAAATAAACCAAAAAAAAAACAAAGTCAAATTAAAACTAAAAATAAAAAGATAAAATGTAAGCAAATAGCAAAACCAAAATAAATAAGTAAATATCAAAAAACACAATTTCGTTAATTTATATAAAAAAAATTTATTTATTTTAATTTAGATAATATGAAATGTAGTAAAATTTGATTTAAAAAAAGCATAAAATAAAATAAAATAAAGAAAATTAAATTAAATAACTGCAGAAAAAATAAGAATGAAAAAAGTGAAAAAAATAAAAATAATTAAATAAAATAAAATAAAACAAAACAAAATAAAACAAAACAAAATAAAATAAAATAAAATCCAAGTAGTGGTACTTTTTTCAATAGCCTTTTTTGATAAATCACCCGCGAGTCGTGTTCGTTTTGTTCAGTATTGTTTGGCATTTTCATGAAAAGACTTACAGCCTGAACAACGTTTACAAATCATTCAACTTTATTTTCGAACATTTACGTTCTGTAAAGAATATGTTTCGCGCGCTTCGCTCAACTTATGGTTAACATAATCGGCCTACTGAGCATACTATTCGCAACACCATCATCACCCATCTTGAGACCCAGCATTAATTATTGGATAATATTCGACCGAATAGACTACGTCCAGTACGCAGTGAAGAAAATATAACGGCCGTAGCTGAGAGGGTACACGAATACCGTGGAAAGTCGATTCGGCGCCGTTCACAGCAACTCGGACTGACGTATGGAACTAATTTGCCGCATTCTATGTCGAGATCTTAAATTGAAAGCGTACAAAATACAGCTTGTGCTAGAATTGAAGCCGCTCGCACTTCCCAAGCGACATCGCTTCGCTCTATGGGCTCTTGGAAAGTTCCTAGAAGAACCGATGTTTTCAAGATAAATTTTGTTCAGCAATGAGGCCCACTTCTGACTCAATGGATGTGTAAACAAACAAAGTTGCAGCATCTGGGACGAGGATCTACCTGAAGAGATTCAAGAGCTGCCATTTCATTCAGAAAAAGCAATGGTGTGGTGTGGATTGTGGGCCAATGGAATCATTTGCCCATATTTCTTTAAAAATTATGTCGGTGAGAAGGTCAATGGTGATCATTATCGCGCCATGATAACCGACTATTTAATGCCTGAAATTGAAGCTCGTGATCCCAGCGACATTTGGTTTTTACAAGACTGCGTCACTTCCCTCCCACACATCGAAACAATCAATAGATTTATTGAAATTACACTTCGGTGAGCAGATAATTTCAAGTTTTGGGCCGGTCGATTGACCACCAAGATCGTGTGATATCACACGATTATACTTTTTCCTGTGGGGATATGTAAAGTCTAAAGTCTATGTGGACAAACTCGCTTCGTTTCAGGCCTTGAAGCAAAACATCACACGTGTCATTCACCAGTTACCAGTCGAAATGCTCAAATGAGTCATTGAAAATTGGACTCAACGTATGGATCATTTGAGACGTAGCTACAGCGTTGTGAATAGTCTGGCTGGCTTCAGTTGTTGTATGAGATTGACTTTATATGGATGTGGGTGTAAGTCGAAGTGCAAACTACGCCATAATGTGCCGTAAGAAAGTACCAGCTCCTGAGAACGTTGAGAAATAGACACATTCGGGACTTCGGCTACACCTGCAATTATAGCAGCGATATTTGAGGTGGACGGAGAAAGGAGGTGAGACCTTACAATATCTGAAACCGACGCAGCTTCTTCGAATTTCTTCAAAAATTTTACCAATTGCTTGAGTAGTTGGACGATTCTGTACACCATAATCCCCGCTTACAGCACGAAACGTGGCCACATTTCAATCAGCATTTTTGTTTTAAGTTTCAACAATCTTAACGCGTTGTACTGTTGTCAAGCGATGCATTTTCATAAATGCCTCATTTCTAACTAAAAACAAAACATGTTTGTTTTGACAATTCAGTTTGACGGATGTCAAAATGCAGTACTGCACTTTCAAAATCCCTAAATGGATAACCCTTTATGATGAAATCCAAAAAATATAAGTAAAATAAAAAATAAAATAAAAGAAATTAATAAAATATAAATAATAAATTCAAACAAAACAAGAAAAAAGTGCTGTCTTCGGCCTTGCCGAAGTCTTTATACCTTTCATAAACATATCAAAATTATTGCAAAATGCAAAATTCGATTTTTATGATTTTCGGTGTCAATATTTTTTTGAATTTAAGTAGGTCGCATACTGAATTTCATATCATTAGATGATTTTTTGGCGAATTTTTCATACTCAAAATCTCCTATCTGAACGAATCGGATGTGGTGGGGCTATGCTATATAGTTGTCTGATCTTAAAGATCTTCTTTTAGTGGAATATTCGTGATTAACACACCAATTTTTACGCCAGTAGATGCATTTTCGGCGGATTTTTTTTACTCAAAAACCACATAGCTGAACGAATCGGTTGTATGAAGGCTATGCTATATAGTAGTCTGATATTGAAGATTTTCAAGCTCAATATTTAGTAGAATTTTCGTGACTAGGGCACCAAATTTCATGTCAGTAGATGCATTTGCGGCGGATTTTCGACTCAAAATCTCATAGCTGAACAAATCGGTTGTATGGGAACTATATGATATAGTTGACCGATCCGGCCGGTTCCGACAAATGATGAAAACATTACAAAAATACACCCGCGTATGAAGTTTGGTTGAAATATCTCAAAAAAATGGAGAGAAGTTTGCTTTCAAACAGAGAGATGGACAGACAGACAGACAGACAACCAGACGAACAGACGGGCATGTCTAAATCAGCTTTGAGCGCGATTCTGATGCGATCGGTTTAAATTTTGATGTGTTTATCTCTACTTCTTTTGGTACTTACATACTTCGAATCAAAGTCAATATACCAGTTAATGTACATGAAAGGTATAAAATTTTTTTTTTTTTTGAAAAAAAATAAGTAAAAAAAATTCCAGACGAAGTGTATGCAAATAAGTCAAAGAAAAAAAGCAATAAATCAAATTTTGCTAATCGAATTGAGTACAGTCAAGAAAATAACTAAAAAATAAACAATTAAAAGTTGAAAAAAGAGAAAAAAGGAAAAACAGCAATTCAAAAATTTTCAAGGTTAGGTCAGACCAAACTAGCTTTAAATGAGTATAAACTAAAAAATAAATAAATAAAAACTATATAAAAACGCAAACAATAACTTCCAAATGCCATAACACGCCGCCACGTCCCTTCTAAACGCTTTGTTGCTCCTCGCTCCAGTTATCCAAGAGTCTTGAGTTATGCGCTTGATTAGTAGTGTTGTTGCCGCACGTTGGCAATTAACTACATATTTAACTGCTTGTTTGTAACAAACATACATATAAGTATGTTTATAGATATTTATGTGTGTTATAAAAGCACATAAATATTTAGGTAAACATATATATATATATATATATATATATATACTTGCATTTTCAGCTGCCTGGGAACGGCAGTGACGCTGGTTTTACGCGTTTTTTTCCAAGTTTTTTAGAAAAAAATATAGAAAAAATTATGTAGAAACTATGCGAAGTATGTAAGCAGCTAAAATGTACACACAAAATTTATATGTACATAATTTGTGTGTATATTAGGCAACACAGTAAAAATCTTTCGGTGTGAGTAATGCCGAAAAAATGTGGAAAATCTGTTAAAATCACAAGTAAAATATGAAAAAAAAAATATTTTAATTAATTTTGGCAAATAAAAAAGGAATATATTTAAATATATTTAAAAATATTTATTTGTATTTATTTTCAAAAACAAATTACTTTGAAAGTCATTTACGTCATTAGCTGGGTATTAGCTTGCCGCATTGCAAGCATTTTAGATAAGCAAATTTGCAATTGAAAATTCGAGTGAAAAAAAACACGATAAGAATATTTAAAAAAAAAAGTAAAAGAAATAGAAATATCATAAATAAGCACTTTTATGGGTAACATTAAATAATGCCATAAATATTCAAACAGAATTATATATGAAGGGAAAAAAATATCGCACTTTATGGACTTTAGCTACGGCCAAATACTCGTACTTTATATAAAACATAATAAAGCAAGCCTCTCCCGCTTCTTCCCCAACCGCATGTGCCTTCGCGTCTCTCTCTCTCTCTCTTATGCGCTTTTAATGATCATAATTTGTTTGCGCTGCTTTGGCCATTTGCCTTTGTTATATATTTATTTATTATCTAGTCTACGACGTACCTGTGTGTATTATAAAATGAAATTACAAGCATTTAACTGTATTTACATGCATGTGCCTGCCCGATTTGTGGGTGCGAAAGTTTAGTGTGAAAGTACTTTCGAGTAAGTAAACCACTGACGCTTTTTAATTGTTGTTGTTGGCGTTGTCTATCACAGACAGTGCACTTGTTTCGCATTATAATTATATTTAATTGCTTTTATTGTGGCAGTTTTGTGTTTTGAAAAAAAAAAGGAAAAAAAATGTTGGTTATTCCATTTTTCATACCATTTTTGTCATACCATTTTTGTCATACCATTTTTGTCAAACCATTTTTCATACGCATTATAATTATATTCAATTGTTTTTATGGTGGCAGTTTTGTGTTTTGAAAAAAAAAACACTTTTTTTTGTTATACCATTTTTGTCATACCATTTTTGTCATACCATTTTTGTCATAGCATTTTTCATACCTTTTTTTTTTTTTTTTTGAATGACGTAAATTTTGCGAACCCTAATTATATCAGTTAATTGAAATCTGATTTTTTCGTTTACATTTGTTTACACACGTCAAGTCTCATTAGGGGCGTAGCTTATCGCAACTGGAAATCATTTTTCTCTAAGTGAATTGTAATTAGCATAATTAAATTAAACTATATTTATGTGAATTGTTAATGTTATGAAAGTGATTTTTTTAATTTAAACGTTTTTTTTTTGTCTCGCCATTGTAATGTTCTAAATGAGTAAGCAGGTTAGAGTTTGGAAATTTCTTAACCTCAATTTTTCGCTTTTAATAGTTGAAATTTATGATTGAAAATACGCCTCTTACCATAACTACAAAAAAAGGAACTTTAAGAGTTGCCTTCACCTTCCTATGTCCGTTAAACTCTTCTTTGAAAGTTGCTCACTCTCTTCCTACTCACTCTCTCTTATCACTTTCTGTCTTATTCTCACTCTCTATCTCTTTCTCATTCTCTCTCTCTCTGCTTATATGCTACTAACATATACCTTCTTTTTTCTCCATATAAGACTGGTTATTTTATTTTTTTATAATTATTTTTCAAACAAAAGTTCGCTTAAAATAACTTTTCTTCTTGATGAAAAATAAACGAAAAATTTTATTTGAAGCCAAGTATTAAGTCAGCTGATCTTAATGCACTTTAAGTGTTGTCTGTCAGGGTAATAGGAATATAATGCGCATCACTAATAAATTTTGCATTAATTTATTCCTATGCCATCAATAAAAGTTTAATTTTATTACTTATTATGTTGTTTAAGAGACAAAAAATTCCTTAAGAACACTATTTCGGGTTTAAATATACTTGACTTGATGCTGATTATTAAATCAGCTGTTCTAAATGCGCACCAAAATGCTGACTGGAAGGGTAAAGTATGTGTAATGCACATTTGTATTCTAAAAAATTTGCATTTAGGTGCTATTGTCCATAATATAAGACTTGTTTCATTATTTATTACGATTTTAAGCAAAAATGCTCTAACATTTGTAATTCCCTTGTTATTTTATTTAGATGTCTAAGATTTTTGCGAAATTAGCTGATTTAATGTACATTAAGCATCGTCTGTCAGGGGGGAAATGCTTATAATGCGCATTTTTTGTTTGTTAATAAAACCATAAGGTACCTCACAATTATTTTTCTTTCTTAAAAGTTTTTCAAATTTCGAGCTAAATGCGCATTAAGTGTCGTCTGTCGCGGTGAAATGCCTCTAATGTGAATTAGTGCACAAATATATTTGCATTGCATGGCTTGGGTTTTCTTAAATATAAGACAGTTTTGGGCAAGCAGCGATGATGACACACTTTTTGGTTGTTTTTTTCTTTTCTTTTCACTAAACAAAAAGCCCTGTTGTTTCTTATGCTTCTTCTTGTTACATATTATTCAACTCAACTGTGGTGAGTGTTTACACAACCCAGTTCTGCAAGTGTTGTGCGCGATCCATACAATTATTCACATTGTTTACTGTAATATTTTTAGCTTAAATTTTTTTTTTTAAACACATTTAAACAATTAAAAGGCATTTAATGCAGAAATTGTGCAGATAAAGAAAATTGTAGATTTACAGAAGAAGATATGTGGTAAAGATTTTCTTTGTATTTTTTTTTTAAATTCTTTTTTACACACCACTTACAATAAAATTTAAAAAAATAATAATAAAAAATTTCAGACACATCAATTCTTGTCTGAAGTTCTTGAAAAAAAAATGAAAAAAAATTAATTTTTTTTATTTAATAACACTTTTGACTATCATTTCATTTATACTTTTATATATAATTCCAGCAATTCATGCATTAAGTCCTTACTTATGTGCCTGTGAAGCCTATTAATGCACTACTGATAAATGAAAATGCAAAAATTAAAATATTATAACGGTTATAGTGTCATAAGTATGTTTTGAGCAGTGGTTGCCAAATTTATCTGTCAATTTAATTATAAGTAAGATAACATAAATATTAAAAAAAAGATTTTAATTCTTCAATTCGGCTAAAAATTCTAGAATGTAAATATTTGTGCTCGAATTCACTTCAAATTTTATAACTAACTGAACACAGGTGTCGCCATTTGATAAGATTGCGATTGATATTTTAATTTTTATTTTTATTTTAATATTTTTTTTTTTTTTTTTGCAAAATGGCGAATGAAAATAATGAAATAATGAAAAGTCAATATCATTAAATGATAAAAACGAATTTGTTTACACACAAATATATAAAATTTATTTCTGTCATTATTGCAAAATGTAGCAATGGATATTGTGACAGTTTTTATTAGCCGAAAAAAAGAAAGGAAAAAATTTTCGCAGCCATAAACACAGACTACAATCTTTATTTTAATATTTCCTTTTACGTAACTTAGTAATTTAGTTTAAAGAAAAAAATCTTACGAACGCAACTAAAATCCTCGCTCCTCCTCTCTCTATCTCACTCAGCCTTAACGACAAGTAAGGAGCAACGCATGAATACGCATCATATACAGTTAGCTAAAAGCTTATCTCTTATTTTCATTAACTTTAAACTTTTTCTTATTAAATCAGCTGTTTTTAATGCTCATTAAGTGCCGTCTGTCAGTGCCAGTTGCACATAATGCGCATTAAGGTGTGCTTTTGTCGTTCATTTCAGACGAGTTTTATAATTTGTTATTTTTTTACTCATGAATTTCGATTAATTTTAAATTTACTTATTAAATAAGCTGTTTTTAATGCGCATTAAGTGCCGTCTGTCAGTGCCAGTTGCACATAATGCGCATTAAGTTGTGCTTTTGTCATACATTTCAGACAAGTTTTATAATTTTTAATTTTTTTACTCATAAATTTCGCTTAATTTCACTTATATTTCCTAATTTTACTTATATTTCTGTCAAATCGGCATATCTAAATGCACTTTACTAATCCTCTGTCAGGGTAAGAAGGTTGTAAAGGCGTATTTTCTGTTCTTTTGTTCTCCGTAAAAGTTGTTAACATTATTTATTATTATTTCTACCGAAAATTCTTTAAAAATCGTGATTATTTCAAAATCAGCTGATTTTAAGGCGCATAAAGTGCAGCCTGTCAGAGTTAAGTTGTATTTTCAAGCTAATTGTCTAAATAACTATTCAAAATGTACATCGAATTCCCGCTGTTGTGGAGAGAATCATATAATGCATATTTGGGTGCAGACAAATTAGCATTAAGGTATTCTTGTGCCCTCCGTTTGAGACTAGTTTCATTATTTATAATTTGTTTTTAGCCAAAAATCCTCTTTAAAGTCACTTTCCTTCCTAATTGTATTTCAATTTAAATTTTTATTTGATTTAGCAATTCTAAATGCGCATTAAGTGTTGTCTGTCAGGGTAATATGAATGTAATATGCGCATCAGTTTACTAACAATTTTGCGAATGATATGAGAAAGATATCAAGAGTTGAAGAAGGTAGCGAAATACCTGAGTATGATGAACTTGAGGAGATGGCCAACAGGGAAATTTGTATGGGAAAATAGGGCGACTTACAGAAAGTATCGAGATCGGAGCATACTCATGTGAAGACAAAGGAGATTGATCATATTATTTTATTTTATTTTTTTTTTACTTTTTTTTTATTTATTTTTTTTCATTTTAATTTTTTTTTTTTTTGATTTATTATTTTTTTCTTTTATTTTACTTCATTTTATTTTAATCAATTTAATTTTTTTATTTTATTTACTTTTGTTTTATTTTATTTTATTTTATTTTATTTTATTTTATTTTATTTTATTTTTTCATATTTTTTTAATTTTTTTAATTTTTCTCTTTTATTTTCCTTGATTTTCTTTTATTTTTTTTATTTTTTATTTATTTTTTTATTTTTTATTTTTTTATTATTTTTTTTTTACTTTTTTTATTTCGATTTATTTTCTTTTCTTTTATTTTTTCTTTTATTTCATTTCATTTTATTTTATGACATATCTTTTCATTTTATTTTAGTTATTTTAGTTTTTTATTTTATTTTAATTTAATATATTTTATTTTGATTAATTTTATTTTATTTTAATTTATTTTATTTTATAATATTTTATTTTATCTTATTTCAATTTTTTTAATTTATTTTATTTTATTTTGTTTTTATTATTTTATATTTTTTATTTTTATTTTTCTTTTTTTTAAGTTTTTTTATTTTTATTTTTTTTTTATATTATTTTTTTTATATTTTTTTTTTGCTTTATTTTATTTTATTTTTTGAGTTATTTTTTTATTTCTTTTTGTTTTATTATATTATTTTTTATTTAATTTATTTTTTATTTTTTTATCTTTCCTGCTGCATACTTATACATACATATACATATCGATGGCATAATATTAATCAAGCATGACCACAGCTAAAGCTGCTTGACGCCACTAAGCGGCATATGGGGAAATGCTTATATCACATATGTACATATCCACCATATGCGCGGTTCAAAGTACCCAAAGGAAGAATGAAAGAGAAAACCAATCATAAACTGACTTAAGTGAGGAATTAAAATGGGTGAAGAAAAAATATAAAAATAAATAAATAAATGAAAACAGTGAAATAATAATAGCAGCTTCATTCAGCTCGAACGCAGCTTCCACGAGTAGCGCTAAGCGCTTGGCGTGACAGTAGTCACAACACCAATACCGCAAACAAACACAATAAGGCAAAATAAAAGTTAGGCAAAAAAAAAACAAATGCTTGGTAATACTAGAAATGGAAATGGAAATTTGAGCGGCAGTCAATGCATACATACATACAATCATACATGCGCATGAATAAATGAATAAATTTATTATTATTAAATATTAATATAGCAATTAAAGGGATATCAACGCAAATATACATACATATACATATTACTCATTACTTATTTATTAATTTTTTTATCACTGAAGATGCATACACGCTCAGAAAAAACGTTTGAACGCATAAAAATGCGAACACCCGCCAACCCTAACACATTTTGTTGTATTATTGAGTTCAAATAATATAAAAAAAATTAAAAAAATAAAAAGCGAGCAAATGTGTTGCATGAAGTTCATTGACATTGACAATTTCTAAGCCACTGCCTCTCTTCTCCTCTACTTACTTTCTTCCCATATCTATTCAGCATCTTCCGAGAGTGTGTTTATCTGCTTTTTCTACTTTAAGTTCACACACATACATACATATTTATATGAATTAATTAAAAACCGCAGTTTGATCGGTTGATTGTGAGTTCAAAATGAGAAAAGAAAAAAATAATTCAAATCATCGAATCGAAAGTATTCATACGAATTTCCCTTTCAACTCGGGAACCTTTAAGACTTGGTGCGTTATGCAAATGAGCAGCGACAAATTAGTAAAAGTCATCTTTTAATGAATTTATAGCATTTCAAACTCATTATTGAACTTTTACTTAGTAAATGTTAAATAAATATGCGGCGATTTGAAATTTGCTTTAAAAAAGTTTAATTTTTTATATTTTTTTTTAACTTTTTTTTTTGCAAAAAAAAATTTTTCAGTTAAAAATAAACGTACGAAGAGGCTCTGCGTGATGAGTACTCTTTTGTTAGACCATTCGCAGTTTAAATATACCACAAATTCACAGTTTATTAGAAATCAACATGCGCTCAGAGCTGCATCAAAGTGTCCCGTGCGAAATATGACACTTACTGAGCATAAAACGCAAACGGCGTGCTTCACTTAACTATGTTCTCATTACTAACTTCACGCGCTGCAACGCCGATCGAATACTCCGTCGTCTCTCAAAGTTGTAATGAGAGTAATCTGCCTGCATTTGCAACACAGTCTGTTCTAGCTTACATAATTGGTGACTTTTAAAGCTTCTTATGCTTCTCAATATAGTTAAAATGCGCCTAACATTGTTAAACTGACCCGGAGATAGCTGAAAATCTGATCAATATATATTATTTATGGTAATCTGATGGCAAAAACCTCAGGAACTGCTCACTACAGTTAACTAAGCTCTGATGTCGCTATTAGATACTCACTACAGTTACCAAGGACTTGATGCTATGCATCTACATGGCTAGTACATGTTCCTAAGTTATGGTCCCTTCATTCATTCTCCATAAAATGTGCTTTAGTTACGGAACTCTTCATTTATTCACAATTATACTTCCATAATCTCCGGTCTCTCATCTCTTCTTTCATTACACGTATCACTTACTCAAGTTCCTGTCTCTCCATTAATTTTTTCCATATAATTTACACAATTTCCAAGCTCTCTATACATTTCAGAATACATGCGGTCCAGATTCGGCGTCTACAAGTACCAAATTTTGAAATCTGTTCCTCTATTTCTCGTATCAGTTATCTAAATTCCCATGTTTCGATCTCCAGTCCCTATCTCGGCTAACTAAATACCCGTTCCTCTATTCATTCTCAAATATATATATATTCTAGTTTCGATCTCTGTAGACACCTAAATTCCATTTTCTTCTTACATTTTCTATATCAATTACATAAGTTTTGGTTTCTACGTCAATTCTCCATCACACACGCAATCTGGCCTCCCTCGCTCTTAATGCGCATTAAGTGTCGTCTGTCAGTGCCAAAT
This sequence comes from Neoceratitis asiatica, assembly GCA_030068015.2. Taxonomy (NCBI): domain Eukaryota; kingdom Metazoa; phylum Arthropoda; class Insecta; order Diptera; family Tephritidae; genus Neoceratitis; species Neoceratitis asiatica. The sequence goes on along the minus strand of CM061527.1, from coordinate 68,294,372 downwards.
TCATATAATGCACATTAGGCAGTGTTTTATCATCCATTTAAGACCAGTTTTATATTTTTTATTTTTTACTGATGAAGTTTGCTTCATTTTACTTATATTTCTAAGCTTATTCTCAAATCAGCTTGTCTAAATGCACTTTAGTAACCCTCTGTCAGGGTTATTAGGGTGTATATGGCGTATTTCACTGTTCTTTTGTCCTACGAATAAATTGTTTATATTACTTATTATTGTTTCCACCGAAAATCCCTAAAACTCTATTCATTCTAAAATACACGTACCCTAATTCCGATCACTGTAGATACCTAAATACCGCTCTCTACTTCCATTTTCTATGTCAGTTACCTAAGTTTCGCTTCTAGTCTCTATAGGTATCACAATCTGGTCTCTCTCTGTCTTTTCCCGTATCAGATATCTAAGATTCAGTCTCTATATATGGATATTCCTCACTTCAGAAGCTTAACTACTGATCTCTCCACTCATTTCTCTCGACATCACATCAAAGAGCTATAGATTTAGAGGTTCCCTTCTTGTGGCAGACTGGTTCAATCAGCATCGAAGATTATAGAATATTAATTTTTCTAATTGCCGTTGACCTTCAACAAGGAATCTCAAGCCCTCCGAGTGTATTTCTGACATGAAATAAAAACGCGGCATAAGAATCCATCGAACGTTCGGAGACGAATTTCCAGTACTTGCACTTTATCGGTTAGGACTTTTCTTTACAGTCACATTTACAGCCGACACATTGCTGACGCAGTTAACTCTTTGTGCGTTAATCTCTTGAAATTTTTTATTTAAAAAAGGAAATAATGTTAGTATCTAGTGTCTAACACTTTTGCCAGCCATATCACGTGGTCTATTTCAGTTCTAAACGTCATTCTATTCTATATTTCATAGATACACACATACCCGTATATGAATATCCCTTACGCCACACACTGAAGTGCAAATAAAAGTCCGCAACTGTCTTGTTTTTATATTCCTTAGCGCCTCGCTCTATCAACTTTGCAAAATTTCGAGTGTCACAATTCAAATTTTTCTCGTTAATAATATTTATTTAGTTTTCAATTGTTTATTCATTTAACAACATTAATGTTTGTTGTTGTGCTCAATTTGTGTGTGTGTTTTTTTTTGTGTGTGTTTCAATTTGCAGGTTTTTTGTTCAGTTATTCAGTATTTCCTTTATTCTTTCAATATATATTGTATACGGTAAGCGCCCCTTCTTATTTGCTCTACTTGTTGAAATATATTTATTTTGTAATTGTTTGTCGCTAATGAGCTGAATATTTGCATTGAACTTATTTTTTTTGGTTTTTTTTTTTTGTGAAAAAAAAAACTACGTCGAAAAATATTGCTCAACAAATTTCCACTTGTTTTTTTTATTATTATTATTATAATTTTTTTTTTTTTTTTTTGAAGGTAAATGTGACTTAAAATGGCTCAGACTGGTTTAAGAAAGTGTTTTAAAGCATGTACGAATAGAGATTAATGAAGTAAATGTGAGTAATTATATAATTTAATTTAACTTTATTTTTATTTATTTAATTTTTTTCTTTAATTTTAATTTATATATATACATATATTTTTTTTTTGAATAATTATTTTTATTTAATTTTATATATTTTTTTCTACTTTTATAATTCATTTATATTTAATAAATTTTATTTATTTTTATTTTATTTTATTTTTATTGTATTTTATTTGACTTTATCAAATGTTTTTTAATTAATTTATTTTTTATTGATTTATTTTAGCTTTTTTTTTCTATTTTATTTTCATTTATTTATTTATTATTTTTATTTATTTATATTTCATTCATTTATTTTTTATTCTTTTTATTAATTTTTTTATTTATATTATTTGTTATATTTTAATTCATATTATTATTTAATTTAATGTTATTTTTTATTTTATTATATTAATTTTTGTATCTATTTTTTTTTTATTAATTAATTATGTAGGCTGTATTTTATTTTTTATTTTATTCTTCTAACTTTATAATTTTTTTTTTCATTTAATATAATTTTTTTATTTCACTTTATTTTATATATATTTTTTTAATATTATTTATTATTTTATTTTACTTTATTTTATTGTTTATTCTCTTTTTATTTTTTATTTTTATTTTATACTATTTTATTTTTTAATTTAGTGTATTGTTTTATTTTATACATAATAGTGTAATATACTTTATTATAATTTTTGTGTATTATTTTATTTAATTTCATTTTATTCAACATGCCTTTTTACTTATTCTATTTTCTAGTTTTTTTTTTAATTTAATATTTTTATATATATTTAATTTTTATTTTTATATTATGTTTTTATTAAATTTATGTTTTTCTGTTATTTTCTTCTCTTTTATTTTATTTTATATTTTTACTTATATTTTATTTTATGTTTTATTTTTTATTTATTTATTTATTACTTATTTTTTATTTTTTTTATTATATTTTTTATTTTTATTTAATTTATTTATTTATTTTGCTTTATAAAATTTATTTCACATCAGCTTATTTTTTTTTTTTTTGTGTTATTTTATTTAATTTCATTATTTTTTTTTTTTTTTTCATTTTATAAAAAATCTTTATTTTTTATTTTTATTTTTTACTTCATTATTTTAATTAATTTGTTTTTATTAATTTAAATTTATTTATTTGATTTTATTTTATTATATTTTTTCATTTTTTCTTTTATTTAATATTATTTGATGCTATTTTATTAAAATTATTTTATTTTTTTTATTGAATTTTTTATTTTGATTTTACTTTTTTTTAATTAATTTTTTATTTTGTAATTTTTAGTTTTTGTTTTTTATTTATTTTATTAACATTTTTTTTAATTTTTTTTATTATAAATTTTCTTTTTTCTTAATTAATTTATTTTGCTATAAATATTATTTAGCTTTAATTTTACTGTATTGTTATTTTTTAATTAATTTTATTTTATTTTTATGGTTTTTTGTTTTTGTTTATTTTCTATACTGTTCATTTATTTTTTGAATACTTTTTTTTTAATTTTTTATTTTAGTTCTTTTAGTTATTTATTTGTTTACTTTATTTTTTTAATTTATTTTATTTTATTAAATTTTTTTAATTAAAATTTTTTTTAAATTAATAATTTTCAATTTTTTTCTTTTTATTTGTTTTTCATTTATACTTTTAATTTTTTTTAATTTAATGTTTTATTTTTTTTAATTACTTACTTTTCAAATTAATTTGTTTTGTTATAATTATTTTTTAATTTGATTTTTTTATTTTGTTATTTTTCACTTATTTTTTTTTTAGTTTCTGTTTTTTATAATGTTTTCATATCATTTAATTTTGAAAAAAAAATTATTTTTTTTTGCCGTTTTTTTTGTATCTATCTGTATTAACAAACTCACCTTTTTCTTTCCCGAACGAAATCTATTAATATCCAAATATATCCGCTTCTCTCCAAAAATTTTATTCAATTAGCCTGTTCGCTTTGGCTTATGTCTTCGTCAAATTCTTCCACGCGCGCAATTTCACACTGGAATTAAAATTATGAATAATTAAACGTTTTTGTTGTTGTTGCTGTAATTTTTTGATATGAGTATATTCAAAACAATAGAAGAGAAGAGCATGAGAATGTCAACGGGATATTACACTATTTTTTTTCATATTTTTCTTAAAATTAACATAAAATATAACATAATTAAAGCAGCAAACAATCACAACAACAACAAAAAAGTAAAGTAGTAAACATCATCTATTGGTGCCGATTGACCACACAAATGAATAAAGAAGAAGAGCATATGAAAGAAAAATTAATAAAAAAAATAACTACACAAAATGAAAATTGCCAAGACCCGAATACCAAATAGAATTTAACTGTTAGCGGAAGTTAAGTTGATTGCGAAAGGCAGACGAAGAAATAATAATTTTTAAATATGAAAAAAGCAAGCACACTAATATATATACTTATACACCAGAAAAAACGAAAACAGAGAGCAAACCATTAAGAAAAAATTTATGAAATATACAGTGAAGAAAAATATTAAATTAGAAACTCAAGCGTTGTTACTGTTCACACAGCAGTAAATTTTAAGTTGCTTAAAAAATAATAAAATAAAAGTTAATAAATTTTATTAAAATAGAATAAAAATTGAAAAAAAAATTAAAAATTTAATAAAACAAAATAAAATAAATTTAATTTAATGTAATACCAAGCAAGAACAGTAAATGAAATAAATTAAAATTAATAAAAAATAGAGTTAAATGAAGAAAAATAAATGTAATAAAATAGAATTAAATAATATTGAAAACTTAATTTAAATTAAAATAAGAAAAATACAATTAAATAAAGTTTTATAAAAAAAAAAGAATAGCAAAAAAAAACAAAATAAAGTAAAATAATTTAAAATAAAAGAAAATAAAATTACTTTAATTAAATTTTAATAAATCAACTAAATAAAATATAATAATTAAAATAAATTAAAATTATATTAAATTGGTGTAAAATAAAATAGAAGAAAAAAATAAGAACTGATCAAAAATATTACGTGCAAACCATAAATGTGGCCGAAATGTGTACAATGCAAGGAAATGAAGTATGAAGACAAGTAGTCAAATGGCGCTCGCGTGCCAACAGGACGTATGAGTGACATGCAGAAAAGAAGAAAATAGCGAATAAACGTGCATTAAAGCTGAAAAAGCAAAAAAAAAATAATAATAACAACTGAAGACAATGCTTGACAGCCAGACAGGCAAGTTGCGTGAATGGGTGGGCGTACGATTGTGCATGGCGGGCGCGCAAGCCTAAACGTGGGCGTTTGGGTGGACTTGGCGCGGTTTGGTTGCCTGGCGCTTTGTTTGCTGGTGCTTTTTTTTTAGGTTTATATTTTTTTTTTTTTTGTTCAGCCGTTTCGACAACAGCTTTGTGAAAAGCGACGTATAAAAATTATTACTAAAATTATTACTAAAACTATTTCTGCACGTAAATATGTATACATATGTATGTATATACTATATGGTTATGTCAATACGTTGAATTCATTATAATAATATTATATATATATATATATATATATATATATATATATATGTGTGTATTTTTAGTGTATATTTTTAATCATTATTTTTATATGATTAACACATGACATGATACAAGCGTGCAAGCAACAACAAAGTTTTATTTAATTTTATTTAATTTTATATATATTTTTTTTCAATTAATAAATATGCTAAACTTATTTTCACTAACATTTTTCCGTTGATAAAGTATATATATAAGTATATGTATAAGACTGCTGGTACTCAAGGCAACGAGAAAGTTAATAAAGTTGAAGAAAATTCACAGTTTTTTTTTTAAGTTAAATTTGTTTATAAATTTTTTAAAACTGCTTTTGGTGCAAAAATTTTATTTTATTTTATTTTTTAATTTATAATAATTTTTTTTATTTTTTTTAATCTTTTTATTTTTTATTTTTTTGTTTTTTTTCGAAAGTCGTTTTTTTTCACTTTTTTTCTTTACTTTCTTTCTCTAATTCCTTTAATTTATACAACACTGCTTCTTCTTCGCTTTCACACTCACGTCGTTTTAAAAATTTCGTCGTTTTAAAAATTTGACAAGCGTCGCGTCGCACAGCTGAGAGTTAACTGAAATTTTGTTAGGCGGAAAAAAACTGGTTAGACTAACTAACTGTGTTTCGGTGCTCGCCGAACTCGCGCAACGAAATGTAGCGGAAAAAAATGTACAAAAACAAAAATGAAAATGACTAAAAGGTCTCTTGAAAAAATTCGCAGATATGAATGCACACACACACACACACATACATTCGATAAAGAGTGAGAGTCATAACACATGTATAAGTAGGTAGGCAGAGAGAGAGTGCAGAGATTGCAGAGCTTAAATGAAAAGCAAACACTTTAGATGTGTGCGTGAGTAACGGCGCTCATATTGATATGTATGGCATTGTAGTAGTTGTTAGCGTTTTCTGCCTATGGCTAAAATGTTGTATGTATAGGTGCAAATATTGGTAAAATACATACATGCATGCATATACACACATATACATATGTTATATACGCGCCAGCGCTTGGCGATAACAACATTTCAGCACTCCGCGATCAACTACAGCAACAACAAATAAAAGCTTTGGTGATATATGATAGAAGTGGCTAAAACGCATAAGCACATACATACAATACACACACACATACAAGTATACCTAATTACTTCAGCTCCAAAACTGTGCATATGCGAAAAAAAAACCTTTACTTTTGCTTGGCTGGCGTTGGCAAAGTGACTCTGGGACGCTATGTCACCGTACGATAACAATACCTATAAGGTTAAATACATACATACATGCAGACATACATACTTTCATACATTACATACATACTTGTGCCCATACAATAAACACACGTAATAATTTCGCTTGCGATTTTTTTTTCTCATTTATTATATTTTCATTACTTTATTGATTCGTGGTAAGGAAACGGCTAAGACGCTCCGTGGTAGACCACAAAATACACACTTTTGTATATAATTGTTTAAATATAGTTATCCATCTAGTGAAATGAATGTAATATTTTATGAAAAATTGCAATAATATCACCGTTAGCAGGTTAGGTATCGGTACTCTGCCAGATTAGAATTAGTTATATTATTAGAGCATGGTCAGGGGAGTATATATATGTGCCTAGATGTGTTCATTTCTAAACTCTAAGTGGGTAGCCTAACGTGAAATTGCAGTCGAGCCTTAAATTATGATAGAACTGCTCCGGTAGAACAACTTTAGCTAAGTAGATCAGCAATAAGTGTGCGAGCTCACTACACTCCTACACTCCGTTTTGTCACCTGAACAGGAATCTGCCTTCACCTGATGTCTCCATCTGCCGCGTCCATACACGAAGAGAATAAACTGCTAAACGTGGTAGGGGTTATAACCATGTAGGTGATGCCTTCGCTTCGATTAAAAAGAAGAAGACGCGACTATTACGACCTAAAACCTAGTTACCCCCTGCGTCTTAGGGTCTCAAGAATTTACCCGCGTTAAGGCATGCCTGTCGTAAGCGGCGATTAAAATCCAATAGTTCCCGCGACAGTAGTGTTTTTTATACCGAAACCAACCAGATTTTTATTTGGGAAAGTACGGTCACTCCCGCAATATCCACGAGGCTCAATTTGGGGAATCTTCCTGCGGTTACAACAACAACTACCTGTAATGTGGTTGTGATCCGTTGCGGCAAACTCTCCTCGAAGGAATTGTCATGTTTTGGCATTACTTCAGGTCGGCATTAAATATTTTTCATAGTTGGGATTACAAATTTCTATCCGCTTCGTTCTACGAAATTCTTTACTTTTACCGCCTTCTCTACTTTATGACACTACTGAGATGAAATCATCTGTTTTTAGCACTCTAAATTTCGGCTCGACCAAAAAGCGCTTCAGCGATTAAAAAAGCGCAATTTTTGTAATGAAATTTATGCTCGAGTCTACTTCGTACGGCAAGCCAACGTTTAAATACACTTAAAGTATGCGCGCCCGGCAATATCTTTGCTGGCGTCGTATGTCTGGAGGACAATTCTTGGGTTTTCCCTATTTTTTGCATATATTATATATATTTCTTGCACGAACAGTGCCTGTGTAGTATATTTGGCTATTTTGGCTATTATCAAACTCTCTGAATTCCCTGCTGTTATTCCACTGATTAACCTCTATTTTTAGCCTTGCCATCCATTTGCCATGATTTTCTTGTTCCCATTAGGGTATACCACTTAATTTATTGCTCTTTCTCACATTTTCCTCAGATACCAAAGTTAATGAATTTCCTTGTGTTAATTTTCATCTACTCAAAAGTTATCGATTTCGATAATTTCTCTTCGACGTCATGCATAAACTATCATTATTACCTGTCGACCATTATAATAATATGTTCACACTAAACACGCTCAGTGAGAGTTTTCAACATTTTCGCCTCTAACTGTTAACGCTTTTTTCTTTTATGTTATGTATGAGTTATAAAGATATATTATATATGTATATATATATATATGTGTATAAATATATTTATAACTTTGCGCTTATGCCTCATATTCGTTGCCTAATTTACACATTATTGCTAATATATTTGCTGTGCCGTAATTTATTTTCTCCATTCTCCTCCTGCTTTGCTTTCATTATGAAAAAGTGTTATTGTTGTCATGCCGATAACACACTACTTGTATGGTTCATAACTGTTGTCTGCTTTTATTTATTTCGGTTTTTTTTCTTTCTCTTTTGTTGCCAGTGTAACAGCACAATGTTATTGTTAATTAATATTTGTTGAGCAGCAAAAAAAAATACTTCTTTTGTCTTCCTCTTCCACTTCCACCCCAGCTGGAAGTACACAGTACTGATAACTGTCAATTTGTCTCTCACATACGCAGTTGTCACCAGTGTATTGCCAAATTCTCTGCTTTTCTTTCCAACTCTATCTCGCGCAGTTTGATCTTCGTATCAATCTAACAGTAGACTTAAAGCTTAGCAAGAAACTGACTGAACAACGTGTGTCAATTGTCGGGAAGAAATACTTACGTTATGTGTGAACAGTTACTTAATTAAGGTTTGAAGGCGTAACAAGTATTTAATTTCATATATTTTTTTAAGACTTTATGCCACTTCTGATTCTTTGTGTAAATTACGATAGATATACATATGTACAGTTTATAACTAGAGAATCTACCTTGCGAACTTCATACAGCAGGACGGCAATGCTGAACGACTTACTTGTAGAGCTTGGCCTTTGGCATTTTCATTTACCTACCCAGTCTGAAGTAGCACATGCGTTGGAATCCAAGGCTGAAACTATGGTTCGTGTTGATGTTGATTTCTAAATAAACGAAACTATCATACTCTACATGGTTACGATTGTAAACAGTGACGTGTGAGCACAAACGTAAGGGCGATGACTGTTTATTTGTTGACTGGAGATATTTCGTCTTGTCTTCGTTCACTAACAGATTTATTCCCTTCGTTTCTTTTTCTAATCGGGAGAAATCAAAACTAACGTCTCGATGATCGTTTACATTGAGATGTTCATCTTACTCATCAGCTGTTTGCTCTTGCAGAAGATTGTATCTTATCTGTTAAGCTCTCCAGTTCATACTGTGTTCTTCAGAAGTATGTTAAACTGTTCTCACGATGGAGCGTCATCTTGCCTGAAACGTTGTTTAGTAGTTGGTTCCTGCCAAGGTGCTTACCGACTCTTCTTCTTTCAGTGTTATTTATCGTCTGTGTCTGGCAGCTTCGCTTCGAAATCGGCGAAGTGGTGTTATGTGTTGATCCTTTTCTCACAGCCCTTTTTCAAGATCAGGCGCATACTGAATAGTGCACATGGTAGAGCTACCAGTTCTGAAAGTGCACTGAATAGGACTGAAAAGTTCTCGGATGCGGCAAATGACTGTATTCATATAACCAGAGGTGCTTACATTCCGAGGATTTAACAACATTTTCGCACCGTTATCTTTTTCACCGTTATCAACCAATCACTTCCCCTGCTTTCTGAGAGCACTCCCTAACTCCCAAACTCCCTACGTACATCTGTCATTAGACAAGGACGAAAAAAGATGGTTGATACATGATGAGTTTTGTCGAGCCGCAATGCAATGAAGAGAAAAAGAGCGTCTATCTCGCAACATTGGGATCAACCGCTTTGTGTGCCGTAAAGGTGAGAGTTGAAGAGAAACATTTTCTGGCAGAAAAAAAAAGAGAAGCAAACACCGCAGAGAGAATATGCAAGAGGATGCAGTGATTGAGAAGCTGACGACTTACACACATTTTTAAACGGACGGGATAAAACATTTACCCTATTGATATGCTAATTAGTCAACAAACTTCGGAATGACGCCTGAAAATCGCTTCAACAATTATAAAGCGCCAAATATATATACAAAGGATGATCCAAGTAGTGGTACTTTTTTCAATAGGCTTTTGCGACAGATCACGCGTGAATCGTGTCAAGCTGTCACGCTATTTTTGTTCAGAATTGTTTGGCATTTCATCATGGAAAGACCTACGCCTGAACAGCGCTTTCAAATCAGTCAACTTTATTACGAAATTTCACGTTCTGTAAGGAATGTGTTTCGCGCGCTTCACTCAACTTATGGTCGACATAATCGGCCTACTGAGCATACTACTCGCAACATTATCACCCATCTTGAGACCCAGCATTCATTATTGGATAATATTCGACCGACGAGACCACGTCCAGCACGCGGTGCAGAAAATATATTGGCTGTAGCTGAGAGTGTACACGAAGACCGTGGAGTGTCGATTCGGCGCCGATCGCAGCACCTCGGACTGTCGTATGGAACGACTTGGCGCATTTCATGTCGAGATCTTAAATTGAAAGCATACAAAGTACAGCTTGTGCAAGAACTGAAGCCGCTCGACCTTCCCAAGTGACATCGCTTCTTTCTATGGTCTCTTTAAAAGTTCCAAGAAGATCCGAATTTTGTTCAGCGATGAGACCCATTTCTCGCTTAATGGGTACGTAAACAAGTAAAATTGCCGCATTTGGGACGAAGAGCAACCTGAAGAGACTCAAGAGCTGCCATTTCATCCAGAAAAAACAACGGCTTGGTGTGATTTATGTGCCGGTGGAATCATCGGTCCATATTTTTTTCAAAAATGATGCCGATGAGAACGTAACCTCCAAAGGCGACCGCGCCATAATAACCGACTATTTGATGCCTGAAATTGAAGCTCGTAATATCTGTGACATTTGGACGTCAACAAGATGGCGCCACTTCCCACATATCGCATCAATCAATGGATTTATCGAGAGAACACACTTCGGTGAGCAGATAATTTCACGTTTTGCGCCGTTCAATTAGACACCAAGATCATGTGATATTACACCGTTAGACTTTTTCCTGTGAGGGGATATGTAAAGTCTAAAGTCCATGCGGTCAATCCCGCTTCCATTCAGACCTTGGAGCAAAACATCACGCTTGTCTTGCGCCAGTTACGCCAGTCGAAATGCTCGAACGAGTCAACGAAACCTGGACTCAACGGTTGGATCATCTGAGACGTAACCGCGGCCAACATTTGAAAGAGATAATGTGGAAAAAATAAAAAAAGAAGCCAAACAATGTTCTTTCGAAAGGTAATCACCATTCTCCATTAAAATTGAATTTTCTGTGTTTTTTTGGTTCAAAAAAGTAAGGAGCCTCAAAATGGATTACCCGTTATAATAAACATTTTGTGTTCTTTTTTACCGATTTCCAGTTACTCGGTGCTGTTCTGACAGAATGTACAAATATCTGTGCAAAGCGTATAATACAAAAAGTTAGTTATAGGGTATCACTGTCGTATCTGTAACCAATGTAAAACTTAATTTAATTAATCTTTGTTTTGACAATTATGCGGTAGAAAATGAAAGAAAAAGAATTTTAAGATAAAATTTGCACTCTGCTGAGCCTAATTCCTTCCTACTACTTGATTAATTTAATTTTTTTTTTTTTTTTTTTGGTTAAAACAACAAATATTGTAGTCATTTTCAAAAATATATTTGTTAATTTAATAAACAGTTTTCAAAAATAAAAATTATTGATTACAAGGTAAAAACAATTAAAAAACCATTAATAACGATACAAAAATACATGCGCACACGTGCATATACATATGTATAAGTATGTATAATAGTATATAAAGCTATACAAACGAAATCGTAAATTATAAAAAAAATTAACAACAAAAAAGTTAACTTTTGTTGTTAGCAAGCAAAAATCACTTAATTGTTGTATACAGATATGTTTACATACATATGTAGACATATGTACATATGTGTAAGAACAATATCGCCTTACGCGTACACCTTCTGAGTGCTGATAAATTGTAAAAAAAAATATTTAAGCACGAGCGAGGCTTAAAAATTTTAGAATCTAAAAAACTCATTAAACAAAAACTATTATTTTGAGTTAAAACAAAAAAAAAACACAAACGCGCACTTGAACTTCAAATGTTATTAGAAAAAATGAGAAAAAAAGCACTAATGAACAGGTAGTAACTGCACTTGAACTGCGCAACACAACACGAGTCAAGTGCATAATAACAAAACAAAAAAATCAGCGAATACTTTGGATAAATAAAATATTAATTTAATGAATTTGAGATTTCAAAAAAAAATATTTATTTTTAGTATTTTTTTTATTTTTTTTTATTACATTCTTCTAGCACTTCCAACGCTTCTGGCGCTTTTGTATAAAAATACAAATACGAAAATTCTTACTTAATTCGAAAGCGAAAGGTCACAACACATTTTTCTACTTTTAAATTAAAACATTTTCATTCATATGAAAAAACTATGTACGTGTGTAAGTATGTTTTTGAAGAGTTTTTTGTGTACTACATGCGCATATGTCACTATAGGCCTTTTTTCAAATTAATATGCAGTGGCGGGCAAAAGTCTACAAACACCGCCTGTATTCGTTGTGTAGAAAATACTATCACTTTGCTGGTATACACTTTTATTTTAAATCCTTTTCTAAAACCATTGTGTTGAAAAAAGCAAAAATATCCTTGACAAAAGGCTACATACACCAGGGGCTTACTAGCAGTTGTGACGAAATGTCTATTGACGTACGAATTTTGGTTATTCAGCACAGAAAAAAGAAGAAATCGTATGGTGAAGTTTCCAAAATTTTAAACTTAAGTCCGCCAAAGCTACAGACCATTGTAAAAAACTTTGAAAAAAAATGGATCCCCCGAAAAAAGCCGCCTGTTGGCCGCCCGAAGAAGTTAACTTGAAGTGATATCAGCTTTAATCTGAAGGAAGTGAATGATGATCATAAAGTTACTGCTCCAAAATTAGCCGAAAACATCGCAAACTCTTCAAGAAAGTGTGTCCATCCAAGAACAATTCGAAGAGTTCTGAACGATAACGGCTTCCACAGTAGAACCCCCCGTAGAACTTTTGAAAAAAATTGTAAACTTCGTTTGGAGCTCGACAAAGCACATTTAGACCAAGGAATCGATTTTTGGCACAAAGTCTTGTTTACAGACAAATCGAAGTTCAATATATTCGGCAGCGGCGGAAGAGCAAAAGTTTGATGAAAATAAAACAAGAAAACATTGCACTTAACTCCAAAAATATAGTACCAACAGCAGAGAGCAATGGTGGCGTCAACGTAATGGTTGCGGCATCTGGAGTTGGAAAGCTGGCTTTTATTGAGGGTAATGTGGATCAGTTCAAATATAAGTCGGAGGACGATCCAAAGCGCACGGTCCACATTGTTAAGGATTGGTTGCTTTATCATGGCTCCAAGCAACTGCACACACCACCTCAAAGCTCAGATTTGAATGTTATTGAACATGTCTGGGAGATTTTTGTGCAAAAAATTAGAAAAAATCTGATTTCCCGCTCAGCATTACTCAAAGAACGTCTTATTGAAGCTTGGGACAATAGTACTCCCTCAGAATTTACAAATTTAGTAGCTTAGATGCAACGTTGCTTCGATGCAAGCTGTCATTGGTGCAAACGGTGGACCAACTAAATACTAAAAATATCATGTTGCCTGATATTAATCAAAGTTTTTGTACTAAACTAAGTTATATATGTACTGTACGTGTATATAGACTTTTTTCCGCCACTGTATGTACACTAATTTGATTGGAACTAATTTGATTTGAATGTCAATTGGGCTTTCGGTGCGCATCAATACCTTTTTTTTTTGTTGCAACTATTCAAAACGAATTCTGTATACGCTCTTACATGCCTATATGTGTGCATAATGTGAGTAAAAAAACGTAAATCTAACGGAATTAAATAATTTTATTAAAAAAAAAAAGAATTGAAGAAATTATTATATTATTATAGACAAAACAACACAAGTCAACTTATTATTTTCTTTCTTTCTTTATTTTTTTTTATTATTTTTAATCCCAACGGTTTACCCACCTCCCATCCATCGGCGGCGACGAGCCCAAAGGCTCGTGAAATACAAAAATCGTTTTACAAGTTTTCAGAAACAAGGTGCAAAAATGTCTGGACATTCTAAACGGAGCATTAAATTTGATTTCAGAGAGAATAAGGGGGCTGGAAATTGAGCCTGTTATTATTTTAACCATGAAAATTGCACCAAGCATTTCCCGACGACTGGCGAGAGTAGGGAGTAGGGATAAGTTTCAGACGACTAGTACAAGAAGGAAGATTGTACTGAGAGTCCCAATGCAGATTTCTTAAGGCAAATAGGAGGAATTGTTTTTGAATAGACCCCAACCTGTCAGAGTAGATTTGATACCTCGGATTGCAAATCACCGAGCCGTATTCAAGCATAGGTCTTACTAATGTTATATACAAAGCTTTAGTAACATCATGGATCATTAAACTTCTTTTACCAACGTTTTACAAAAGCCAAGATGCCTTTGGCTTTATGGACTAACACACCAATGTGATGTGTGAAGTTTAATTCAATTTAGGGTCCATAGTGATCCCTAGATGAATAAAACGTTGAACCTGTTCCAAATCGTAATTATCTATAGTGTAAGTAATTGTCTGAATGGCTCATCGGGAGAAACACATAACTTTAGATTTCTTAAGATTTAGTGGCATTCAATTTATTTTACACCATTCAGCCATGCTGTTTATGTCTCTTCTGCAGGAAGATACCTTCATATGCCGAAGTGTAAGATTTATAGAGTTTTACATCATCCGCATATACTAGAAGTTTTGAAAATTTTAACTGAGAGCATAGAGTGCTATCACCCGACTATGAAGAAGTTCGGATAGCGATTGCCCGCTTAAAAAATAACAAAGCGGCTGGAGCCGATGGCTTACCGGCAGAACTATTCAAATACGGCGGCGAAGAGCTGACAAGGAGCATGCATCAGCTTCTTTGCAAAATGTGGTCGGAAGAAAGCATGCCTGACGAGTGGAACCTAAGTGTGCTCTGCTCTGCCCAATCCAAAAAAAGGGAGACCCCACGGTCTACGCCAATTATCGTGGGATAAGTCTCCTTAATATTGCATATAAGGTCTTATCTGGCGTATTGTGTGAAAGACTAAAGCCCACCATCAACAAACTGATTGGACCTTATCAGTGTGGCTTTAGACCTGGCAAATCCACGATTGACCAGATATTTACCATGCGCAAAATCTTGGAGAAGACCCGAGAGAAAAGAATCGATGCACACCACCTTTTTTATCGATTTTAAAGCTGCCTTCGACAGCACGATACTGCCTCTACGCCGCTATGTATGAATTTGATATCCCCACAAAACTCATACAGCTTTGTAAACTGACCCTGGATAATACCAGAAGCGCGGTAAGAATTGGGAAGGACCTCTCCGAGCCATTCGATACCAAACGAGATTTCAGACAAGGAGACTCTTTATCGTGTGATTTCTTCAATTTGATGCTGGAGAGAATAATACGAGCTGCAGAGCTAAATAGACCAGGCACAATCTTCTACAAGAGTGTGCAATTGTTGGCGTATGCCGATGATATCGATATAATTGGTCATAACACCCGCAATGTAAGTTCTGCATTCTCCAGATTAGACAAAGAAGCGAAGCGAATGGGTCTGGTAGTGAACGAGGGCAAGACGAAATATCTCCTGCCAACAAATAAACAGTCATCGCACTCGCAACTTGGCTCTCACATCACTGTTGACAGTCACAACTTCGAAGTCGTAGATAATTTCGTCTCTCTGGGAACCAGCATTAACAACACCAACAATCAGTGTTAGCATTGAAATCCAAAGCAGAATCACTCTTGCTAACAGTTGCTACTTTGGACTGAGTAGGCAATTGCAACAAGTAAAGTCCTCTATCGACGAACCAAAACCAAACTCTACAAGTCGCTCATCATTCCCCCGTGCTGACATATGGCGCAGAAGCCTGGACGATATCTACATCCAATGGGTCGGCTTTAGGAGTTTTCGAGAGAAAAGTTTTGCGGAAGATTTATGGTCCTTTGCGCGTTGGCAACGGCGAATACCGCAGACGATGGTACGATGAGCTGTACGAGCTATACAACGACATTGACATAGTTCAACGAATCAGGCGAATCAGCGGCTACGCTGGCTAGGTCATGTCGTCCGAATGGATGAAAGCGCTCCAGCTTTGAAAATATTCGATGGAGTACCCGCTGGTGAAAGCAGAGGAAGAGGAAGACCTCCACTCCGTTGGAAATATCAGGTGGAGAGCGACCTGGTGTCACTTGGTGTTTCTAACTGGCGCCAAACAACAAGAAGAAGAAACGAGTGGTGCGTTATTGTTGACGAGGCTATAATCGCGTAAGCGGTGCCTACACCAAAGAAGAAGAAGAAGAAGAAGAAGAAGATATGTGCATGACTTTTTTAAGGACTTCAGATGGATAAATACATCTTCAGACAATATTGTTGGTGTATGAACTAAGTCACCCGAACATAATTTATATGGGTAATATGAGTTTACTTGAATACTAGGAGAATAATTAGATTTGAAAAATTTAGCGAAGAAATTGGAAATTGGATATGTTATTTTGAAACGTTATAGTAGTAGAAGGAAATCCAGATACCTGGCGCTTAGCGTTTACGAAACCATAAAATAAATGATTTAGGATTTGTTATTAAACTAAATTTAATTTACACACACACGTTCAAAGCATTTTTTGTTTAATTTTCATAATTAATTTAAATATATACTAGTTTTCCAATGCCACTTGCTGCGCTGTAGATTAAAATTTTGGCAATTCACAAACACATATACATATGTGGGTATATTCAAATTGTTTCCTTAACCGCAACGAAAGTGAAATTCTCTGGTAACTTGTAACTGCACCTGCACCAACAACAAATTTTGTATGAACCCACAGTGTTCATTTAACTTGGACAACGGCGTTGACAATATGTCTGTGGCTACCTGTTGAAAAACTCGTATGCACATACATATATGTATATGTGTATGTATGTATATAATAAATGCGCATAATATAAAGTTTAAGCAAACACACACACACACACATTTTAATACACTTCTGCACATATGTATGGTGTCATATGGTGATGGTGGCACCTCCGGTCATCCGGGCACATCAAAAGACAAAATATCGAACTTTCTTCGAATAAAATTGTGTAAAATAAAACTGAAAAAAAGAAAAGAAAATGCGTTTTTTGTTTTTTTTTTTTTAATTTTTTTTTTCTTTTTTTTTTTTGAGATTATTTTTTAGTTTTCTTTCGCCTTGCCGTTTTGCTTGCACTCTCACACTGATTTGTTTAGTTTCTTTTCTTTCAACTAAGATTTTTTTTTTGTGGAATTTTTGTTGTTGCAACATGTTTTTGTCTTTGTATATCAATTAAATAAAACAATAATAGAAATAATAATAGACAAAAAATAATAAATTTCCCATTTGACATTCCGATATCGACTTTCCGATTCTCGGCATCTAATTTGCATAATTTATTCATAATTTTTTTTTGTTTTTTTTTTGTTTTTTTTTTTTGTTTTTCAATTTTTATAATATGCAAATGCAAATATGTACGTATGCGCACACACGTATGCGCGTTTGGAATGGCGTTAGAGTCGTGTGAATGCATGAATATTTAAAAGTATGGCGTTGGACTTGACGCTGGCGCTGGCGTTGACGTTGACGTTAGCATTACAAAACGTTGGCATATGAAATTTTTTAAACGACAATCGGTTTTATAATTTATACTTGATTTTAATTGCATTCGTTTCTTTTGCTCACTAAAAGTTTACATTTCCTTCAGTTTCAGTTTACGCGCACAATATATGTAAATGAAATAATTAAACCGAAAAAAAAAATTGGATATTTAAATTTGTTGTCTAATTTCTTTACTAACCCGCTGGCAAAACTTTGCTTTTGCTTTAACTGCTTTCTTTAACATACACATATACACACACACACACACACCAGTGTGAGTATCTTCTAACAATTGTCTCGAATTACTTTGTTACTTTGTTCGTTATTTTGCGTTTGCGCAACCGTCGCGTTCGTTTTTCGTTCCGTTTTACACACCGTACACTTCAACGTTACAAATTGAACTCCAACCAGGCGGCATACAAGCGCCAAAGCCAACCAGTCAGCCACTCAGCCGCTCAGCCGCTCAGCCGCTCAGCTAGGTGGTGAGGGCAAGCGAAAAATCCCCTCAAAACAAACCCAAACAACTAGTCAGCCAGTTCAGTTCACCGCCGCCGCAGTACACCGCGCTTACCAATACCAGTTACAAGTCATAGCCGGCAAGAAAGAGCAGCAGCGTAATGCATAAAGCACCCACAAAAAATATTGTGAACGGCAAGCGTACAAAAATTTAACAAACAAAAACAAAACACACGCGAAAACATAGATTGAAACGATGCTTTTTAGACTCGTTCACATTTGAGCTCTTACTTTATTTTGCTGTAGTCGATTGGAAATTTGTTGTTGTTGCGCGTTCATGTGTATTTTAAATATTTAAAAAAAAAAAAAAATTTTAACACATTTTCATGATGAATGTAGAAAAGTTTCCGTTTCCGTTTTAGTTGGGTATGATAAATGAAGTGTAAAAAATCGATAGGAATCGATAATTTATATAAGTAGTTGCTGCCCGTACAATCAACATCAACAATTATCGAATGCAATTCCTTTGCTTTTGAACTAGAACTGTTCTAACGACAACCAAGCATTTTTTGTGATCGCCGATCGCTATCGAACTTTAAACTACAATAAAAAAAATATATATAAGATATATTTTGTTTTCCGTTACTAACTTGCTCTTCGTAGCCAATTTACCACCTCATACTATCGAGAATACTATCCAAAATTGTCTTCTATACCATGAAGCCACTCATATATAAGTATTGACCGTTGAAATCAGCTTTGGAACACAAAAACTAGATTTAAAAACTTTTTGAAGTCAACGTATAATTTTTTTCAATTAGGAAATATGCGATTAACTTTGTCAGTTCTTGCATTTTAGACGTATTTAAAGAGGTTTGCCTTAACTTAGTTAGACTCTAACCATCCAAAAATATGCTTGATGAGGCTCCTTAGCGTAAGTAACTTACTGTGAAAATTGTCACTAAATGATATCTGGAGATATATGAACTTCTTTCTTATGCTCAGGATAGAGAACGTATATACTGTGGCGACAATGCGAAGCGAATGTCAGATGAAAGAGAGTAGCCGATAACTGGTATGTTCTAGAGCGTAAAACGAGAACAATCGCTATCGATTCGATAATTCCAGGCTTTCGTTTTCGAGCAGCCGACTACTATGTAAGGGCGACACTCAGCTGCCAAGCTAATCAGTCGTAAAGTAAACGCGTTGGTGATTACACCAAAGAACGTATATACTATAAGAAGCGACATCAAAGAACGTATATGAATAAGAAGCGACCCCGTGTGAATGGTGCTGTGGCAAATGCAAGGAAGTGGATTTTTGCCCTAATATCTATGGAAAATTGTTTAAAAACTTAAAAAAAAGTGCTGTAGAAGCAAAAATACAAGATACGCACATATTGTATTAGACTTTTGAACATTTATCTGAACAAATATGTGTTGTAAACTTGTATTCATCAAAATTAAAAACTTGGTCTGATTTTACCGGCAAGTCATCACGAATTACCTAATAAGATCACAATTTTTAAATCGGTCTTTGGAAGAATATAAGGGAGTATGGAAACCAAAGATGACTAGATACGAAACTCTCTAAAAATGTAGATAAATGCGTTCCTCGATTATTTTCTTCGGGCTGGTAACAAAGCCAAAGAAGGATTTTGAACAGCTGATGGTAAAAAAGCCTTAGTACCACTTAGTCAATAATGAAACGCACCATTTTTCATCAGAAACCCATTTTAGGTTATCAATAAATTTTCATTGAGCACGATAAATTTGTATTTTAAAATTAAGTACAAATGTTGTTTGTATTTATTGAAGTCAAATATTTTCCAAGCACAGCTGTAAAGGTGCAGAAATATTCATTTTTACAATTTTTTGTTATCAAAAAATGCCCAAAAAACTTCCAGAAATCCCAAAGTGAAACTTTTCCATCGCAGTGGCACGGTTTGAAAATGTTATAAAAATGTGGATTTTCAGAGCGCTCTCACGAAATAAAGAGTTTCGTATCTAGTCATCTTTGATGGAAACTATCAGGTGATTTCCCGGAACCAGCTCACAGCTGAGAACAGCCTATGTATTTGACAGGGGCGTATAGGCGTTGAATTTAGATTTTGACAGCTAGTATGGTGGAATATATTTTGTTAAACAACTTAATAAATAGTTTGCCTAAAATTTATCATTTCATGAATTTATTTTATATTTTGTCGATAGGAAATATAACCCCTATAAAAATATTCTATATATGCTTTAATATTATATTGAAATAATCGTGAAATTCGAAGTTTTATTTAAGCCTTTTTTGTTCAAGTTGCAACTACAGAGAAATTCACCAAAAAATAAGTAGCATGCACTGATAAGCAACCTTGTCGGGGTGAATATCACATAAATATTATTTTTCAAGGAATTTTGTAGACGCTAACAAATCGAGGTATGTAAAACGATTATTAAATCTTTGTACATTAGTAATATTTGTTATTAAATATTGCAGAACATAATGGAGATGTGCGAAGGTCACCAGCACAATACAAAATTGTGTGTTATTCGCAGGACAATAAGTCCCAGAGCTTGCAAATAAAAGAAGAAAAACACATTGAGGAAAGAAATACACAGTTTGTGTACTCTATACACAAGAAATCGAGAGCTGTCTAGTGAAGCATATGACCTTGCCGCTATAACAACAACAACCTGGCACAACGTTCATCATGTTTTGACAAAATGAAGAGTAGTGTGGGACTAAAAGTGAGGCGTTCTTCGGTGACTTTTCCGTTTTACAGTAAGTGTTGCGCATGGGAAACAAAGCTGCTGAAGCAATTTTATTTAATTACATAATGCCTTATAGAGCTCAAGGATATCGCCGAGCTTAATTCTTCGATTTACTGTATTTTTTTAGGAATGGCTTGCATGGACGAGAATCGACTAATAATGTGGGAAACGTGATGATACAATGTGGTGGCAAATTTGGCAATTGGTACCCCTATACATTGCTAAGCTAAGATCGCATGAATGCGGGCAATGGCATTTTTACATTACAATAAATTTTGGTTAATTGTTTGCTCATTAAAAAAGCATATACATATGTACATATATGTTAGTGACATGTCTTAGAAATCAAAATATTTTGTTTCTGAAAGTTATAGCGCTTATGCACATGGAATTGGAAAAACCAGTTGCCAGGTGCTATGTGAAAAGTTTCAGCCATCTGAGGGCAGGTATTAATTACATATGCGAATGTATAATACATATGTATATAATTTTATACTCATGAACTCAAAATTATTTTCAGTAAATAAAAAAATTAAAATATCCGTTACTTATTTGGAATAGGAGGAATAGATTTACACTGCTTTTCATATCTCACTACGGCTCTAACTTTTTTATAATTTTGAATTTTCCACACCAGCATACATAGGTATGCAACGGGGCGTGTTACCGATATTTTAATGAATTTAATAAATACAAAGCTTTTGAATTCAAAATTCATAGTATATACATATATAAAGACACAAAAATACAGGCAATTAATTTTCAACAGGGTTATCTTGTACAGAAAAAGTATGAGTTAAGAGAAATTTGTGAAAGTCAAAAACGCAGTATTTTAATTAATAATAGACATAGAAGAAAATACCAAATATTGTTTGATTTAATTTTTATTTATTTCTATTATATTTTTCTTGCTAATTTTTATTAAATAGCAAACTAAATTTTGATATATATGTTCCCCCATCTTTTCTTTATCAGAACCAAATATAAAAGGTACTAAACAAAATATTCTCAGTTTAACGGAATGTTTTATCAGTCGATTAGAGCTAGGTGAATTAGTACTATATTTTGAACATATCATATTTATATAACATTTGTAATTAAAGCGACTCAGAGTAAAAAAGAAATTATTTGATAATTTTAGTACTATGAATAGTACTTTTATTAATACTAAAGGGAAATATAGTATTATATGAGAATAATCTATTTTTGCCGCTGTGCAAACACTTGCACGCAAATCACATTTCACCATACCATACTTTACTTGCGACATCTCGTGATGCTATTTTGCAACGAGTACGCATGCGAGTTGAATTTTGATGCACATTTGCACAAAGACCGTATGAGTCTTGTCGTTTCTTATAGCATATACGTTCTTTGGCCATAAGGTACCATTTTCAGAGTTAGGGAAATGTCTATAGCCTCAATTCGCTTCGAATTTTTGCTTTTTGCTGCGAAGAAAACGATGCAGACGAATGATACAAATTGTAGGGGTAGAAATTAGCAGCAATTTTAAGGATTTTTGAAGATTTTATGCAATTATTATTTTTTTTAAATAATTTTTTTAATTAATAATATCCCAGCTCAATTTGAACTGTGAAAAATATGATTTAATGAGTATATGAACAGTTTGTATATTTAGGACTGATGATGTCGTCCGGTCCCCAATCAACGTATGTACATATGTATGTATGTAAACCTCAAAAATAGAAAAATCGCCGTCGGCAATTTGCATTTTGCACACATTAAAATATTTCCAAAATTTTAAATTTATAATATGATATTTTAGGTACATACATGTATGTATATCCTAATAACTAACCTAAAATGCTCCACCAAATAATTATAATAAAATATTCAGAAACAAGCACTTTATCTATACTATTTATAATATACTATTCATGTTTCACTTTCATTTTGTGTTTCATAAATAATAAAAAAAAAAAATTGTTAAAAAAAAATAAAATTAATAGGAAATTTTTTGAATAATAGCTTCAGCGAATGGAATTCGAACCCGTGCCATAATAATAAAAGTACCAAAAACATATTTATCGCATCGATTCCAACATCTGTGCCAAACACTCAATGGAATACGTTCTTTGAAAGAACGTATATGAATAAGAAGCGACATGACGGTCTCGTAAGACTGAGTTAACACACGAATACTTTTGTCGAAGCGACTCGTAGTTTGTATGGGTGAGGGCGACGACGAAGAGAGCAGCAGGGTACCGACACTCTTGTGCTCGATTGACATGCTTTGTTATCTTATTCGTCGCTGTAAAATTTGTCATTCCTTTAACAAATTTATATTTACATTCTCTGAATGATTGCTGTTATGTTATACAGTTGAATACATATTATAACGCATTATATTGAAAAATATGTAAAAACTTCTATAGGGGTGGAGTGCGTAGCAAATTGCGAAAATGAAATGAAATGGAATGGCAGAAAATTGCCATGAACGAAGTTTCCCCGTGTGAACGTGAAGGGAAATATCAAAAGAAAAACTGCCGATAAAAAGCGACAGGAGTATTCGTGTGGAAACTCAGTCTAAATGGGGTTCCTGGGAAAGAGCGTATTTGAAACGACCTAAGCTCAGTTTTCTCTTCACACTTTTTTTTTTGAGGGGAGATATAAAAGTGAAATGTCAGATGAAAGAGAGAAGCCGATAGCTGCCATGTTTTAAAGCGTAAATCGAGAACATTCGTAAAGAGAAATATTCGATTATTCCAGGCGGTTGGTTGCGAACAACCGAATGATATACAAGGGCGACATACAACTGCAGAGAGTCGTATACAAGTAATTGTAAATATTGAAGTGAATTGTAAATTGAATTGCGAATTACTGAGTAATAAAAGGACATTAAATAAATTCTTTATAAATAAAGAAAATGCAAATAAAGTTGGTGACTTTTATTCAACAATCCAAAGGTCGTATCCGAAGGATTTGGGAAATCTTCGAGGTTGATTCAGTAAAATCGTAACAGTATCAAAACAAAACAAAAACCCAACTGCATAAAAAAGAGCATAAATTGTGTGAATGCTGAGAAAGAACGTATATGAATACACACGTTTTTGCGTTTACGTATGCACGTAACAACGTAACTTCACATAAAACTGCAGTCGTACACTGTGGCAACTTCTTAAATCTACCATTTTTCTTCGCACACTCGAAATTTTATCTTGTTTACGATTGTCGTGCCGCTCAGCCAATTAAATTAAATTAATTTGTTGCCAACAAACTAATTCAAATCTTAATTAATTTTAATTTGTTTTTTTTCCTTTAAGTTCATTGTGTTTTTTGTTTAGTTTCTTGTTTCTGATAAAGCAAAATAATGCAAATTCATTAAATTGAATTGTAAACGCGACAATTTTGTACATTTGTGAATGGAAAAAGGAAGATAAAGAATCGCCAGTAGTAGCGCATAGTAAATGTATGGAATAGAGAAGTGCATGCAGAGTGAAGAAAGGTAATAATTGTTGGGAAAAAGGTGAAATAACAGTAGACTTGGCCTAAAACGGCATGTTAACCAACTATATACATTTATGTAAGTATATACAAAAATATATATGTATGTTGGCCAAATACATACATACAAATGTACAAATGCTCAGTCAGGGTGTGGAGTAGAAGGCGTAGAATACTATAAGGAATGTCGTTTACAGAATGCAGGAAATTATTATAAAGCAAAAGAGTTGGCATTAGGTAAAGTGATATTGTAAGTACCAATAATCCGTAAGAAACAGTCTAAAAAGTAAAATAGATATAACGAAAGTATCTTGAAGCATTACGACTGAGTTTTTCTTACGACGTTGTCATTCCAACGATTAGCAATGGTCAATGTACGGCAAAATATGCAATCAAATAAGTGGTACACCACCATGCTGGCTGGCTAACGCTCTACGCCACGTTGTTGGTGTCGTATAGTAAGAAAAAAAAAACAATTTCAATGCAAAATAATTAGCCTTACAAATATCTTACTGCGCTGTGAAAATGTGTTAAAATATCTATTAATTAGCTGTAAACAGCGCAAGAGGCGTTGTGTGTGCTAGTTTCTAGTGACGAGTGTTGAAGCATGTGTTAATCATTAAATCTCGACTGATTTCGCATCAGCACAGTGAACCATTTCGACGAAAAATCTCAACTTGTTGCATGATGATTCATTGCCGGCTGATGGCTGCGGCAGCCGACGAAAGGTGGTAACAAAGGGCAGTTGAAAAAAAATCTCACTTCATTACAAGATTGCCAACGGTGTTGCCATAGTGATGGAAAATTAAAAAAAGATTTAAAATGAGAAAAAAAAATTTTAATTAAAAAAAAAGATTTAAAATTAAAAAAAAAGAAAAAAAGATTTAAAATTAAAAAAAAAAAGTTTTAACATAAAAAAATTTAAATTACAAAAAAAAGTATTTTAAATTAAATTTTATATTAAATTTAATATAAAATATTTAAAATAAAAAATTAAAAAATATTGAAAACTAAATATATTGTATTTGTTAATTTCTATATATAGGTATATATAAAATGAAATTATAAAAATGTAAAAAAATTTCAAATTTAACTCAAAACTGTCATTTGTTTGCATAGCCTTATTAAAATGCTGATACATATCTATTTATGTATATTTACCTTACGTGAAATAACCACTTGTGGATTCCCGCATTTGTTTACATTTTATATTTCAAACAACAACATCATCATCGTTTTCTTTCTCGATATTTGCATACTTGTTGTTGTTTTTGGTACCAGAGAGTGTGGATGCTGCTTCGGGCTCTTTTAAAAATTTATCGCCCACATTGCAGCGCTCGATTGGGTGGCCAGAATACAGTATTTTCAAAAAAAAAAAAAAAAAGAAAATACAAATTCTGACATAAAATTGTTTGAGTAAATTAAATTTAAAAGCTTTAAAGGTTTTTAATTATTTTCTAATATTATATTACATTTTTCAATATTTGTATTATTTATTAATTCTCTAATTTGTTATTGTACTTTTTATTTATTAATATAAATAATCTTTTTTTTAATTTTTTATATATTTTATTTTAACTAATTTTTTTTTATGTATTTTTTATTATTTTATTTTTTTTTTTAATTTAATTTTTTTATTTTCTTAAAAATTTTTAATTTTTATTTATGAATTGAACATTTTTTTCCATTATTGTTTTTAATGTTTTTTAGCTGCTTTTTTTTTTTGAATTTTTGAATTTTTTTTAAATTCATTTAATTTTATTTATTTTAATTTATATTATTTAATTTAATTTATTAATAATATTATTTTAATTTTATTTTTTTAAATTATATATTTTTTATATTTTATTAAAATAAATTTTATTTTTCCTTAAATTTATTTAATTTTAATTTATAATTTTTTATTTATATTATTTCTTTTCTTCCATTTTTTGTTTTTAATTTTTTTTTAAATATTTTTATTTAATTTTAGCTAAATTTTTTTATATATTTTTTTTTAATTTATTTTATTTTATTCTTTTAATTTTAATTTTTTGAAATTTTTGAATTTTTTTAAATCTATTTATTTTTTCTTTTTTCATTTTTGTTTTTACTTTTTAGTTTTTTTTTAAATTTGTTTAATTTTTTATTTTTTTAATTTAATTTTTTTAATTTTTTTTTATTATTTTTAATTTTTTTTTGTGTGCTTCTTACTTAATAAATTTTATTACTAATACTATTTCTCTCCTTCCAGTAATATTTAATTAAAACCTATTCTAAGCGAAAAGTCTACAAAAAATATTTTCCGCACCCCCCGCAAAAAAAAAAAATTCCAATAAATGCAGAAAATGCCTTCGCAAATAATTCCGGACGGCACAAATGCCAACAGTGCCACCAATGAGATCAAAGTGAAAACTGCCTATAATGGCGAAATTATGATCACTTACATCGATGAAAATATCACTTATGAGAATCTATGTCATGAGATACGTGGCATCTGCCGTTTCGGCGTCGATCAGGTGAGCTGAATATATTTATTTGAATTTTTATTTTTAACAAAAAATCTCCAAAAACCACCTTACAGCACTTCACCATAAAATGGGTAGACGAAGAGAATGATCCTTGCACGATAACAACGCAAATGGAATTAGATGAAGCTATACGTTTGTATGAAATCAATCGTGATTCTGAATTGGTTATACATGGTAAGTGGTTTAAATCAAAAATTAATTTGTAGCTGAAAAACGTAGTTTTTAAGAAGAAAACAAGAGCATACACCTCCAAGCAATGGCTTTGCACTTCTTTTTTTTTTAGTATTTTTTACATTAATCTGATTTCGGCATGTATATTCACGCGTTTTTGTATTCAAATGTTCTTGGAAGTTAATTGTTTGTGTTGATGTTAAGACTAAGCTTATTGGCCTTGCACATACATATCTATGTATATGCATTTCTATGTATCATGTATGCATTGTTTGTATGTTTAAACATGTACGCATGTATGTATATATGTATTTTACCATGCTTAACTCTTATCTTTCAACGTTTGCTATCGAAAAGTTTTATCTGAAAACTTTTTTTTTCTCTAGTTTCTTAGAAATCATCAACAATTACAGTTCATGGCAGTTATTTTTTATAAGTGTAAGCGCATAATGTTGGTTAAACTATATAAAATAGATGTATGTATGTATTTTTCATTTTTAATTTAATATAAAAACTTGATTTCTGTAACATTTTAGCGGGAAATTTGTGTAAAAAAAACTTCTGATAATATTTTGAAATTTAAAAAATTCTATAAAAAGTGCTACCACATCTATATTCAAATCATAAAACTTTGCTACAATCGTGATTAAAGAAATTGTAGTTGTACTGCGATTGAGGGCAAACACCTGGAATATCCTAATTTCCTTTAATTAGGAAGATTTCGCTACTCAGCTGTTGAGCTCTTCAAAAACTGCCGTCTAGTGAAAGAGATGAACGGTATAAAGACGGAAGAGAGTAGGTGCTTGCAACATATACTACAGTTCCTATATATAAAGACACGCAAATCACAGTCAGAGTGAGTTAAAGATGGTAACTTTGGCGTACGCAACGGAATTCCGACAAGACACAACCTCTCCAAATGGATCGACTTCGCTAAGATGCGAAATATGGTTATCTGTAATTTCAGATAACAACAAAAAAGAATTTAGCAAGCATATTGACTGCCACCGCAGCGAAAAATATGAAACCAGATGCCTTTATTGGTTAGGAGGTTAGGGGTTCAAGCATTTACACGCGGTAAGACATGTCTGTTGGCTAAAACTGAATTGAAACGACAACGCTTTTGAGCCCTCTAAGGAGAAGACACTTTTGGAAGTATTTTTGCGATTACAACAACAACAGCAGCACCAAAACAGACGACAACGTTACGATAGACGGAAGACACATGTCCAGTGTTTTATCGAGAGGCTGAAATGCGTGAGTATGAAGACTCTGAGAAGCTGGCCGACAAGAGGTTAATGCTAGAAATTTCTATAAAAACATGCATCGACTTTCAGAATTTTTTTAGACCAAATCATACCCGTGTAAGAGGTGATCTAGCAACTGATGCCAAGATTATATTGAATTTTTTGAAAGGAACACTTCTCCAGCCTTGCAGTGATGAAGAAAGCACTGAAGAAGGCGCAATTGAACCCCAATCAAATGACTTTGGTGTAGATCATATGATAGGATCGCGAGCAAGATCATGTTGGAGGCTTTTGCAACTCCGTGCGGTGTCCTCTTATCGACGGCGATATCGACGGAAGGGATACTACCTTAGAATGCCAGGTCATACCTATCCTGCAAAGCATTTATTATATATGCACTTTCATCCAGTTACTTGTTGTCCATTTGGATACCATTCTGATATAGGCGCGTCACACAGAGGTGAAAACCGTTTGGTTTCGGACGACTTTAATGCGCACTACGATCTTTGGCATTCTAGCCTGTCAAATGAACGTAGAGGAATGGAGCTTGCAGAACAGATACACCATTTGGCATTCTGCACTATGAGCGATGAAGCCCCCACTAGAATTGTGTGCCATTGCCATAGGTCGCCTGGAATAACAATTGCTAGCGCTAGCCTGATAAACAGCATAAATTGACGACCTATGCTGACTCGCTATGGACTGTTTGCTCCTATTAATTTCGATTGACAAGCCTCCTGACTTGGTTTCCGTGGACCACTCAATTTTCGTTAACTTAAAAATCTAACTGGCCCTGCATCACGGACTTAACCGAGAAGGCCATCAGTGCTCTCCCCACTCCAAACAATGTCATTGATGGTGAACGAATTTTCCGCTTTCCGCTCTATAGTCGTGTCCGCTGCAGCTCGCTTCATTCTGGCCATCCGAATTGCGTAAATTCTCCATAATTTAATAACTGAAGTGATCGTAATAGCATCAAGGTGCGAATTATTATGCCTTGCCGATCCCAGAGATCCCCTTATCGGAGAAGTTAATATGGATATTCGGCGACAGGTCAACCAACACAAGCAGTATAAGTGGGAGGAGCACTTAAGGTCCTGCAAATCTCTCCTCTTAGGCAACCAAGCTTTTGCACCACCGTTTAATCATTGCGGGAGCTATTTTAGCCGGCTATTCACACTGCACCCTTCGGTTGATAAAATGAAACGACATGTGACCCACCGTGTGTGAAACTACCAAACATCAGTGCGGCGCTTGATCTCTCCAGGAAAGAGGTTCGGGGGGCTATCGGGAAGGCGAAAGCATCCAAATTCATCGACCTGTTGGAATAAGTATGCTGATGCTACAAAATTTGGGTACAGCAGGAGCAGACTACCTCAACAAGGTCCTCATTTTATCTTTGCCAACTCTAATTAAACCCGTCATGTGGAAATTGGGTAGAGTGGTTCCCGTTACTAAAGCCGGGGAAACCTGCAAATAAAGAAGAGTCCTATCGGCCGATATCTCTCCTTTCTCCTTTCTCCAGTAGCGAAGACAATTGGGGCTTTGTTGCTCCCATCTTTCATACACCACTTGAGCCCAGCACCATCAGATGCTATAATTAATGCTATAACTGTTTTAAAAATAAGAAATAACGGTATTTTTTTATATAAAAACCTACTAACATCAATATTGTAACAAAAAAACAAAGATACTTTTAGGGAAACAAAAAGGAATATTTTTTTAAATTTTTTTTATTTAATAAACGCAATTGACGCTGTATTATACTCATATATACATAGTTGCATATGTATTTGTATGTGGCATAACAATGAATGTTTAAAAGCTCCACTGCAGTGTTATTGTTCTTAAGTGGAGCATAGGTGTATCGTTAGCTATCTGCCCACATACACACCCGTGTATATATATACATACATACACATCATAATTTAATTTATTTACAACGAATTCACTTAATACATATGCAAATATACAGGCTTATCTAGATATGTATATGAAAATGTTAGTGTATGCTTAGACGCATACAATAACAATAGTGTATATATATATATGTTTTTATAACTGTAATGAAAGTGAGATTGCATGCGATTGCCACCCACACATGGGCGGAATACATAATTTGTGCACTCAGAGATTTTAGTTTGAGGCGAAAAATTCAATTTAAAATATAAAGGAGTACATACATATATGTATATGATATATGTATAGATATTTATATGTATAAAAATGTCATGCTTGTATACATGTATATAAATCATGATTTGCTTCTAGATTATTTATATATACACAATATACTCGTGTGTTGCTATTCTTGCAGATTTTTTTATTTTTTCTTTGTATTTTTAATATTTTTTAATTTTGTTTAAGGTTTTTTTATTTATCTA